>PVJA010000114.1:8306-104736 GCA_004027025.1 Myocastor coypus | reverse complement strand
GGTGAGTCCAGGGCAGTCAAGCGTTGACAGCGAGCGCCCCCCGGCGGGCGCAGAGGAGCTGCAGGACAAGTGGACCCCGCGCCGGGCAGGGGCGGCAGTACTGGGGCGAGGGAGCCGGACAGGCACGGCGCGGGGGGTGGCCTATTACGCGTGGCTGAAGTCACCAGGGACAGCGTTGCCTCCGCTAAGGCTGTGCCACATGTCTGCATTGAGAACGGGCCGCACGGAGCTGCTCCCAGCACTTACTAGGTTTACCAGAAGACCGGGTCTTGCTAGGTTGTCCTCCGGGCTCCCTAGAAAGAAACGGAGGCAGGCGCGAGACAAGACAAGGGGCCGCCTGCCCCGACCCAGTGCCCTCCAGGGCGCAGGCCTGTGCGGGGGCGCAGGGCGCGGGACGCCTCTCTGACGCCTCCCCCCCCCCCCATATCTGTAGCGGGGTAATAGCACGCGGGTGGAGAGGCTGAGCACGCCGACCGCTTCCCGCTCAGTCTCGAGTGTGTGAGCCACCTCGCTAGTTGCGGCTGGGGTGTCCAGGCCATGCTCCAAACTCAAACTTAGGAACGTTTAAAGGAATCATCCAGAAGACCGGCAGATGTCACGGGCATAACTTTATCTCTGGCTCAGCGTACACGGGTGGTCAATCACGCACCCGCAAGTCTGACTGTAAAACAAGTTTGGCTGTGTGTGCTCCTTACACAGAGTGGGTGAACGCACAGAGAGCAGCGCCTGGTACATTTTTTTTTTTAAATATATTCTGCTAGTTTGTTCGCTGGGCAAGCATGTACTCTTTAAAACAAAATGGGTTAATATTACATATATTGTTTTTTTAAAAAATTGATTTATTTGATACAGGGTCTTGCTATGCAGCTCACACTCATAGCGATCCTCCTGTCTCCGCCTCCCCAGCGCTGGGATTACAGGCATGCACCACCACGCCTGTTTTTGGTGGCTGGAACAGCACATGGTGTGGTGGTGGGGATCGAACCCAAGTCCTTGCTCTTGCCAAGCTATCTCCCCGTCCCTACACGTACTGCTTTGTAATACTTTTTCACAAAACATTTTTGTAAAGTTCCATTTCTTAAAAATCTGTTCAGCATAAGAACAGACAATTCTGACATCCAAGTAATTGTATTTTTTCCAGGTAATTTTAAAATGTAGTTGATTCTAAGAACTAGTATATACAAGTGTCATAGCTCAACAGACTTATGGTCAGCATAGTTAGTGAATATCACACTGCCCATTCAGCCACCAAATTTCTGATTCTCAGCTGGGCTGTGCTAAACTGTGGTACCAAAGTTTGAAAGTACACATATGTCAATAAGAACTGCTAATTGTCAACATGTCATAACCCAAAAGAAAAAGAATCATGTACCTCAAGGTTGAGGGTGTAACACAGTACAGCACTTACCTAGCATGCATTAGGTCCTGGGTTTGAACCCCAAGATGACCAGAAAGAAAAGTGGGCTTCCATAGGGCAACTATAAAGTGACTTACTGCATGCTTTATAAAGAACTAGGTGAGAGGAGTTTGAAGGTCTCAATGTAAAGTTAAGTCTCAACATGAAGACATGATAAAGATGTAAGAACCTGGGATCCTATACTGACAGGTTTTACGTAGGGATTGATTTATCACACTGTACCCATGAGTATGTACAACTTCAAAAAATAATACAATTTTCAATGAAAAAAGAACTAAGTATAGATTTGAGGCTTTATAACAAATGTTTAGTCCCTCAGAAAATAGCTCTTGCAATACAGCCTTCCTCTCCCAGCTTTTTGAGTCCTTTTTCCTTCTGTGGTGCTAGGTCCAGCCCAGACTCTGTGTACCCATTCAGCCGTACCCAGGGGAACCTGTGGTGTGTTTTATAGGACACTAAGCCTACACCAGCTTAGTGCCCCTGACCCTTGTTTGCCAGTGGCCACATGGTCCCCATCTGTAGCCAGTGGCACCCAGCAGCACAGAACAGGGTGCATGTGTTTCCATTATAGGGACAGCCTGCCAGGAAACTATGTACAACACATATGTGTTTTTAGGGAGTTCTAAAGAAATCATAATTCTCAAAAGTATGTCAACACAAACACTGCAAGTAGAAAATTATAACAATTCCAGTCACTCCTGTCCCCCTTGTTGGTCCTTGCAGGGCATCCTAGAGCGCTTGGATGCTGGGGAGGTGGTGATTGGAGATGGGGGCTTTGTCTTTGCCCTGGAGAAGAGGGGCTATGTCAAGGCAGGACCCTGGACCCCAGAAGCTGCTGTGGAGCACCCTGAGGCAGGTGAGTGCCTAGCTCTGTTCTGTGTCCTCATGTCTTGCTTCAGCTGAGGCAGGAGAGCTGTGCTTTCCCAGATGGCTGTGGCCTGCTGAGCACACTGAGGTGCATGGAACAGTAGATGCACAATGGCTCTCCCTGCTGCTGTCCACCATCCACCTCCTGGGCCCTGCCTGGAACCTGGCCCACAGCCTTCCTCTTGGCCTCCCCTCCTGGCCAGTGACTGCAGATGACCTGCCTAGCACTGTGGCTGGCAGGGTCTACATCCTCTGCCCTTTCTGCTGCACTTCCCACCGCAGCCCGCAGAGCTCCCACCCTTGCCAGGGGCTCCCCCAGCTCAGCGCTCCACTGCTTACCTTGTTCTACTCCTCCTGCCCTGGGACTCCTGTTCCCAGCCTGGATAAGACCATTGCCTACACCAGCTTAGTGTCCCTGACCCTGGCTTGCCAGGTGGCTACACAGTCCCTATCTATAGCCAGTGGCACCCAGCAGCATCACTGACTCCCCCAAGCATGGCCATGAGTTCATTCCGTCCTGTCACCTGAGCCCAGCCCTGCCAGGTCGAGGGGAGGTCAAAAACCAGAGAGGCCAGACCAGATGCCAGCTAACAGAGCCAGTGCCATAGTATGGTCCACAAGAGGGCAATGTTTACCTACAGGAGGGGGCTCATTGTGTGACCTTGGTTACCCATCCAGCTTGCCTACCTGACAGTTCAGTCTCTGGAGGGCTGCTCCTCTAGAACTCGGTTCCAGTCCATATTTCCAGCTCTTCTGCCTCTCTGTGTCACTCAGGAGACCCTCAGATTTCCCTGCTTGGCCTTCACTTGGGGATTATCCTCCCAAACCCATCACTGTCTTCCTCCAGCACTTCTGGGGGCCCAAAGTCCATCCTTAGTAGTCAGCGCAGTTGCCCAAGACCCACTGTTCACTGTGGCTGTTACTTGCAGTGGCGGCTGACTACATTCCCTTGACAGGCAGCCACCAGGGTCACTGCTGCTTAGCATTTTTTTTTTTAACAGAGCTGTTAAGCATCCTGTAAGATCAAAGCCTGATATGTAGGCTTCAGGTTGAAGGACATCACCTTCACAGAAGGCCCAGGAGAGGGGTAGAGGGAGTCAGAGGATGTAGGGAGCTCTGAGGGCCTGTGCCCTTGCTGGACAACAGAGTAGCCTTGAACAGATGATGCAGAGATGAAATGAAACTCACCGTGTGGGGCTGCACAGGTGACTGAAAGAGTTGAGGAGGTCAGTGACTGGTAGGCAAGATGGGCCTTTGTTTCTTAAGATTATTAAAGAAGTGTAAGGTCCCTGGAGCCCAGGAGAGGCCATGGAAGTGCACGCTGTACATGGGTGATGTGAAATGCGGTCCAGCAAGAAGCTGCAGACTGGCTTCTGTACTGAGGCCGGGTTCCTTGGGCTCACCCCGCTCTCAGGCTCTGATGTGAGACAGAGTGCTGTTTACCTCTTACCTCAGGCCACTGCTAGGGAGGTGGTACCTGATCAATACAACACAGCTTGTAAGTGCTATGAACAGACCAAGTTGTGTCTTCTCCTGATAGCATTCCTGGGTTTATCAATCTATTTCTGCAGAAGTACAAAATGTATTTCTTTCTTTCTTTCTTTCTCTCTTTCTTTCTTTCTTTCTTTCTTTCTTTCTTTCTTTCTTTGAGGAACTGGGGTTCAAACTTAGGACCTTGCACTTGCCAGGCAGGCACTTATGCCATGAAGCTATCTCCCCAGCCCCCTACAAAATGTATTTCTGCTGAAAAAGAAGTAGCTTAAAGCCTACAACCTGGTCTAGAGCAGCTTGGAAATCTGAGGCCCCAGAGGCCTCTCAGGCTGGCCTTCTGTAGAGAAGCACCTCAGTCTAGGAAGCAGAGCCATGAATACTCGTCAGCCACTTGGGGCTGTTGCCCTCTGGAAAATGGTAAAAGTTGATTGACTTTTTCTTCCTTGGAGACAGTGGTGCAGCCCTACAGTCCCAGCACAGTACCTGGGGAGGCTGTCAGGATGCCTGCAGGTTCAAGTCTACCTGGACAACTTGGCAACATCCTGTCTCAAAAAATAAAAAGCCAAAGGCATGGAGCTCAGAGTGAAGATCCTGGGTTCAGACCCCAGTGCTACAAGAAAAATAAAAGCTAGGCTTTCTGCTCTATAAAATGTAGATAAACAATTTGTGTATCTTTCAAGGATTGTTTTCATGAACCCTCTGGAAATCCACCCACAGACCACCTTTATGTGGTGGAACTCCCAAAAACCTGGCATCCAGGGCCCAGTCTGTCCACAGCCCTTCCGCTCCACAGGCTCCTCCCAAACTGAGGGATTCTATATCGCACTGACCCTTGAGATTCGGGGAAGATATTTCTAAATGTTCTGTTGCTAATTAAGCCAGACTTAAAGCCCACTAGATTAAGTGGAGGGATTTTGAGTTCTGTTCCTACTAAAAAACGTGTCCATGATTTTGACAAATTGTAGAAGTTTCAAGTTTAAAGAATGTTTTAGGGGCTAGGGAGATGGCTCAGAGGCACAAATGCCTACCTGGCAAGTGCAAGGTCCTGAGTTCAACCCCTGGTTCGGGGGGGGGGGGATGTTTTCAAGGGCTGGTCAAATAGCTCAGCAGATTAAGGCACCTACAAGCAGGTGCAGGTGCTAGGAGTTCCATTCCCTGGCTTGCCGTGTCAGCCCTGCCCCCCGGGGCACATTGAGACAGTAAATAAGACTGGGCATGGTGGCATGCACCTGTAATCCCAGCTCTTGGGAGACTAAAAAAACAGGAGTATCACTACAAATCTGATCTGGTAGTGAGACCCTGAACACTCTGTAGACCCTTCCCTAAGGGAAAAAAAAAATGTTTTCAAAAATACTGCAGCTTTTTTTGCCCTCCATTTTTCACTTAAAAATGAAAGCTCAGGGACTAGGGAGGTAGCCCAGCAGTTTAAGTTCCTGCCTGGCAAGTGCAGGGACTGGGTTTTGACCCTCTGCACCACATGCTGCATCGGCATTGCTCCCAGGCCTTCTGAGCCAGCCACTGAAACTGGACATAGTGGCTCACATCTGTAATCCCAGCACTGGAGAGGCTGAGACAGGAGGATCACTGTGAGCTCGAGCTGTGTAGTGAGACCCTGTGCCAAATGAATGAATGAATGATCTTAAAAAGATGAAAGCCCAAGTCAGGTGTAATAGTACACTCATGTGATCCCAGCCAAGGCAGAAGGGTCACCGTGAGTTTAAGGCCAGCCTGAAATATATAGCAAGACACTGCCTAATTTTTTTCTCTTTAAATTATTTATACTTTGTTTTTTTCATGTAAGAGAAGCCATGCAATATTTAACCTTTTGTGTTTATTTCACTAAGTATTATGACTCAAGGTACATCGTTGTCCTACAGTGACTCCATTGTCCTACAATGACATCCTTTGTGTAGTTGGACAGTAATCCAGTGTATATGTACTATATTTTCTTCATTCATTCCTACATTCATTCATCTGTTCATGAGAGTATACACTACTTATGAGCTGTGCTTCTACTAAATGAGTATGCATTGGTCACTATGGCATGGTGTCTTTAATTCTTTCAAGAAGATAGCCAGAAAAAGTAGAGCTGTGTCAAGTAAGCTCTCAAATTTTAATTTTTAAGAAGTCTACCCACTGATTTTCATGCGGCTGTCCTAGCTCACTTTCCCAGCAAATAGATAAGGGTTCCTTTTCTCCCACAGGCTTGCCAGCATGTGGCCTTATTTGATCTCTTGGTGGCAGCCATTCTGCCTGGAGTAAGAGGAACTCTCCAGTGTTGTTTTGACTTACATTTCTCTGATGGTCAAAGATGCTGAACATTTCTCCTTGCAACTGTGGGCCATTTGTACTTTTTTTATCTATTTGGTACAGGGTCTCGCTATGCAGTTCAGACTCATAGTGATCCTCCTGTTATAAGCCTCCCAAGTGCTGGGATTACAGGTCCACACCACCATGTCCAGTCATGCTAAGCAGGCACTTAGTCTATAGAGCTATATTACCAGCTCTGGAAGGCTAATTTCCTCTGTCCAGAAAGTAGCTAGTGAAAAACTCGCCTGTTCTGTCGGCTGTCTTTTCACTGTGTAGTGGTTTCCTCTACGGTTTAAAAGCTTTTTTCACTTCATGTGACCTCACTTGATTGTTATTTCCTGTGCATTTCTTGATTCTGCTTAGAAACCCCTTGCCTATGTCTATATTGTAAGATTTTTTTTACTTATTTTATAGAAAAGTTCAGTGTTTCCAGTTTTATTTCTAGGTCTTTGATCTATCTTGATTTCATCTTAGTACAAGGGAAAAATGGGGTTCTAGATGTGTTCTGCAAATGAGAAGCCAGTTTCCCTAGCACCATTCCCTAGCAGATATCTTTTCTACAGCATGCTTGTGGCCCCTGTGTGAGAGAGCAGATGGATGAGTGCGCATGAGGATGTTTCTGGATCCTCTGTTCTGCTCCACTGCCTCACAGATCTGTTTCTATGCCAGTGTCATGCTATCTATATCACTGTAGTTTTCTAATGTAATTTGAAATCTGGGGTTGTGATACGTCCTGCCTTGCCCCTGTTGCTCAAAATTGCTTTTGCTATTATAAGTTTCTTCTTGTTCCAAATTAATTTTAGTGTGGGTTTTTCCTACTTCTGTAAAGAATGCTGTTGAGGTTCTGATTGGGACTAAATTAAATCTATATACCATTTTTTATATAATGTAACCATTTTATCAATATTGGTCCCACTATCCAGGAATGGAAGATATCTTTCCATTTCTGAAGTATTTTTCAAACTCTTTTCAGAGTACCATAGTTCTTATTCTAGAGATCTCTCACTTCCTCGGTTAGGCTAATTCCTAGGCATTTAATTTTTTAAACTGTTTTATGAACAGGATTGTTTTCCTGCTTTCTTAGTAAATACATTATATATTTTGTATATTGATTTTGCTGAATTTCTTTTGCAGAGATTTTTGGGTCTTCTTCACTAAGATCACATCATTTGTGGATAAGGATAGTTTGACCTCTTCTTTTCTTGTATGAATCCTTTTATTTATGTCTCTTGCCTGATGGCTCTGGCTAAACCTTTGAGTACTGTGCTGAAGACCAGAAGTGGCAAGAGTGAAACCCTTGTCCTGTTCTACCTCTTCAATGGAGTATAAAGTTTTCCATGCACAGGAATATGGATGCTCATTCTTGCATCCACAAATGCCTTCCAAAATTCGGTCAGTGATCGATTACCAGATTGACAGTGAACAAAATAAACAACAAACACCGGAGGTGCATACAGAATTGTGAGCACCTTTCCTGACCACCCCTTATACTAGACTATAGGTTGGCAGGAGTTCCCAGGAGACCCCAGATCCCCCTCTTCTTAGCCCCACTGATGTTTCCATGTCAAGCATCTACAAAGCTCAGCAGTCACCACATGCTTGTTGTCTGAGAACCTCTGAAATGTTGTGGGTTAATGGGTGGATCAAACTCACCGCATTCCTCATGTGGCCTGCAGTTCGCCAGCTCCATCGAGAGTTCCTGCGAGCTGGGTCCAATGTCATGCAGACTTTCACATTCTATGCCAGTGAGGACAAGCTGGAGAACAGGGGCAACTATGTGGCAGAGAAGATATCTGTGAGTATACAGCCTGGCACACTGTAGGGCATGGCACACACGTACCTGGTTGTAGACCCTCACAGAAAAAATCTGGAGTCTCTTAGAGCTGTTTCTACCATTCTGGAAACAGAAATGTGAGGCAGATAAATGTTACTCCTAAGTTTAGCAGGAGTTCCTAAGATCAGCAGAAAAGGTTTCATGGAGCAGGTTAGACAGGAGGTATTTAATGACCAGCTAGTCGCCCAGTCTCAAGGAGGGGGCTGAGGAAAGAGGGGACTCTTGTACACTCACCCTTGCATACTCATATGTTACCATGCACAGCAGAGGAAAAGCCATAAACAGAAGAATGTGGGTGCTTGGAGCTCACCTACAGCAGTCAGTTCTGAGCTGCTAGGAAACTGCTCCAAATTGAGCCTTTTGCACTCCAAAATGCACAGGGGCTTCTGCAAACAAAGATGAGGTTTTTTTTTTTTTTGTTGTTGTTGTTGGTCAGGCTAGGGATCATGCAGTACCTCACAGGCTCCACCACTGAGCTGCATCCCTGCCCAGCAGGGCTCAGTTACACTCCTGTACTCACAGTGACTTAGGATGCCAAAGCATGACCAGTGCTGGAGCCCCGGCATGAGAGGCCAGCCTGTGTAGTAGAGTCAGACCCTACTGGGAAAAAAAAGAAAAAAGAAAAGAAAAGAAATCAAGCTTTGCTCAGGCTCAAGTTTTCAAGTTTTCTTTTTGCATGGCTGGCTCAGCCCACCATGGGGGTGGGGCTATCACAGCATATGGTACCAGGGATCAAACCATGGTCCTGGTGCACTTGCCTAAGGTTGCCTCAGTAGGTGCTTTAGACCACTGAGCTATCTAAATAATTAGGATATCTGAATAATTACATATTTGACAATTGAGGAAATACATAAGAAAACAGTCAGGAAATCCATCATTGTAACTGAATTTTTATCTTAATAATTAAAGCCAATCACCTAGCATATACTCTGTAGAAACCCAGGCCCTCTGACTGTTGATGCAGGGGGATCAGGAACTCACAGTCAATCTAAGTGCAGCTTGAGTAGAGGAAGAATCCAGATCAGAGCTCTTCGCGTGAGAGCTTTATCTGCCCCCCAGGGCAGATAAAGGAACAGGGCTATGTTGCTGACATCACCTCTAGGCTGGTTGTTAGTTAGCATCGCTAGTGATGCTTCTGCAGGCTGTTCAACTTGGCCCAGCCCAGACCTGCTCAATGCCTGTCCCTTTCTAGAATAGAATCATTCTTTTTTTTTTTTTTTTTTTTTAATATTATGGCTGGCTCAGCCTGACCTGGGGGTAGAGCTGGCACAGCATGTGGTGCCAGGGATGGAACCTTGGTCCCTGCGGTTGCCTAAACTTGCTTAAGCTGGCACTTTAGAATGCTGAGTCATCTCACTGAATAGAATCGTAATTGTTCACCTAAAATTGGGCTGTGGACACTTGAATAATAATAATTGTTATCTCGGTTTCCCATGAAAATGTGTGTTCCATCTTCACTCATTTTAGGGGGAAAAAGTCAACGAAGCTGCTTGTGACATTGCCCGGCAGGTGGCTGATGAGGGGGACGCACTGGTCGCAGGGGGCGTGAGTCAGACGCCTTCATACCTCAGCTGCAAGAGTGAAAGTGAGGTGAAGCAGATCTTTCAGCAGCAGTTAAAGGTCTTTATGAAGAAGAATGTGGACTTCCTCATCGCAGAGGTAAACCCATGCCATGATCAAAGGCAGGACAGCTTTCTCTCTGATCACGTGGGGCAGGCACCAATCACAACAATAATACTTTTAAAAATAATCTTGTCGATGTAAGGCTCCTGCTAAGTGTGCTTCAGTTCATCTATGAGTGTTCATCTCTCTGGGCTGCAGTGCACGCTGAGAAATTGGCCTCCCTTTTCCATAGTTCAGTTGAACAGTAGAGGAAGTGTTCTCAGGGTGTCCTGGGAAGTGCGATGAAAGTGCTCTCACCCTGATCCATTGCAGTATTTTGAACACGTTGAGGAAGCCGTGTGGGCAGTGGAGGCCTTGAAAACATCTGGGAAGCCTGTGGCAGCGACCATGTGCATTGGGCCCGAGGGAGACCTGCACGGCGTGTCTCCTGGGGAGTGTGCCGTGCGCCTCGTGAGAGCAGGTGACCACACAATTTGATCACGTTACAGTTAAGAGAATCTCTTAAGATATGACACAAGCAGATCCTCCCAGGAACCATCAGCGTGTACTCCCCTTGCTAGTGGGAACCCCTGGTTTACTGGGGAATAACTGGTGCTATTGGTGCTGAGTCCCGAGGGAGAAAGTGTAAAGACACACATGTGTGCACACTGCACATGCATGCCAGCCTCCTAAAAGGGGAAACTGGGGACCTGTGCTGGAGATTGACGCCTAGAAATAAGAAGAGCGAATGTTTTGCTGAGTCAAAAGAAACATTAAGACACTTGTTGGTTTGAGACAGAGTCTCACAATGTAGCACAGGCTGGCCTTGAACTTGTGAGGATCCTCTTGCCATAGCCTCCTAAGTGCTGGAAGTATAGGTATGGGCCAGCACCATACCCAGCAGAATATATTTTAAAAATTTGTCTCAAATAGAGGTCTTCAAACAGTCATAACTTTAGGCTAGTTGGCCTACTTGCCAAAGTCTTCCTATTATCATAAATTATGAGTGTGCTTTGCTTTTGTAATTGGTATAATAAATCAAAAGATCTTTGATATGAAATATTGACCATCTGATATTTTTTATAGAGTTACCATTGGGTTTTATTTTGATTATAAACTCACAGATTGTTTTCAAAATCTCACTGTAAACCCCAGGAATAAACAACTTAAGCTCAAGGCAAAAGTTTTTTGTTTTTTTTTTTTTCTCATCAGGTATCAAATTCAGGACCATGTACTTTTCAGGCAGGTGCTTGTGCCACTGAGCTATGTCCCTGGCCCAGGATTATTTTGGGGGGGTGGGGAGGGAAGGTCTACAGGGTGTTCAGGGTCCCACTACTAGATCAGACTCCTAGTGATCTTCCTGTTTACAGCCTCCCAAGCGCTGGGATTACAGGGGCGTGCCACCATGCCCAGTCTCAATTGTCAGCGTGCTCCAGAGGCAGGGCCAGTGCAGCAGGCCCTGGGATTGGCCCAGGATGTTTTATGTGTTTTTCTACAAACCACTAACCCTAGACACAAAATTCCTTCTGGAAAACAGATTTCTGAAAAGCTCTTCTTTCTGCTACTTTCCCAACAAGCCTAGTGAAATATGTGGTAAGAGCTTACTTAAGCCTCCAAGGAGCAGTGCTGTGGTAAACACAGGTGCAGTGTGGCAGCAGGGAGGGATGGGAATTATTGCTCTTGCTGTGAAATACCAAGGGTTGAAAAATAGACTGCTGTACTTGGAAGCAAAGTAAAATAAATCTTTAGTAATAATTGTTCAGAGGAAAAAAAAAAGATGGCCAGCCCCGTGCTCATAAGTGACACTTCAAGTGTGCCAGACTCCTGGAAGCATTTTGCTTCTACTGCTAGGACTCACAGCTGAGCTAGGCTGTGGGAAGTGTGGCCTAGAGCAGCACATAGAGTCCATCACTCCAGAAAGGGTTTCCCACAGAGAGCGGAGTCAGTGCAGCACTCACCTGCCCTCTGCTTGCAGGTGCCTCCATCGTGGGGGTGAACTGCCACTTCGACCCCACAACCAGCCTGAAGACGGTAAAGCTCATGAAGGAGGGCCTGGAAGCGGCGAGGCTCAAAGCCCACCTCATGTGCCAGCCCCTGGCCTACCACACGCCTGACTGCAGCAAACAGGGCTTTATTGATCTCCCAGAATTCCCCTTTGGTAAGACAGATGCTTTCATAAATCCTCTCACTATCTTTGCTTGATATAGCCAGAGAGCTTTTGTCATGGTGAGGGAATAGCTGCGAAGCTCTCATCTGCCCTGCAGCCCCAACTCCCTTGATATCAGACAGTAGGAGATGGGGCAGGGGGAGTCTGTGAGCTCCCCATGAACTTGGAGGCCACAACCAATCTGTCACACTTTCAAGCTGCAGAAGAGAGCCCCACAGTGGACTGTTCCAGCTCTATCATCTGGTCTGAGGAAGAAATCCCTTATTTTCTCTAGATCTTAGTTTATCATCAGGAAAACCCAGCAGATAAACCAGCTGTCTCCAGAGTTCAATTTTCTCTGAGTATCCTGTGGTAACTGAGCTGCAGGGGGTTCCTGAGGTGCTGGCTGGGGAGTGAGCATCTCCACATCCTGGGAAGTGGAGTGTCTTATTTTTCTTGTTGCTGAGACAAAGTACTTGGCACCCAAAGTTAAAGAAGGAAAGGCTTATTTGTTTCACAGTTAGCAGAAGTTTCAGTCCATAGTCAGCTGGCTCCAAGGCAGCGTGTATGGCAGAGGAGAAATAGCTCATGGTAGGCAGAAGCCAGATGTTGTTCACAGCAAGTCCAAGCAACAGTAGCATTCTTCTTCCCCGTCTGTACTCTATGTAGGCTTCCTGGCTTCTGGGGATGCCAAGACAATCAATGGGCTGATGTAGCAAATCGTGCACCCTTAAGCCCAGCATCACACACCAGTCCCCACTGTAAAGCCCATAAGAAGAGGTGAGCCTACTTTAAAATCAAGTGAGAGAGGAAGCCAGGGCAGAACCCACCAGCCTCCTTCACACTGTAAGGTCCTTATCCTAAATCCTGTGCTCTACAATGCTCAGAGACATTGGAAAGTATTAGAAAACAACAACCTGAGAAGAATGCACAGGAAGGATGGCATGACATTTGGGCTGGTTTTGTTTTACATGTACTATCTCACAGTGTCATGGGTCAGAATACAGGCACAGAGGAGCTGGGCGGGTTTCCTTCAGAGGCTTCCAAGGGGCTGCAGCCCAGAGCTTGGCCAGACTGAACATCCAGAGCCTAATGGGTAGTAGGGATCTGAATGTCCCCATGTGCAGGTGACTGCCATCTGTGGATGGAGATGCCCCTCCACACCTGAGCATCCACCATGACAATATTTCTTCAGCACAGCAGCTGGCTTCCTGGGGCCAGGGCTCCAAGCCAAGTCAGACAGATGCCAAGGTGTCTTCTGTAACCCAGCCCAAGGCCAAATAGCGTCCCCCTCCACATATTGCCTCCCAAGTCACCCCCATGCAAAGACAGAAGCTGGCTGGGATCTTTGGGAGGTAAGACTTCATGTATCAATCCAGAGTCTACAGCAGTGTAAAATCTAAGATAGGAGCACCCACAGCCTATTCAGCTTATTGAAAATTTTATTATAGCTATTTATCTTGGATTTTTAAGTTTTGGATTTTGTAATAAAAAAAATAATGTAGACATAATGACATCTATCACAGGACTGGAGCCCAGAGTCGCCACCCGGTGGGATATCCAGAAATATGCCAGAGAAGCCTACAACCTGGGGGTCCGGTACATTGGTGGATGCTGTGGGTTCGAGCCCTACCACACCAGGGCAATTGCAGAGGAGCTGGCCCCAGAAAGAGGATTTTTGCCACCTGCTTCTGAGAAGCATGGGGGCTGGGGAAGTGGCTTGGACATGCACACCAAGCCCTGGATTAGAGCAAGGTAAGCACCATTTGCCAGTGCAAACCGGTTTGGATCTGAGTAATGAATATCCAAGCAAGGCCCCTGGAAGAGGTCAGCTGACTTACTATGTGATGATGATTCTCTCCCAGGATGATTATAGTGCAGCCCTATGGGCTGATTGGTGGAGAAGGCTCTAAAAATGCCAAATGTAAACAATACAGGAGGTGATGGAAGTCGCAGAGGCTGAGCCATGTGGATTTCTTTTTTTTTTTTTTTTTTTTTGTCTTTTTGAGACAGGGTCTCACTATGCAGCTCAGGCTGGCCTTGAGCTCACTTTTGTAGCCCAGGCTGGTCTCGAACTCACACCGATCCTCCTGCCTCAGCCTCCCGAGTGCTGGGATTACAGGCGTGCGCCACCACGCCCGGCTGCCATGTGGATTTCTGAACCAAATGCAATCTAACCACAGCGGTACTACCTGTTCTGTGCCCAGATGTGCAGCAGTGGGGCTGTGGTAGTCAGCATAATCCATAAGGTTCTGCCCAGAGCTCACACTCCCCGGGTAGGGATGAGCAATAAAGCATTTTTACATCAACAGGTACAGGACATGAAGAATGCTGCAGAAGTGGGAATCTGGGTCTTTGGCTCAGCGACACTCATAGGCTGTGAGGGAAATGGATAAGAAAGCCATTACACTATACTGCAGTAACTGTTATGGTAGAGAATGGGTAACAAATGACAAGAGAATGACCAACTCTGCCAAATAGAAAAATATTCTAGAATTGTCTTTTGGCTTTTTAAAATCACTCATTCATTCACTCATTCATTCATTCAGTACAGGGTCTTACTGCCCAGCTCAGATTCATAGTGATCTTCCTGTCTCAGCCTCCCCAGCCCTGGGATTACAGGTGTGTGCCACTACACCTAGTTTCAGTGGCTGGCACAGCGGGCCTTGGGTTTTGGGGCACTCAAGGCATGTGCTACCAGGATGAAACCCAGTTCCTTGTGCTTGCCAGTCAGACTCTTAGACTGCTGAGCTATCTTGCCAGCCCCTGGCTTGTGTTGGGAAAGAAGAGCAGAGAAGGAAGGGTGGAGGGTGGGTGCCAGGCATAGCTGCTCCACACCACCCAGCAGATACTCACAGACACACCGTGTGTAGATCACCAGACACGGCCCTGGCCCCAAGGGTTTTCAGCAGAGGAGACAGGCAAGAGCTGCTCCACAATGGAGGGAGACAGGCACAGTCTCAGGCAGAAGCAGAGAGCAGAGGGGGCGATGGAGGCTGAGCCCGCAGTGGCCTGCATTGAGTTCTGGAGAGCGAAGGAAGTCCCAGACACAGAAACAGCTTGCAGGGAGCCCTAGGGTTGGAAAGAGGCCTGTGAAAAAGGACAAGAGGTCAGAAGTCTGAATGCAGTGACCAGGGAGCTGGAAGAGGACATAGGACACAGCCGCAAGGGGCCAGGAGTGTGACGGGGCCGCCTGTGAGGGTAGCCCTTCCAGTTAGAGTGCCAAGACCTTGCACACACAGTCTTGACAAGCACTTCCAGACAGGAGGCCGCCTGAGCCAGAAGGAATTGAGGGGAAGAGAAAGGACATGGAAAACAGCGGATTCTGTGGAGGAAGAGGTGTAGACATCATTTGGAACCAGACCACAAGGTACAGGGGCAGAATGTGAGGCTGGACAGGTCACCTTGTTGCACAGAAAACATCCCCCTGCTAAATTTTAAGTTTTTGACCCCTATGCATATGTTGAAAGGGGAAATCTGAGGCAATCTGAGCTCAGTTCAGGGGTAAAAGGATCTCAGAGACTGATGGCCAAGGGTGTATTCTAGCTCAGTGACAGAATGGACAGGCAGGGCTGGAACTGATGCTTTTGCTTTGTTCCCACAGGGCCCGGAAGGAATACTGGCAGAGTCTCCAAATAGCCTCTGGCAGGCCCTACAGCCCTGCGCTGTCCAAGCCTGATGCCTGGGGCGTGACCAAGGGGACAGCAGAGCTGATGCAGCAGAAGGAAGCCACCACTGAGCAGCAGCTGAGAGAGCTCTTTGAAAAACAAAAGTTCAAATCCATATAGAAGCCATACAGTTTCTGCTGAATTCCTGTCTGTTGGGCCTCCATGCATACAAATAAGGAAAAGATGTTCAAAGCCACACTGTGTAGCCCCAGCCTATAGGTGCATTTGGTATTAGCTGAACAAAAGAGGGTCACAAGTAGCAGTTGGCAGTTCTGAAAGTCTGTGTTAGAAGTTTATTTAGAAGCAATAAAACTACAAAGCAAATTTGAAGCACATTTCCTAAACACCTGTTGCGTGTAAGGCAGTACAGAAATCACTGCAGTAAAGCAAAAGCAATAAAGACATTAATCCTACTTCCTCAAGTTGGCAGACTGGGAAGGAGGATGAGATGTGCACTGTTGTGACTGACACAGAGCCGCCAGGGACAGAAGAATGCGTGCAGAGTGGCTTCTGATCACTTCTGAGCATGACTGCCAGTAAGGAACATGATCTATACCATGGCTGAGTAACACGTGTGACGTACAACCACTGAAATAAATGTGTGGTCCATTCTGGTATTTTTTATTATTTTTCTTTCTTCCCTATTTAGAAAAACATAGTGGTTGAGTAAGTTGATGTGATAACTCATTTATGATTTCTGATCTATAGTTAGAAAAACATTGCTATGGGCCAGAAAAGTAGCTCAGTAGACTAAGCAACTGCTTAGGCAAGTGTAGGGACTGGGTACGATCCCCAGCACCACATCCCGCACCAGTCCTACCCCCAAGTGCACAGACCTGGCATGATGGCACATGCCTGTAATACCAGCACTAGGGAGGCCCAAAACAAGAAGAGTGAGTCTGAGCTGTGTAGTGAGACCTGTACTACATACATTACCAAAAAAAATAGAATAACATTACCATGAGACATTCCATATGTAGTCTCACCAGCTGAGCAATTTTGAAATTGTCCTTTTCCTTGTAATAACAAAAAGGTCAGTCACACTATCTGGGTTTTGTTTTTAATTCTACTGTCTACTAATCCTGTATGAAATCTTTACACCTCCATTTTCTCTTTTATTAAAAAGTACTACTATCCACACACCTCACAGATGTACTGGAATTTCAGAGGTGCTAGCAGTTTTTAAAGGGAAGAGGAAGTCCAGAGTTCTCTCCTGAGAGAATTTATAATCCACCCCTCCCGAGGCACAGCTAGAGCCGTCTTGTGATCTTCAGGGCATTGCATTGTAAGCACAAACTGCACGAGTCTCCAATTTTCTGCACCAATTTCAGTATTATCCTTTTCTTCACTGATGACAGTAACATGTTTGGAAATGCACGTCCCTTTAATCACACACGCTATTCTACCCCTTGTCACTTTCTGTCCTATGACTCGGACAGCCATTTCCTGGGATCCCCGGGGTGCTTCCCTTGGGGTGACCTGCAAGTCCACATGGGTCTCTTGGTGGATTTCACAGCTGTCCGCTCCCCCCCCCCCCCCCCGGCGCTTCCCCTTCTGGATTCTCACTAGCCAGGTGCTAAGAGGTCCGGCAGCGTAAGGTGTTTCATGGGCTTAGAGACCGAGGAGCTTAGAAATACAAAATGAGAGCTCCGTGCCTCGCCAGTTGCCAAGTCAGGACATGAAGCTTCGCTAGAGATCAGCACACCGAAGGAGCAGCGTGCAGTTCAGGGCTCCAATGCCCCCCACTGAAGCAAGACCGCCTTGCAGGCGAGAAGAGGACGCAGATCGATAGCGGCAGTTCCTACAATCTCCAGAAGGGGGCGCCTGAGGACCCGTTTCCTTCGGACTTGAGCCGCTCTGCAGGGCAGACCATGGTGCAGACCTTCAAGCACCCCTGGACCCTGTAGGTGGATGGGTGGTCTTCTGGTCTTATTTCGTGGATCTCTGAATCCCACTCAGGAAAACTCATCGGCCAGGAAAGCTTTTTATGTCTCCCCCAGATCCTTGCGCTAGGCTTACTGTACCGACTGTTTCCCCAAATAGCCTTCCATTAACCGATGACATTCCTCAGTCAGTCTGCAACTTTCAAGCCTTACCTGCCTGCTAAACAAGTCCCAGTTTTTACAACAAAGGAAAGAGTCATCACATGTTATACCACAGAGCAAAAGAAAGCAAGTCTGGTATGTCTAAATATGTATTTAGTATATGAACAAAATAAGACTGAGGAGCCAGGCCTGTGGGAGGCTGAGGCCAAAGAATTAAAAACTCAAGTCCAGTCTGGGCCACTCAGCTCCTTGGCAACGCCCTTACTCAGAATTTTAAAAGGGGGGTAGGGTGAGGTGGGTGGGGATGCAGCCGAGTGTGAAGGTCCCGGATCCAGACCCCAGTTAAAAAGCAAAAGACAACTACTGGTAGCCACTGGAAACGGGCATGCGGCTCACTGGGGAGGCTGGTGAGCTCTGAAGGAGAGGAGCTGCTGAATAATGCTGCCCCTTTGCGAGCCGCTGGAGGCTCTGTTGTCCCCACTGATGGAAAAGTAAGTGCTGGAGAGTGACAGGGACAGACAGGCACTCTCCTTCATGCGTGCTGAGCTATGTAAATGATGTCAAACATGTTGTGTGGAGAGAAACTGTGAAGTTACAACATTAAGAAATCTCTCTCCTGTGCTAGGCTGGACTCCTAGGCTGTTAGGGTATTTATCTCTCTCTCCTAAGAAAGCTCAAGCTGGAGAGTTCAAGGCTATTTGAACAAGTATGGTTGATCGCAAGGTTTGGGGAAAGAGTCTGTCCTCTCCCTGGATATTCTGCAGTTGGTTGAGATGTTCTGACATATTTCAGCTATCTAAAAAGAGCAATGAGATTATCCTGGCTGTACCTGATTCTCATTTTAGTTTTATAATTACTACTACATTTGGTTAATTTAAACCTGGGCTGACTAATGAGTTCAAAGTCAGTCTTGACTACATAGTGGACCTCGTCTAAAAAGTTCATCAACCTGGACACAAGGTAATTTATTTATTTTTTTAAATAATTTTTTATTTTATTTTATTTTTTTCTTGTTTCAGAACCTTTATTTGTTTATTCACTCATTTTTATAGCCGGCTCAGCCCACCCCGAGGGCAGGGCTGGCGCAGCATGTGGTGCCGGAGATCGAACCATGGTCCCTGAAGCCGCCCAAGCTTTCCCAAGCAGGCACTTTAGACCACTGAGCCATCCCACCAGGCCCCAAGGTAATTTAAATATATGACTTCACTAATGTTTACATCTAAATTTATCACTTCCCTTCTAAATTTGTCACACACACACACACAAATACATTTTCATCAGGGTGTGCTGGCACATGCCTGTGATCTCAGCACTTGAGGGGCTGAGGCAGGAAGATGCACAGTGAATTCAAGGCCAGCCTGAACTGCCTGGAAAGATCCTGCCTCAAACTCCACTCCCCATCCCCCACCTCCTAAAAAATGAGTTTTCAAAACTTTTTTTTTTTTTTGTGGGACTAGGGTTCAAACTCACAACCTTGCACTTGCCAGGCAGGCATTTGTGCCACAGAGCTATCTCCCCAGCCAATAGTTTTCAAAACTTTTAATAAAAAAAAAAAAAAAAAATTTCTCCCAAATACCTAAAATAGCCTTAGCAGTCATTGCTTTCATGCAAACTGTTAATGTGTCATTTATAAACAGTTCAAGACAAGATCCTAAGTTTAATCCCTGGTGCCATAAATAAATAAATAAATAAATAAATAAATAAATAAATAAATAATTTTACAAACATTTATCTCTGCCTGGCACCATTTTGTGATTGTTTGTTCTAATTTCCTTCATGGCTTTGAAAGGAAAAAGCTTACTTTAGCGCAGCTTTTCTCCACTTCAGCTTGACCATTCTTCCAGTTATTTCAGCTTAATGGGATTTTACTGTCCTGGGAAAGATTAGCATCTCTAATATTGGAATTGGCTTAGTGAGATCAGCTATCTCAGATACACTAGTGCAAGACAGCAGAAAAGGAGCAGGTACATTGAGAATCGGGAGTTTGGCACACTCCGCACTGTTTCCTATTGGAGGTACAGATGCATCCTCTCTGTTCCCAGTATTTAGCGAATGCCTGTTGGTCATATGTTTCCAGCTACTGTTGGATTATTCCCCTCTGGCCAAGCAGACCCAGACTAAAATGGTACTGTCAGATAGCAGACAAACATTACCTGCTTACTCTGCTTGGCCTGAAAATGAAAACTTTGTCTTGCTTCTGGGTACTGGGTCTCAAAGAGGTCTGGGCCTGTGGAGTGCATAGTGTGAACTGTTTCTGCTTTCAAGGCTTGGAGTCCTTTGCAGGTTTGCATGAACTAAAGAGCTCTAGAGATTCTTGGACCAGGGCCTTACGTCTTGCTAGGAAGTGGGGAGCTGACATCTCACATTTTAAGGATATAAGACCTTTGGAAGCAAGAAGTCCCAGGATGCTTCCCAGCTATAAAACTATTCTCAGTAGTTAGTTGGCTCAAGAGCTCATTCTTCAGCCAGGCAGGCGAGCAGCATTTATGTCCTAGGACCTGGAAAGGCCAGACTGCGCTCAGGGTGCTGTTGTGCTGCTGCTGTAGGATGACTCGGGCCCGACACAGAATGAGGTCAGGGGTGTGAGCCAGGAGAGCTCCACAGGGGACCCTGCTGTTTGCAGCTTATGGGGCTCCAGCTTCTTGCTGGACACTGCCACTGTCCCCTCTACCCCTCTACCTGGAAAGACCACCCAGCCATTCCTCTCGAGAGCTGCATCTCATCCCAAGAGGTTCCAGTGCTGCTTACCATTCCAACTCAAGTTCTGGCCTCTCAGTCATGGTGCCCCATGGTCCCCAGGCTGTGTAAGTTGTGTAAGTTGATCGAGCAGGACCTCCCTTCTTTTCTGATGGAGGTGTGTGGCACCTGGAGAGATCTTTGCACTACTCATGCCTCCAAGAGCTCAAGGCTCACTTGGAAGATACGCCTCCCACATTTACACTCCAAAATCCACAGTAGGAAACTTAATGGAAATAGGCAGTGAATTATCAATGGTGCCACAGATTCCTGATAAGATTTACATTTGTGGTCATCACCAAAGGCCACCGTAAGAGACTCGGGAAGCCAGGATGCAAAACTGAGGCCACAGGCATGACACAGCCCATCATAACAGATGTCTGGAGGGACCCTCAGAGGTCAGATCTGCAGATTCCTTGTGCATCTGCAGAGCCACAGCATGGCAGCTCGTATTTGCATTCTGTCTTTTTCGTGCAGACAGAAAAGTAGCGCATTTGACAGTAAGTAACAAGAAGGCGCAGTTCCTGTTTCTCAGCAGGAGCAGATGGCTGAGGAGAACCTGCCTGTTGCCTGCAGGCTGCCAAACCACTGCATGAGGATCTCTTTCTAAGCACTCACTGACAGGGCCCTCTCTTGCATGGAAGCCATGAATTGTTGCATCAGATCCATTATAAAACAATTAAAGCCAGGCACAGGGGTTCCAATAAGAAATACAAATGTACAAAACAACTCAGTTTGAAGCTCAGAGGTGGGATCGAGGGTAAACTAGAGACAGTAGGTGCTAGAAAATGCCACCAAACTGAAATTGTTCCCAAACATCTGGTGGAAGCGAAATGAAATGACTGACTTGCATCTTGAAAGTATGATCCTTTTTTTTTTTTAAGTCTTACACATCTTATTAACTTGGTACAGGATCTCACTACATAGCTCAGACTCAGTGATTTTCCTGTATGAGCCTCCCCAGTGCTGGGATTGCAGATGTGTGCCACCACACGCGGTTTTGGTACTAGGGATTGAACGGGGGTCCTAGCACTTGCTGGGTAGGTACTTAGACAGCTGAGCTATTGCCCCAACCCTACAATCATTTTGATTGTATAGCTTTTGCCTACCCAGGAACAGGAGCTATCATTCCATTTTCTGATGTCCACTTCAATACCCTTCTTCAGAGTATCATTGTACAGGTCTTTCATTTCCTTGGCTAGGCTAATGTCTAAGTATTTAATTTTTCTTGATGTTATTGTGAATAGTATAGTATTTTCACCCAATTTCTTTCTCAATTATTGGTATGTGGGAATATTACTGAGTTTTGTGTATTGATTTTGGTATCCTTCATTGGCTATTAATTTTAGTAGTCCTTTGGTGAAATTTTTTGGGTCTTCTATGGAAAGGCTCATGTCATGCTCAAATAATGATATGACTTTTGTTCTCACATATGTCTCTTTTATGTCTTTCTCTTGTCTGGTTCTTCTGGCTGATATTTCAAAAGCTATAGTGAATAGGAGTGGTGATAGCAAATATTCTTTTCTTGTTTTGGACTTTGTAGGAAAATCTTTGTTTTTCCCCATTTAAAATGATGTCAGCTATTGGTTTCTCAGAAGTGGCTTTTATCAGGTTTATGTATTGTCCTTCAATGCCTATTTTCTTCAGGATTTTTAAGGAGTGAGTGGGGTGCTGGGAGATAGCACAGTAGCATAAGCACCTGCTTGGCAAGCACAAGGTCCTGAGTTCAGTCCCCGGTACTGCAAAATAAATAAATAAAAATAAATAAATAGTGATAATAATGAGTGGATGCTGAATTTTATCAAAAAGTTTTTTCTGCATTTATTGAAATGATCCTGTGGTGTCTTTTCTGGATTCTCTTCACTAGATGGTTTCCATAGGTTAAACCATCCTTATATCCCTTACATCCCTGGGATGAAAACTTTTTGATTGGGGTATACGATCATTTTGACAATTATACATCATGTTACCTGCATCTTGCTGAGGAATTTCGCATCGATATTCATTAAAGAAATTAGCCTATAGTTTTATTTTTTGTTGTATAAAGGTTATTCCTTGCATTGGAATCAGACTAATGCTAGCTTCCAGAAATGAGTTTAGAAGTACTCTTTCCCTTACAATTTTTATAAGAATTGAGGAGCACTGTTACACCCTCCCTGAATGTCTTGTAAAATTCAACAGGGAATCCATTAGATAGTAAGCTTTTTGTAGTTGTTGGGTTTTTAATTATTGCCTCAAATTCATAATCTGTTACTGAATTATTTAGAGTTCTTACACAGCAGTAACTTGGTTCACAAACAATTCTTTCCATGCTTCACATTGCAAACAAACCAGCCTGAGTCAGAACTAAAGAACATTTTCCACACTGGGTCAACTTTGAACCTAATCACTGAATTTGACTTGGTTCTTGTCCAATTTTATTTGTGACCAAGAATTAAATTCACAAACCCAACTACCGCTGTATTTTCCTGGTTGTTTTTACAATTCATATGTGTCTAGGAATCTGTCTGTTTTTTCCAGAAGTTCCAATTTCTGGCAGTCCAAACTCTCATAGCACTGGCTAATAATTTTGTGGATTTCAGTTGTGTTCCTTGCTTTGGTGTGGGTAAGATGACTAAAGCTTTATCTATTTTGCTTATTCCGGCAAAGAACAACGTCTTTGGTTTGTTGATTTTTTAATGTGTGTGTATTTTTTAGTCTCAATTGTATTAATTACACCATGATTTCCTCCTTGATGCTAGGATTGGGTTTCGATTCTTATTTTTCTGGTCTCTTAAAGTGAATCAATAGGTTGTTACATTGCTATTATTATATTTATCTCACTTGTTTCTATTCTTTTCTTTTCTTTGCATTTTTTAGGGAAGGGTCTACAGGGTGTTCAGGGTCTCACTACTAAATCAGACTCCTAGTGATCTGCCTGTTTAAAACCTCCCAAGAGCTGGGATTACAGGCGCATACCACCATGCCCAGTCTCAACTGTCATCTCAACGCGGCCCAGAGCAAGGCCAGAACTGCGGGCCTGGGGATTGAACTCCTGGTCCCTGCACTTGCTTGCAGGTGCTTTGATCTGCTGAGCTATTTGTCTGGCCCGCCTCACTCTTTTTCTAATGTGAGCATTCAAAATAAACTTTCCTCTTAGGAGAGTTTTCATTGTATGCCATTAGGTTCTGGTACATTACACTGGCATTATTGTTTGATTCCAAGAATTGCTTGATTTCTTCCCTTAGTTCATCTGTGACTCATTGAGTGTGATGGAGTTTTTTTTTAATGTCTAGATGTTTGTAAAGTTTCTGGGGACACAGCTTAGTGCTAAGACTGCTTGCCTAGCAAGTATGAGAACATGGGTTCAATCCGTAGTAGTGCGAGTGCAACACAAATAATAGTAATAATAATAATAATAATAACAACAACAACAACAATAATAATAATAATTCCCAAGGCCCTGGTTTCTGCTAAGCTAGCTCCTTAGCAAGGTGATGTCAATATAGAGGAAGGAAACTCCCAACCTAACAGGTACCTTCATGTTCTCTAAAACCAAAGAATGAATTTTAGGAACAAACAGAAGTTAAGAGAAGTATAATTATTGGAAGAAAGAAAACTTCTGTCCAAGAGAGGGACAGAGGGGACCTGAAGGTCAGGATTCAAAACTTTCCAGGCACCTCCCCACAAACACTCTCCCTGTTGGT
The DNA here is from genome assembly GCA_004027025.1 of Myocastor coypus. Classification (NCBI taxonomy): domain Eukaryota; kingdom Metazoa; phylum Chordata; class Mammalia; order Rodentia; family Myocastoridae; genus Myocastor; species Myocastor coypus. The sequence continues at coordinate 80,934 of PVJA010000114.1, read as the reverse complement.
TTCCTAGGCTCTCTCCCCCTTGGCCTCACGCAGAGCCAAACCCAAAACCACAGGGCAGGTCCATCTGACTTTGACCTGGACAGACAACCATGAAAACTCTCCTTTGTTAACATGGAGGGTCCCCCAGACCAAGTAGCCCTGCCAAGGTTAGAACTCCCTCAGCCTGTTCCAGCCCCTCCCACCCCCCAAAACCCATGATCTGGCTGTTACCTGGCTGTTCCAGCCCGTGATTATGATTATACTCCCTGAAAGATCTTATAAGGTGGCCTGCTCCCCTCCCCCCCGCCTTTGTTTGCTGCTGTCTTGGTCTGCTAGACAGCTGGTCTGCTTGATACCCCCAATAAATCTTCTACTCATGTCAGAATGCCTGGCCTGGTCAATTGTATGAGTTTGAACCTAAGAGAACCCAAGCAGGTTGCTCAGGGAATCTACCTTTTCTAGGAATTTTTATAGAGTAAAATCATGTGATGAGGAGGGTCTAAGGTGGAGAACACAGGAACACACTTAGGTGGGCATGAGGGGGGACAAAACCATGGTCAATCAATGAAATTATAAGCACCATTGCTCAGGTCAAATTGATTAAATCCAGAACTAAATGAGGAAGCCAATCACCCAGAAAGTGGGCATGAATATGACATATGGACTCTTCCCATTGGGGATTGGGTAGTGACTCTTTGGGGCTCTTTCAAGGTGATTGCTATCTATTTAGAATAGCAATTCCTAATGCCCATCCCTAGGGAAGTATGTGGCTGCACTTGTTTACTTGTTTGTCTTGAAATCTGGCCCATAGAGAATATCTGTCTCTTCCAAAGTTGCAAAGTCACCTTGTCTTCCATATTGTCTCCTTGGGGGCCTGGCACCACACCAATGCCTATAATATTTCTATCTAATTTAGCTGACTATAGCAATGTGTGGGATGTGGGAAGGAACTGCTCCTGTCTGCAGGGAGTTTATAATCCAGGGTAGACTGGGGAGATCAGGATCCCCCAGTGGGTGACCCACCTCATGCCCACCCAAGTGAGCTCCCATGCTCTCCAACTTAGACCCACCTCGCCACGTGGTTTTGCTCTATAAAAATCTCTGTAAGAGACAGCTTCCCAGGACAACACATTCAAGCCCCTCTTCTGTCCCTCCCTCTGACAGAAGCTTTCTTTCCCCAATAAATATTCTGCTTTTGATCTCTGTTTGTGCTTAAAATTCATTCTTTGGTTTTAGACAACATCAACTCATCCCAGGTTGGGTGTTACTTTACCCTGTATCACTTCAGTCTCACTGACATTCAGGGACATGGAGCACTGTGCCAGCAGGCTGGAGATCTCCACTTGGTCAGAGCTGCAGTACTTGACATCTCAAACAACTGCTCCAGGAACTAGCTAGACAAGAATAAAACCACTGTGGTGGCAGAGCTCAGCCAGCCAGAACCAGGGTCCCTGAGGTCAGCTGGGGCAGGCGAGACTAGAACAGTCTGGCCCTCTCTCACCTCATACCTCAACCTAGCAGCTGCAGCCAAGTCCTGGCCCCACTACCCAGGTTGCAGTGCATAGCAGGTATGAGCACAAGTGTCTATACCCATTCAGATGTGGAGGGTGACATCTGGGGCAATAGCTTGGCTGACTGGCTTTGGATGTTGTCAGGGGCTCTGCTTCCTTTGTCTCTGCAGAAAACAGGCTGAACTTCTGCTCCACTGTCATATGATATGTTCCTGCCAACTCCCATGTCAACTGCTATAGAGAGCCCTTCCAGGTCCTCATCTTAGTCCATGAAGTTTTTATTTTATTTTATTTTATTTTAATGTATTTGGTGCAGGGTCTCACTATGCAACTTGGTCTCATAGTGAGCCTCCTGTTTTAGCCTCCCTAGCACTGGGATTACAAGTACACACCACCATGCCCGGTCTTGGTCATCAGCTCAGTATATCCACAGGGGCGGGATAATTGCAGCGGATGGTGCCAGAGATTGAATCCAGGTCCCTGCACTTGCCTAAGTCTGCTGAGCTTAGTCCACTGAGCTATATCACTGGCTTGAGAAGTTTATATTTGTAATCTCATAGATAAATTGTTAGAATCCCATCAAGTTAACTCCAGTCTACCACTTCCAGTGCAACCCACTGGAAGAATGAAGATACTAAAGCATATTTATAGTTATGGGGAGCCAAGGGGTGCTACTCCAGCCATGGTGATATCTATCCAGAACAAAGGCCTCAATCTAGGGCTGAACCCAGGTTTTATTCAGTCATGAAGGAAGAGTGGCTTGGAGCTGGGGTAGGTAGCAGGCCTGCATTCATTTCTTCAATATGCAGAGAGAAGGATATGTGGAGAGTAATCTGCATTACACAATTGAGACTGTATCTAATGTTTTGGGGTCCTTTGCTTCAGCTCTGATGTGTAATCTTTCAAGCCCCAGGAAGTCATAACCTCTATCTTGAGAATCCATTCCAGCTGACAGCATGGAGCGACGTCTCTTCATCTTGTCTGGACCAGGTGCATATTAAAGAGCAGCAGGTGTGGGTTATCAGGAAAGGAGTATGCTATCTTCTGTGACTACCACCAGCATCTCAGCGTTGCTTAAAATCAATTGAAGTGATAAAGATTAAGTCCTAGTCAGCTCTGTACATATCACTATATTGAAATAGGGTCAGGCACAGCCAAAATGGAGACAACTGCTCTCCTTTCCAGGAGAGTCTCTCCAAAGGGGATCCTCCACAAACTGCAAGCACAGAACAAACACATCTTATCTCCCCTGGGAGGTACAGGAGGAAGCTTTGTTTAAATCATAAAAGGAGTATACACCCATGGAATATACTTAGAAACAGAGTAAAGTATAAAGAAAAAAGAAAGCGTACTCATAATCCCGCTTTCCAGGGCTCAGCCAAGTTAGTTTGGAGCGTTTTCTTCCAGCCTTGTTTCTATGCTGTGTCCTTCTAATTACAGTTCACAGTGCTGGGCAGTGCAGGGCAGGATGAAACAGTGTCTGGGATGGTCCCCATGCCCCATGGGTCCTAGACAGGATTCATTCTTGAGGAGTTTTAGCAATCCTGATAATAGATGCCCTTTTTTCTTCACATGATATAGGCCCTATACAAGGCCTTCCTCTTCCTAAGCAGATCCAGTGTTCCAGGGAGGCAAGGGGAACCTGTGACTCCATAGTCCAAACTGGTCCCATGCCCAGGCATCTGCAGTGAGGCTCTTCTATGTAGAGGCATGACGGTGCCCACGTGGAGCAAAGGGGTGGCTTACAAGTCATGCAGGTACTGGTACTGACGAGGGGGAGGGCTGCTGGCTCACACTTGGGAAGAAGTCTGCAGCTTTGCACAGGGTAGGCCATGAAAGAGCACTGCTGTCGGGACCAGTGCAAATGCTCATCCTTCTGTGGGCTCAAGAGTGCCAGTAGTGCAGGGCGAGGCCCACAGCAAGACAAGTTCCAGACAGAGGATGCTGACAACAGCCAGGAGTTTGGAGTTCAGCCACCCGAAAGAAGGATCCAGGTGGCATAACTCAGGTGGGAGCAAGCCCAGAGGTCAAGGGCCATGTGACGGAGTGCAGCTACAGCAGAACAGGCCAGAAGAGTGAGGGGCCAAGGACACTAGGGCCAGAGAACTTGCAGGTCGTGAAATGAAGTTGGCCAGGAGTGGGGGCCCTGAGGGCTCTCAAGCATGAGAGGAGTCTGCTGTGACCCAGGCTTTACCACATGCTTGGATTGCATAAGGAAAGGTCCAGGGGAGTAGGAGACCAGGGGATTCTGCAAAGTCCTGGGAGTAGGTGCAGGAGGCTAAGGCTGAGGAACATTTTGGGATCCTGTGAAGAGGCTCATTTCTGGAAGTACAATAGAGAGGATTCAGAGATGTCTGTAAGGAGTTTGGTCTGGGAAGAACAACAGTGGAATTTATAGTACTGGGGGATGGGTAGCCAGGGTGCTTGCATCTGGAGCTCAGTGTGGTCTCAGTGCTGAGAGTGAGGACATGGAGTTAAGAGTGGAACCAAAAGAATGAACTTAGGCCAAGATATGAGAGCTGGGACAGGTAATGTTGCCAGCAAAATTGCCCTGACAGTGAAGAGGGGCCTGGAAACATCCATGCTGTTCAGAAAGGAAAGGACAACAAAAATTACAAAGGTGAGGAGTCCATGGGTGGAACAGTTAGGGATCCAGAAAGGGCCTGAAGCTCTCAGGGGGCTGTGAGCAGCTCTCATCTAATTCTCTTCCTATGGGCTCTGTTAGCTGAGCTCCCAGCTCCACCCTGAGCCTCCTCTAACCTCACACCCTGAGGACACACAGGGTCAGAGTTAAAGGGAACTGAGAGCCAAGGACAGTATCAGGCTTGGTGAAGGTGGGCCAAAGCTGTTCTGCCCCTATCCTGTGAGATGAGCTGGGTCTGTCCCCAGATGCTTGTCTTGGCAGAAAGAGGGTGTCCTTCCCAATTCCTCCTCATCCTCTACCCTAAAGTTGGGAGAGGAGTCCTAGGTGGATTTTCATGACATTTTGAGGAAGTTTTATTCATACTCATCTCTGCCTGAGCTGTTCTAGGTTTTGTTTATGGTTTAAACTGCCTTGTTTTGTTTTTTTATTTTCAAAAAAGACATCTCCTTTACAGCTCAACATATTAATATAGTTTTACTTTGTATACCTCATGGTTAGACTTTTCTGCTAGATGGTTAAGACCAAGATAAAGCAAGACCTATCTAACAAAAAATGTAACTTTTGTATCTGACAAGGTCAGTCAAATCCCCTCAGGATTTATCTTAAAACCATGTAGATCTTTTGTCAGTGTCAGCCATCTGGATGAGTTACAGACATTGTTTGATGAACTTGCTCTCCATGAAAGCCTGAATGTTTTCTTTCTAGGTGATTCTCCTTAGGCACACTATCTGTTATTGATCCTTTTCCTCTGCAGCTCATAATCTCCTTGAACAGAAAATTTGGGACACCACTGAGTTATAGGATGTTACAGTGCAGGTTCTCTTATGTCCTGAGTCCTCACTGACCTTGAAGGACTGGGCCCAAAATATTAGCTATCTTTATAGCCCTTCTTTTTCTCTAATTTTTTGGTCTGCAAACTTAAGTCAATAGCTCAACATTGCCAGTTCTGCCGCTATTCCACTACTACTATGGACTATTGGACTATGTATACAGCTATTTTCTCTTAGTTCAATGAGAAGAAAGATTTGTACTAATAGTGTTCAGACAAGATATGTCTGCATCTTGTACTCTGAAAAACTACTACAAAGACAACAATATGCAATGTATCAATTACTGTAACTGTCCTACTATATTGTTGTGAAACTGTCTCATTGCTATTTCTTTTTCATTAAAGTTAATTAGAAGACATCTCCTCCATCTCTGGGAAAGCAAAACAACAGCGCTCCTCAATTACCAGTTCTTCTATATATAGTAGCACCTGCATATCTGTGAGTTTCACATCTATGAATGTAACTGAGCAGCCTGAAAATATTTGGGAAATGCTTGTGCCTGTACTGAACATAAACAGAATTTTTCCTTGTTATGATTTCCTTTCAATATAGAATAATAGCTACTTAATAGCATTTTGGATGATATCAGGTGCTACAATAATACAGCAATGATTTACAGTGCATGGGAGGATGCATATACTACATCCTTTTATATAAGCAGCCTGAGCATCTGTACCTTTGGGTACCTTGGGCAGTATGGATGTGTGTGTCCTAGAACCAATCTCCCATGCACACTGAGGGACAACTATGCAACAGGTTTTTAAGCAGGTCTGGAGATGTAGCCCAGAGGAGAGCACTTGCGTACAATGCTCAACACCCTAAATAAGATCCCCAGCAGCAAAACACAAACCAAAAGAGTTAAGAGGAAAAAAAAAAATCCAGACCAGCAGAGAGTGGTGGCACACCCCTGTAGCTCTTTCAGAGGCTGTTTAATCAGTTTTCCTGTCACTGGGACACAGTGCTGACCCCCCTCAACTTAAAGAAGGAGACACTGAATCATGGCCTTAGTTTCTGAGTATTCAGGTCATAACTGGCTGGGCTTCTGGATCAGATTCTTCAAATACCAGCCCCTTCCATCATATATCCTCCACACACAGTTAACATTACAGTTCCACAGATCTTCACAAGCTCACAGAGGGCAAGAGAACCCATCCTACCCTAAGAAAGGATTTTCAATCACTCAGGGCCTGTGGCCTTCCTGCTCATGTCTGCACTCCTGCCCACAGACTTTGTAGAACCCTTCAGATGAGTGAGTCAGCCACCAACACTTATGGTCCCATGTCTCTGAGAAAATTCACTGGCCAACCCCATAGATGACCCATATTCTTTCTTGGATTCCCAAGGACCTGTGCCAAAGTGCCAGTACAGCTGCTCAAGGCATGGATACCCACATGCAAGAGAAGCAGCCTCTTGGTTTGGGAAGATGTCCTAAGGCAAACCCAGGGACAGTGTCAGACTCTGTCTGCAAACTGGAGCTGAGATTTCTGAAGACTGGGTTGGTTTTGAGTGCAAGAAAAAAGGGATATTTGGTGTGCCTGCCTGCAATCAGACTGCATGTAAGGGGAGAAAGGGGCTGCGTGAACACTCAGGTTTTTTGTCACAGCGGTCCCATGTGAATACCACGTACATTCTCTTACAGGAGAATTGGATCTGTTTTCCTTTTCACTAGCTGAAATTGTATCTTCGAGGTCTGAAAGTCTATTTTTACTTTCATTCAAACGGTTTTGCTAGCTTGTGATTAAGGTTTTAATTTCCCGTGTATCACTTTGAATCTGCTTCATGCATTCTATTTCTTTCCTGTATTGATCATTCAAGTATTCCATCATTTTATATTCTTTATTTTTTTTAAATCAATGTCTTCTTTAGAAGCACTTAGTACTTTCTCATTATAGGTATCATTTCTTCTTTTACTTAAGAAATTATTTCTGATCCGATTTTCTCTAAGCGTTTCTGCAGTTGTTTCTTTACTTCAGATGCCATTATTTCAGAGATTTGGGTGTGTGATTTCTAATTTCTTCTATGCTGTTGTCTCCTGCATTGATTCTGGGTGGGCTGGGCCTGAAATGCATTTTGCTCCTTCTCTTTGTCATTTTGTATAGCACTGTCTTCTGACCTTTGGTGTAGAGCTTTGATAGTTATTACCTTAGCGCCAGGTCCAGATCTACCAAGTTCAAACTCATGCAAGTGGGTATGGTTTGTTTCTGGCTGCTGTGCTCTACTTCTTCCTGCTGCAGCCCTTGGAAGTGAAACTGCTGTGCAACTCTGGCAAAATGTTCTGTTCCTGGATCAGCTGGGTGGGTCATGCCTCTAGCCTTTCTACAGGAAGTTTTGTCACAGGGTTCCACACTGAGTCTGTCTGATGGAGGAAGTTCCTCACACTTTCTTGGCTTAGGAGCAGGCTGGAGGTAAGGATCTAGTAGGCCCCAGATGGTCCCACACACATGCTGGGCCTGGGCACTGGCTGGAATGAGGATATGGTGGGCCGTTTCTAATGAAGACACTGATAAAAAAATTAGAAGAGATTAGAAAAATGATGCAACCTTGAATGGGCAATATGGGAAAGAAAGAGATCACATGAAGCAGACTCAAAGAGATATACAGGAACTTAAAATTTCTATCAGAAGCCAGCAAAAATGATAGAATGAAAGCAAAGATAGAGCTTCAGATCTTGAAGACGCCATTGTAGCTAGTGAGGAGGTAAGAAAGGATCTTTTAAAAACAACTAGGATGTAGGAAAAAATAATTCAACATCTGCAAGATGATACAAAGATGAACAATGTGAGAATAATAGGCATCAAGGAGAAAGAAGGAATCAATACAAATGATATAAAAATAATATGGGCAAACATAAAAGCAGAAAACTTCCCAAATAAGGGTAAAGCTTTTGGAATTCAGTTACCTGAAGCATATAGAACTTCAAATAACATTAACCCAACTAAAACCACACCCACATGTATAATAGTCAAGGTCCCAGAAAGCTAGCAAAAGAATGATGTACTAAAAGCCACCAGAGAAAAGAAACAGATTACCTAAAGGGAAACCCATCAGAATAACGGTAGATTTCTCTTCACAAACCATAGGTCAAAAAGAGCATGGAACAAAGTACTGCAAGTCTTGTAAGAAAAAAAAAATCCAATCCAGACTGCTATACCCTGAAAAACTGTCTTTCAAATTTGATTGAGAAGTGAAATACTTCCAGGACAAAGAATAACTAAAAAATTTCATGATGACAAAGCCAGCCCTACACAGATGACCAAAAGATATTTTAGACAGGGACCAAAATGACCAGAACTCCACGAATGAGAATGGAAAGAACCCACTAAATAGGGCAAACAATTAACACAGAAGAAAAACTAGTAAACAATAGCAAGTAAATAATATGTCAAACATAAGTCAGTTCATCTCAATTACAGCCATCAATGTAAGTGGACTCAATTCACCAATTAAAAGAAATAGACTGGCACAATGAATTAGGAAGCAAAATCCAACAATATGTTGCATTCAAGAAGCATACTTAACTCATAAAGAAATTCATAGCCTGAAAGTCAAAGGATATAAAATAGTACTATATGACGCAGCATCTAGAAAAAAGCAGGGTAGCAATGCTGTTTGCAGATAGTCTGAGCTTCAAACTAAGAATGATCAATGAAATAAAGAAAGCCACTACATACTAGTTAGGGGAAAAATTCAAGACAAAGAGGTAACACTCATAAATATGTACGTGCCCAACATGGGAGCACACACAGCTATATAAGACAAATCTTAATGGACACGAAAAACCTAACATCCAATACAACAAACTTAACAGGAGACCTTAACAGTACTTTATCTCCCAAAAGATAGGTCAAGCAGACAAAAAATTGCAAAGATGTAACAAAAGTGAATCAGAATTTGGAACAACTCAACTTATAGGACATATAAAGATTGTTCCACCAAACCACTTTTGTTTGTATATCTTTTTTCAGCTTCACATGGGACATTTTCTAAAATAGACCACATACCACATCCATAGGTCACGCTTAAGTATATGCAAGAAAACAGAAATTATTCCATCCATATTATCTGACCACAGCGCCATGAAATTGGAAATAAATGACAAAAGAAACCACAAAATACCATAAATATATGGAAATGAAACAGCACCATTCTCAGCAACCAGTGGGTTACAGATGAAAATAAACAAGAAATAAACAATATCTAGAATTCAATGAAAATTCAAACACAACTTACTGGACTTTACGGAATGCAATGAAAGCAGTTCTTAGAGGGAAATTTACAGCTGTGAATTCACATTAGGAAAACAGAAAAGGAACAAATATGCTAATGCTGCACCTCAAAAGTTTAGAAAAGTGAGAGTAAACCAAACCCAAAGCCCAAAGATGGGAGGAGATTATAAAGATTAGAGTAGAAATTAACTCAACTGAGATGAAGAAAATCATACAAAAAATTAACGAATCAAAAAGCTGGTTCTTTGAAAAATCAAATAAATTTTATAAGACCCTAGATAACCTAATCAAAAAGAAGGAAAAAACTCAAATTCAAGAAATAAGAAATGAAAAGGATGAAATTACCACTGACCCATGGAGATTCAGAAGGTCATTCATAACTACTGCGAGAATCTTTACTCTCACAGAATTGAAGACACAGAAGAAACAGATAGATTTCTATAAAAGAATTTTGGTAACTAATAAGTGACTAAAACTGAATTAAGAATATATAAGAACTCTCATAACCCAATAACAGCCAATGAAATACAAAATGTAACAAAAAACCTATCCACAAAGAAAAGTCCAGGTCTTGATGGATTCACAGTCAAATTCTACAAGAAATTTACAGAAGATATAATCTCAATACTCCTCAAACTCATCAAAGAACTAAAAAGGAAACAATGTTCCCAAAATCATCCCTGGAGGGAAGTTTTATACTGATACCAAAACCAGAGAAACATTAAATTAAAAGAGAGACCTACAGGCCAGTCTCTCACATGAACATGATGTAAAAATCCTCAATAAAATCCTAGCAAATAGAATATAGCACATCATCAAGAAGATTATACACTATGACTTGGTAGGATTCATCCCAGGAAGACAAGGATGGTTCAACATATGCAAATCTATAAATGTAATACACTATACCAATAGAGCCAAATCCAAAAAAACTACATAATCATCTCAATTAATGCAGGAAAGGCTTTTGACAAAGTGCAAAGATTCATTCATGTTCAAAGTCCCACAGAAAATTGGAATAGATGGCCTCTACCTCAATCTGATAAAATCCATCTATGACAATCTAACAGCTAACATAATTCTAAATGGAGAAACACCAAAATCTTTTACTCTCAGATCTGGTATAAGACAAGGATCTCCTCTATCACCACTCCTACTCAACATAGTTCTGGAATCATTAGCTAGAGCCTTTAGACAAGAGAGACAAATAAAATCAATAAGAATAGGTAAAGAAGAAATTAAACTATCATTATGTGCAGATGACATGATATGCTACTTGGAAGACCAAAATAAATAAATAAATAAATAAATAAAAATAAAAACAAACAAACAAAAAAAACCCTCCAAGAAGGTACTAGGATCAATATGCACATTCAGTAGAATAATAGGATACAAAGTCCATACTCAAAAGTCAATAGCATATCTTTACACAGATAACAAACATACTGAGAGAGAAATTAGAGAAACAATATCTTTTACGATAGCACAGCAGAAAATAAAATACTTAGGAATTAACCCAACTAAAAAAGTAAAGAATCTATTCAATGAAAAGTTACAGGGGCCCAGCGGGATGGCTCAGTAGTCTAAAGCGCCTGCTTGGGAAAGCTTGGGCGGCTTCAGGGACCGCGGTTCAATCCCCGGCACCACATGCTGCGCCAGCCCTGCCGTCAGGGCGCGGGCTGAGCCAGCCATAAAAGTGAGTGAATAAGCAAATAAAGGTTATGAAACAAGAAAAACATAAATAAATAAAATAAAAAATTCTTAAAAAAAAAAGAAAAGAAAAGAAAAGTTACAGTACTCTGAAAGAAAAGATCACAGAGGATTTCATGGAAACGGAAAATTATCCCCTGCTCCTGGATAGGTAGAACCAACATTGTGAAGATAGCCATACTCCCAAAATTGACATACAGATTTAATGCAATTCCTATCAAAATACTACCAATGCATCTCACAGACCTAGAGAAATAATTCCTAAAATATATTTGCAACCAGAAAAGACCTAGAATAGCAAAGGCAATCCTGAGAGGTAAAGACAAGGCAGGCGGCATTACAATTCCTGACCTAAATTTATACTACAAAGCTACAGTGATGAAATTGGCACGATATTGGCAAAAAATACACCTGATGATCAGTTGAATATATTATAAGATGTAGAAGCAACTACAAACACACTCCTTGTCTTCAACAAAGGAGCCAAACATGCTTACTGGAAGAAAGATAGCCTCTTCAACAAATGGTGCTAGAAAAATTGACTCTCTACACGCCGAAAACTAAAACTTGACCCAGGTCTATCACCATGCACTAAACTAAAGTCAAAATGGATTAAAGATCTAAACATTAAAGCAGAAACATTAAATATTCTGGAAAACAAAGTAGGAGGAAATCTTGAAAACTGGGGTAGGCAAACAGTTCACGAACAAAAATTAAACCACACGGGTAATACTTGAAAGAATTAACAACTGGGACTTCCTCTTGTTGAGAAGCTTTTGCATGTCAAAAGAAATTACAGATAGAGTGAAAAGACAACCCACAAATTTTTAAAAACTCTTAATCAATAAGCATTCAGACAAAGGTCTTCTCTCTGGAAATTTATAAAGAACTAAAGAAAATTAGGACCTCAAACTTAAAAACTCTATTCAGAAATGGACATCAAAAATGAACACACACTTCTCAGAGGAAGAAATGCTGGAAGCTAATAAATACATGAAAAAATGCTCCACATCATTAGCCATCCATGAAATGCAAATTAAAACAACACTGAGATACCATCTCACCCTGGAAAGAATGATTATCATAAATAAATCAACCAACAACACGTGTTTGAGAGGCTGTGGGGAAAAAAGAGACCCTTCTCTACTACTGGTGGGAATGTAGACTGGTGCAACCATTATGGAAATCAGTGTTCTGATTCCTTAAAAGATCAGGATTGGAAATCCTATTCAATCCAGCTATAACCCTATTGGAAATTTTCCCAAAAGAACTGAAAACTTCATATCATAGTGATATTTTTGCATCTATGTTTATAGCAGCACAATTTGTGGTAGTCAAATCTTGGAAACAACCAAAATGCCTGTCATCTGAAGAATGGCTGTAAAAGATGTGCTACGTTTATACAATGAAGCATTACTCAACTATAAAGAATGATAAACTTGAAGCCTTCATATATAAGTGGATGTATCTTGAAGATATACTCAAGTGAAATAAAACAGACCTACATGTGTAAATGTCATATAGTCTCCCTCATGTAAGATCTCAAAAGAAGAATAAAAATAAAAAGGCATAACACAGTTAAATGAAAAGCTAGAACTTGAGGATTAAACAACAAAGAGAGAGCAAGGAGAAAAGTTGGGAAACATGACAGGAGCAAAACCATGCATTTATACACACAAGAAGGTTAAGACAATGGTCCTAAGACTCTCCAACAGGTTTTTGAAACTAGCAGTCAATTGGTAGATTTCTCACCCTGATTAACTATATATGCTGATATATGTGAACTAAGTAACTACACTAAGGATAGCAATGTGTAATACTAAAGCCATGCTTGGAATACTTATCATTATGGTCTTCTAAATACATACTGCTTCAGGGGCTGGGGAGGTAGCTCAGTAGAATAAGTACTTTCCAGGCAAGTGCAAGGTCCTGAGTTCTATCCCCAGTCCCACCAAAAAAAAAAAAAAAAAAAAAATGCATACTGCTTCTATTGTCATATTAATTATTGCTATACTCTCAAGTAAATGTTGTTTTTTTTTAAATAAAGAGGTAATAAAAGAGAATAAGAGATAAGAAAAAATGCCATAGGATTGACCTGCCACAATTTTGCATATGGTTATATTTCTAAATTTCTGTGTAAAAATGGGTAATTTTTTATGATATTCTGTAAGGATTTATTAGAGTATCAATGATGGATGAAAATACTGGTTCCATGTTAAGTCTAAGGTGTTTGATATTCAGAGAGATAGTGATGTAAAACTAAGTGTCTCTGTCATAGGGTAATAATATTGCTAAACTTCTCTTCTGGAGGGTCAACAACTTAAGTTTGAAGACCAAAAAAATCAGAGAAAAAGAAGGGCTACAAGAATAGCCAATATTTTGGCCCTCGCTCCTCAAGGTCAGGGAGGACTCAGGACATAACAGAACCTGTACTGTAACATCCTATAGAGCAGTGGTGTCCCAAATTTTTGTTCAAAGACATTATGGGGCCACAAGAGAAAGGGATCAGCAATGCATAGTGTGCCTAAGGAGAGTCACCTAGAAAGAAAACATTTTCTCAGACTCTCACAGAGGGCAAATTGGTCAAACAATGGCTGTGACATCCAAATGGCTGACACCGTTCTACAAAGTTCTACAAAATTTCTACAAAGCACTGTACATGGCTTCAGGGTAAATATCTTTAGGAGATTTGACTAACCTTGTAAGATGCAAAAGTTACATTTTTTGTTTTATAGGTCTTGCTTTATCTTGGTCTTAACCATCTAGCAGAAAAGTTTAAACACAAGGTGTACGTAGTAAAGCCATACTAATATGTTGAACTGTAAAATGCTGAAGTCAACTGGTTCTCACATTGCCATTTCTGCTGATAACCCACTATTATGGACTATTACACTATACATGAAACTACTTTCTCTTACTTCAATGAGAAGAAAGATTTGTGCTAATAGTGTTTAGGCAAGATATCATGTCTGTATCTTGAACTCTGAACAACTACTATGAAGACAGCAATATGCATTGTATTAATTATTGTGTCTGCCCTACTAACATGTTTTGAAACTGCCTCATTGTTATTTCTTTCTCATTAAAATTAATAAATTTTTTAAAAGGTGAAATCACAGATCCTGTAGAAATTCAGAAAAATATCAGTACCTACTTTGAAAATATTTACTCAAATAGTTTCTTAGAAGCATATGAATTACCAAAGCTGAATCAAGAAAATATAAAAATTCCAAATAGCCCAATTTGAGTCAGTGAAATTAAAAATGTAATTAACTACCTACCAACAAAGAAAAGCCTAGGTATTGATAGATTCATAGGTGAATTCTGTAAGAAATTTCCAAATATGTAACACCAGTACTCCTCAAACTCTTTAATTAAATGGAAAAGGAAACAGTTCTCCCTAACTTGTTCCTGTAGGCAAGTATTACCCTGATACCAAAATCAGAGAAAGATCCAACCAAAAAACAGAACTACAGGCCAATATCCCTAGTGAACTTAGATGCAAAAATACTCAATAAAATACTAGCAAACAGGATGCAGCAAATCCTCCACAATATTAAACACCATGGACAAGAGGTATTCAACCCAGGAATGTAGAGATGGTTCAATATATCAAATGAATAAGTGTAACATAGTATATCAACAGAGCCAAAGACAAAAATCACATGATCATTTCTATAGATGCAGAAAAGCTTTTTTTTAGGTTTTAGAAATGAATTTATTTTGACTGTTGTACCAAGTTAGCATAATAAATATTACAAAAAAGGAGTAAATTTTTATAAGCCTAATCTGTGTATGATTTCAAAATATAATTAGTCTTCCTAATGTACTTCCATTACTAGAACAATTTAATTTAGTTCATGAATCCTCTCTATACTTTCAGCCACACATAAATGAAAAAGAAAAAACTCTTAAAGAAAAAATGCTTCATAAGTGTTTGGCATATTGGAAATCCACTCTAAAGTTAATGGTCATTTGCTATACATTACTGGCTATAATTAAAGAGAATATACTTGGCATCACTGTATTGGGCAACAATATATAAACTCTTATATAACTACTGAAATATCTTCATAAATGCCTGAAAACCCTATAAACTTTGAATTTTACATTCATCAGAAGAATGTATTCTTTTAATTCAGTGTAGGCTACACCTCAAGCAGCTGTCTTTAACAGTAATCAGAAGTTCTTTATCTTATTTTTTTATTAATTTTAGTGAGAAAGAAATAATGATGAAGAGCCGGGCGTGGTGGCACACGCCTGTAATCCCAGCACTCGGGAGGCTGAGGCAGGAGGATCAGTGTGAGTTCGAGACCAGCCTGAGCTACAAAAGTGAGCTCAAGGCCAGCCTGAACTGCATAGTGAGACCTTGTCTCAAAAAGAGAAAAAAAAAAAAAAAAAAAAAGAAATAATGATGAGACCATTTCAAAATAGGTTAGTAGGACAGTTACAATAATTAATACGATGCATATTGTTGTCTTCTTAGTAGTTGTTCAGAGCACAAGATGCAGACATGATATCTTGAACACCATTAGTACAAATATTTCTTCTCATTGAAGTAAGAGAAAGTAGTTGTATATCTATCCTAATTATTTTGTATATACAGATATATACATTTATAATGAAAGAATATACATATATACACACACACACACACACACATATATATATATATATATATATATATATATATATATATATATTCTTTCATTACAAAATGGTCCTTCATTCATATCTCCCTTTTTTATTTTGTTTTGTCTTGTCAGAGATGGTTGTTCCATTGCTATTCAAATATTGTAGGTGCATGAATTCAGCAAAATAATCCAATATAGTACAATAGTCCATAATAGTAATAGGTTATCCACAGAACTGGCAATGTCAGAAGTTGGCTTGAGCCTTTTACAGTTCAGCATATTAATGTAGCTTACTTTTTTATATCTCATGTTTAGACTTTTCTTCTGGATGGTTAAGACCAAGATAAAATTAGACCTGTATAACAAAAAATGTAACTCTTGTATCTGACAAGGTCAGTCAAATCCTGTAGGATATACAGCAGTTTGTAGATCTTTTGTCAGTGTCAGCCATCTGGATGAGTCACAGCCATTGCTTGACCAATTTGCTCTCTGTGAAAGAGAATGTTTTCTCTCTAGGTGATCCTCCTGAGGCACCCTGAAATGTTTTTATCTTTTTTTCTGGTGCCAGGGATTGACCTTGCACTTGCCAGGCAAGCACTTATCCCACTTAGCTATCTCCCTGCCCCCAGATGCAGAAAAACCTTTTGAGAAATATTTTTCAACATTCATTCATTGCAAAAACATTACAGAAAATCAGAAATGATGGTCTTTACCTCAATCTTACAAAAAGCTATCTATAAGAAACCAACACAATACTATGCTGAAAGGCAAAATCGAAAGCACTCAATTTAAAATCAGGAACAAGGGGCCCAGTGGGATGGCTCAGTGGTCTAAAGCCCCTGCTTGGGAAAGCTTGGGCGGCTTCAGGGACCGCGGTTCAATCCCCGGCACCACATGCTGTGCCAGCCCTGCCCTCAGGGCAGGCTGAGCTGGCCATAAAAATGATTGAATAAACAAA
This sequence comes from Myocastor coypus, assembly GCA_004027025.1. Taxonomy (NCBI): domain Eukaryota; kingdom Metazoa; phylum Chordata; class Mammalia; order Rodentia; family Myocastoridae; genus Myocastor; species Myocastor coypus. The sequence continues at coordinate 64,442 of PVJA010000114.1, read as the reverse complement.
TAAAGGTTCTGAAGCAAGAAAAAAATAAAAAAATAAATAAAAATAAAAATAAAATAAAATCAGGAACAAGGGGCAAGGGAGATAGCTCAGTGACATAAACATCTTCCTGGCAAAGACATGATCCTGAGTTTGACTCCGGTACCATAAAAAAAAATTTTAAAAATTAAATTAAATCAGGAAAAGACAAAGATGTCCACTATTCACCAGTCCTACTTATTATAATTCTGGGACCATTAGCCAGAGAAATTAGACAAGAAAAAAGGAATAAGAATCAGAAAGGAAGAAGTAAAATTAGCATTATTCACAGAAGACATGATACTCTACATAGGAGACCCCAAGAAGTCCACCAACAGACTTATAGATTTAATAACCAAACTCAGTAGCATAGCAGTATACAATGTCAATACTCAAAAATCAATAGCATTCCTATACACAAACAACAAACTGTTATGGTTTATGTCTAGTTGTCCCCCAAAAGCCTCATGTAGTCATTGGGCAGGGACTTCTAGAGTTTGAGATTTGAGCCATGATCCCTGGGATTATGGGTTTTAGTACTGATGGGATTATGGGTGTAGCCTAAGGCGGGGGCTAAGGTGGAGAGCCTGAATGTAATATAAAGAGAGACAGAGAGACAGACTCGAGCTGTTGCTGCTGCTCTGCTGCCCTGTTAGGTTGGCTACCTCTGCCACCATTTTGTTGCTGTTCTGCCTCCACGAACTGGATTCTCTCTGCACTGCTCCTCTCAGCCTTGGGCCAACCAAATATGGACTGAAACCTCTAGTAACTGTGAGCTAATAAACCTTTTCCTTCCTTCATTTTGAGTGTTGGGTATTTGTCTCAGCAACAAGTGAAAGGTAACTAAGACACAAACCTACCTACACATGAGTTAGGTAAACTACCCCCTTCACAGTACCATGCAAAGAATGAAATACTTAAGGATCAATCTAATAAAGGAAGTAAAAAACCTATACAGTGAAAATTATAGTACTCTTGGAAAAAAGAGAGTGATGAGGCTTTCAGAAAATGGAAAGATGTCTATTGCTGATGGATATGAAGAACCAATATTGCTAAAATGGTCATACTTTCATGTTGGTATACAGATTTAATGCAATCCTAATCAAATAACCATTATCATACCTTACACCTCTAGAGAAAACATTCCTAAAATTTATCTGGAACAACAAGAGACCTAGAATACCATAGGCTGTCCCTGACAACAAAGGTAGAGCAGGAAGCATCATAATCCCTGATTTGAAGCTTTACTAGAAAGCTACTACAATAAAATCAGCATGCTACTGGCAAAAAGCACACCTCAGGATCACTGGAACAGATTAGAAGATACAGACACAACTACATAGGCACTCAGCCACTTTATCTTTGACAAAGGGGCCAAATATGTTCCCTAAAACAAAGATAAAATCCTTAATAAATGGTGCTGAAAAACTGGTTTTCTATATGCTAAAGACTAAAACTAGACTCATGTCTATCACTATGCACTAAAATTAAAAAGGATTAAAGATCTAAATATTAAAATAGAATCACTATATTTAGATAGGCTAAAAGTAGGAAGAAATCTTTGAAACATCGGGATACAAATCAATAAATGTAATGTACCACCTGAGCAGCAGTAAAGACAAAAAACACATGATTGTATCAAGAGAAACAAAAAACAAGGTTATGACAATAACAACACCTCTGCATGATGAAAACCTTGTGCAAAATAAGTACAGGAGAACCTTACCTGAATCTATCAAAGCCACTGAGGACAGAACAATGGCCGAAATCTTATTAAATAGGGAAGAAAACTAGAAGCTCTCCTTTTAAAATTATGAACAAGACAAGGGTGCCCATATTAACAGTTCTGCTCAACACAGTACACAAAACATTAGCCAGAGCAGGCAAGCAAAAGATATAAAGAAAATGGATAAGAATAGGAAGGAAGAAGTCAAGTTATTATTTGTAGATGACATTATACTATACATAGAAGACCCAAAGAATGCCGCAGAAAACACTTGCAATTAATAAACAATTTCAGTAATACAGAGAAATATGAAATCAATACACAGACATTAACATTTGTGTATGCCAATGAGTGCACTGAGAAAAAATAGGAATATCATACACAATAGCATCAAGAGAAATTAAATACCTAGGAATTAGCATAACCAAGGAGGTGAAAGAACTTTACAATGAAAACTACAGTGCTCTGGCAAAGAAGATTGAGGAGGACCTTAGAAAATAAAGATCCCTTGTGCCTGGATAGGCAGAACCAGTACCATCAAAGTGGCCATAACTCCCAAAAGTGATATGTTCAATGCAGCCCCAATTTAAATACCAACATAATTCCTCACAGAACTATGGAAAACATGCCTAAAACTCATACGGACTTGAAATAACAAAAGCCCTCTTGAGTAACAAGAACAAAGCAGGAAGCATCACAACACCTGCTTTCAAGGAAAATGGATGCACCTTGAGACCGTATAAAGAGCAAAAGTAAAGAGAAATAACAAAAAGTAGGGAGACGGGGCATGGAAAGAAGGCCAAAAGATGAAAAGGGGGACCCGTGCACCCTTGGTTGCAGCAGATGGGCCCACACTTGGTGTCTTAGCAATTCCCTCTTCTGAGAGGCAGGCTGGGGCGGGCCTTTCTGATTGTGTGGTCTCTTTCAAAACTCTACTGGACCAAATGTTTCCTTAGAACTCTGAATAGTGGGCTGGGGAGAGAACTCAATTGTTTAAGCACCTGTCCTGCAAGCTCAAGGACTGAGGTTCAACCCCAGTACCACGAGCATTGCTAGCCCCACCCCAGTCCCACAGAGTGGGCCAGCGAGTCCAGGAGTGGTGGTTTACACCTGTCATCCCAGTACTGGGGACACCAAAAACAGGAGGATCGCTGAGTTCCAGCTGTGTACTGAGACTCTGTAACAAATACCTTAAATATGTATATTATAAATACATACACACACGCACACGCATATGCACACGCACATGCACACATATACAAGCAAAGGTGTGTGATGCCAAAGTAAGGCACATGCACCCTCCAGAGTCAGCAGCAACAGCCCTCAACTGACAGGCTTTTAATTTCAGTGGAGAAATGCCTCCCCCTACCGATCTTTCAAAAAGTAGCAGCTCCACAACCACCACTCTGACATGTGCTATATTGTGGAGACAGGCCTGAACTCCACAATCTACGAACAAGACCAAGGCTTGAGAGGGTGACAGACCTGCCAGGGTCCTACCAGGCCTCTTCCATGTCGTATCAGGCACCTAATGAGGGCTAGTGTCCGACCCGCACTTCCACTCAGCTCTTGCCAGCCAGCAACTGCTCCCAGCATGTCAAGGGAGTCTCCATGTCATGCTTCTTGATTATCTGAAGGGGCCCTCAACACAGATAATGAAGAAGCTGAGGGTCACAATCTGGAATCAAAGACATGTTATTCAGAGAGCTCAGATCCTGTCTGGGCCCGTGCATAGCTTCTTGGGTGGACAGGACAGTCTGCCCCAGCTGACAACAGCCTTTGCCTTGCTTTCTGCTCATGGGCAAGGCCATGGAGCTTGCCTGGGGAGCACCACCTCTTTCTTCCCCCAGGACTCTAATTAATTAATTATGTTAATATATTTGGTATAGGATCTCACTACGCAGCTCAGATGCATAGTGATCCTCCTGTTTTTAGCCTCCCCAGCACTGGCATTACAGGTGTGTACCACCATGCTTGGACTTGGTGGCATGCACAGTATGCCTGGGGGTGGGGTTGGTGAGGCTTGTGGTGTAAGGGATGGAACCCCAGTCCCTGCACTTATCTAAGTGGGCACTTAGCCCACTGTGCTATTTTACTGGCCCTTAGGACTCCTATTTATTAAGAACCACTGTAACAAACATTCCCCTAGCAATGACCTAGAACTCCACAGAGCTATGTTTATTATCTTTGCTGCTAATGAGCACTGCAGTCTGCTTGAGCATGGCCTGCATGTAATGCTGCGGATTGTTGCCATCCAAAGCTGTGCTCCTAATCTGCACAATCATCTCATTCAGCTCAGACATCTGGTGTGTGGTACCTGAGAACCGTATCATTCCATACACTTGTAAGAAGTATGCTCAGCAGCAGCTGGCACTTGGTTGAGGCCCTGGGAGCCACCTGGCCATGCTCATGATAGGACCGGCAAGTTACTGTGCCTGTGCATGAATGCATCCCTGTGCTGTTGTTGAACCCAGGTCTCACATTAAACACATTTTACTGCTGCAGCCCTCACAGATGTTTCTAGAAGAACTTCTAGAAACGCTTGCGAGCACCACCACGACCGTAGATGCTCCTGACAGTGGCAACTTGATCCATTATTGTGCCCAGTGCTGTGCCCTTGTTCTTGCCCTGGCATGACTGCACAAACACAGAACAGACAAATAAAATTCCTCTAGACTCAATGATTCAAACAAAACCAGGTGCATTTTTTTGTCTGTTTGAGGTATAGGAGACTAAACTCTGGGCCTCATGCATTTTACCACTGAGCTGTCTCATAATCTTTAAGGTCAGACATAATTATTTACTCCAGGAAGAGTTTTTTGATTCATAAACAGTAAAGAAAAACATATTCTTAAAAAAAACACCCTATACAAATCTCCCTCAGCCATCACTTTATACCCAGTGTGGAACAACTCTCAGCAATCCCAGTGTGTGGTCAGGAGTCACACAGCAGAGAGCCTGGGGTGTTGGCACATGCCCTAATCCCAGCACTTGTGAAGCTGAGGCAGAAAGTGTACCTGAATTTGAGGTCAGTCTGGTCTAGGTTACATAGCGAGTTCAAGGCCAGCCTGAAGTACACAGGGAAACCCTTTCTCAAAACAATATACAAAGAACCAGCCACTGAACACAGCATGGGCTCTACTTTCAGAGACTCAACTGGGAAGAGCAGCCAGTAAGAGCAGTTGGGGTGAACAGGAGGCAGAGAAGGCTGAAGGGATGGGCCCCTCACATCAGACTGCTGGCAAACTTATTCTCCTAGGTGTCAGGAAGGTTGAGGAGCTTCTGTGCTCTTTGGATGAGGGATGGAGGCCCAGGGAGGTGCAGTGACCAGCTGGGGGAAACGAGCTGCAGTGTGCAAGGTAGGAGCCTCCAGTGTGGGGCTGACAGCACTGGGCCAGAGGCGTTCTGCCTGCCGGGGTGAGCTACTGTACTTCAGGAGCCATGGCTGCCTCATCTGTATAACAGAAGCATAGAAAGCACACCTCAGCACACCCCCAGGAGACCGTGCTGCACTGTTCTGCAGAGACAGAACATCCAGTGGAGGTAGACGCCTTGGCACACACCAGCGGGGCGGGGCCACGCATTTGTCAAGTCACTTCAGATGAGTCAATTCCACATTGCCCAGACTGTTATTGATGTCCCATAAAAGGAGATGACTGTCATCAAACCAAGAGAAAGCTCTGAATCTTGGGCACAGTGTAACAAACTTACCTCGCAGGCACAGTGATTGCCAAAATCCAAGGATGTCTCAAAGTTGGACTGATCTTTCCTCACACGGGGCTGGTACTGGGTTCGCAGAGCTGCATACAGAAAAACAATGACAGTTATTGTAGACTGTCAAACCACAAACTTTTTATTTTGCATATAAGAACTAAAGAGAAGTCTAATTAAGAAGTCCCATTCGAGGAACTCTCTCTCTCTCTCTCTCTCTCTCTCTCTCTCTCTCTCTCTCTCCCTCTCTCTCTCTCTCTCTCTCTCTCACTATATATATATATATATGTATATATTTTATGCATATGTATATATACACTAAGTAGTTTGGATAATTGTATTGCTGTTTTATATTGGTCTACTGAAAGGAAAACTTAACGCTTAAATTTTTTCTTGTTTTTACTTCTTTTTAATTTCTTATAACTTTTTTTCTTTTTACTAGTTTTACATGTTTATGCTTATGTCTGGTAATCTAAGCAACTAATTTAAAGGTAACACTATGGGATACAACAATAATTGTCCAATTCCTATTATTTTGTTTAGTGGAATTCTGTATCATTTAAAGAAGGAGGAGGAGGAGGAAAAAGTGGAGAAGGTGGAGGAGGATGAAGAGGAGGGAAGGGGTCCTGTTCAAACTAGCTGCAGTGGCACACACATGGAATCCCAATACTGTAAGAGGCTGAGCCAGAGGATTCCAAGTTCAAGCTTGAGTAATTTAGCAGCTGAATAACTCCTTGCCTCAAAATAAAAGTTAAAAATTAGAAAAGGGTTAGAGATGTAGCTCAGTGCAAAGATCCTGGGCTCCATCCTCAGTACTGAAAAAAAAAAAAAATGTTTTCTGTGAGAAATGCCTGTAAAAGGGAGGCGGCCCTTTGGTTCTGTGAATATGACAAAAGATGAGTAAAGCTGTCAGTGAAGCTAGCTAACCTGAGACACTCAACAGACTCTCAAGTGTCAGGAGAGTGGTGTCCCCTGGACATGGAGGTGAAGCATGCCCTCATGGGTATCCTCTCAGGAGCCGCCACCTTCTAAGCCTTCCCACTTCCCAAGCCAGAGCCTCAGCAGCCTGGGCAGTGGCCCCTCCTCTCCAGGCCTCCACCAGCTACTCCGCGCGGCTGTTGCTCAGCCTGCAGCACAGTGGAAGGCCAGGGCAGCACATGTGCTCCCTGGATCATAGCTGACTACATATAGATGTAAACTGCTATTTACTTGATGAAATACCATACCCAAAGAAGAGGAATTCCTCCCTTGAGCTTAGAGGGAGGTTTTACTAGGGGAGGAGGCACAAAGTGTGACAGAGAAGAAAATATCAATCCGGGGAAGGAAACAAAGCATAAGCCAGATTCAAATGACAACAGTCTGGTACAATAATATTAAATTATCCTGTTTTTCAGAAGTCGCCGGAGGGGCCAGGGAGACCACTCAGTGGCTTAAGCTTGTGCCTGGCAAGTGCAAGGTCTCAAGTTCAAACCCTAGCATCCTTCTCTCCACCCCCCCAAAAAAGGCAGAGAGAGAGAGTGTGGGGAAGGCTGAGGCAGAACTGCAAGCTTGAGGCCAGCCTGGGTGATTCACAGAGAATGTCTCAAAAGTAAAAATGACTGAGGGAGTAGCTCAGTGCTACCACATCTCTAGGTTCAAAACCAGTAAAATACACACACACACACACACACACACACACACACACACACACACACACACACCAGACAAAGGAACTTCTCTTATAGATGGTGTGTCCTCTGGCATCAAGCTGCCCTGCATTCAAACCTATCCTATATTGATCCCTGTAAAGCTTGGAGACATAGTCTTCTTAATAGGAAAGACTGTGCCTAACTGTGTAGGGCAGTGATTCTCAACCTTTCTAATGCCGTGACCCTGCAATACAGTTCCTCATGTTGCAGTGACCTCAAACCAAAAAAAAAAAATTTTTTTTTTGAGACGGGGTCTCGCTATGCAGTTCAGGCTGGCCTTGAGCTCACTTTTGTAGCCCAGGCTGGTCTCAAACTCGCACCGATCCTCCTGCCTCAGCCTCCCAAGTGCTGGGATTACAGGTGTGCGCCACCACACCCGGCCAAAAAATAATTTTGGTGGCTACTTCAAATTACTAATTCCAATAAATAACATTTTGCCATGGCATAGTATGGGTTTAAATATGTATTTTCCAATGGCTTTAGGTGACCCCTGTGTTTAGGTCATTCTACCCCCACCAGGGTCGCGACCCACAGATTGAGAACCACTGGTGTAGGGGCTGGTTGACACTTCCCTGCATGGAGTTCGCTGGTCAGCCACCAGACAGGCTCATAAAAGCTCACTAAATTCTAATCTGTTCAGGTCTCCGTCTCTATTCAATATGAACCCGGTACACCCCAAAATGCAGAACAACTTGAAGCTCAAGGACAGCTGAAGGACAGCTAAGGTGGAGGCACGGGCATCGAGCTCAGTACCCAGCGCTGTTAGCAAGCCTGGTGAGTGTGCCCCGCAGACACTGACTGGGAAGTGGTGCTGTCCATGCTAAGCGAGGTCACGGTGCTTCCTGTCAGATGCATGCACACTCCCATCCAAATCTGATCCCACTGACAAATCAGCCTCACGTCTACATGAATCTGTGTCTCCCACATGTGAGCACGAGGAGAGGCCTGTTGGAATGGCTGCTGTTCCCCTCCCCTCCTCTTCCTCATCCTCTTCTTCTATGTTTCGCACTAGCTGCATCCCTAGCCCTTACTTTATGTTCAAGTTTGACCAGGTTCTTGCTAAGTCAATAAGTTGCAAGTTGGGCTCCCCACTCTTCTTTCACCTGTGTATCACCCAACTCATGTCAACACACGTTGCATATGCCAACACGTGTGTGCCAAGGGGAATGTCACCACATAGCACATAGAAATGTGAGTCCTTTTCTTACCTGCATAATGCTGCTCCCACAGATGGAGGGGGTGTTACTGCTGTGGGTAGGGGGGGAAGCACATACCTTGAGAATTGTGCTCTGCACGTTGTATCTGGCAAAGTGAGGGATGTGCTCAGGAGCCAAGACCAGCCCTGTGTGCTGGGACAGTCTTTCTATCTTTCTTTCTTTCTTTCTTTCTTTCTTTCTTTCTTTCTCTTTTTTCTTTGTCTTTTTGAGACAAAGTCTCACTATGCAGTTCAGGCTGGGCTTGAGCTCACTTTTATAGCCCAGTCTGGTCTTGAACTTGCACTGATCCTCCTGTCTCAGCCTCCCAAGTGCTGGGATTGCAGGTGTGCACTGCCAAGCCTGGCCTTTTTTTTCCTTAAAGACACTATTTTTTTTTTTTCCAGAACTGGGGACTGAACTCAGGTCCTTGCATTTGCCAGGCGAGTGCTTACTCTACTGAGCTATCTCCCTAGCGCCAGGACAGTCTTGACATACTTGATTCTGTTATTTGTTCAGTTATTCCTGCAAGGGGAAGCAACAGGCTATTGAAGGAAAGGATGAAACCTCATCCACAAGGCATGGCATGGCAGAGGAGGCAGTTTGAAGGCTGCATCTGCACCTCACTCTTCCTACCCCTCAGTTGGGGTCCCTCACTAAGTTCCAGCCTCTGATGCTTCTGATGCGCATATATAGTGAAAGCAATAGGCAAGGACAGGGAGGCTCTCATGCAAAGTGCAGGCCCAGGTTAAAAACGAGGAACCACTCCCTACGGAGCATCTACTACTTGCCAATAGCTGTGCTATAGGACAAGCTATAAGGCCTCTGTCCTATGGACTGTGCACAGTAGTGCTGGTGGACCCAGTGACAGTCCTTAGTCACTGCTGAAGCAGATCACAGAGGACAGGTGGGAATTCTCAGGCTGGGTGTAGGACTACAAGGTGGAATGAGCAAACAGATGCCTGTGCTGGGACTTCAAGGGTGCAGACTGCTGTGGAGAAGAGGGAGCAGGCCCAGTGTGGATTGCCAAGGGCATGCCTTAGGGAAACAGCACCTCAAGCTCTAGCATTTCCAATTCTTTCCTAGGAAAGGTTTCCCCCAGGAAAGGCCAGAAAAAACAAAAAGGTCGGGGGCTGGGGAGATAGCTCCATGGAACGAGTGCCTGCCTGGCAAGTGCAAGGTTAGAACCCCAGTCCCCCGACCCCCCCCCAAAAAAAAAGGTCTCCACCGACTCCTTTTTCTCCACTAAGCCTTTCAGGCATTAAAGGGCTCTTCTCCTCCTAGACTGCAGCCCACATGCAGCAATGGCAATCAGCCTTTGCCAAATACTAATAGTTTCAAAAGCAGTTCTAGTTTCAAGAACTCCAGTGCCCACAGGTGAAAGCTAGGAGCCATCAAAAGGCAGGGAGGATTATTACCAGGCCCTGAGGCTTTGTGCGGCTTGGCCTGTGGGTCTGTCCCACAGAAGGTGTGCCTGGTCCCACTTCCCCTTGCTGTCTAGCACCTTTGCAGGAGAAATCTCATGGAAACCCTAGACACTGGACTTTGTGCTGGGACACTGTGTTTCCCAATAGTCTCAAAGGCTCCAGAAGCTGCTTGGCATACCCTTCCTGGATTCCACACCCAGACACCATATTTCTCTTCTTTTTTCTTGCCATATTATCCAATCAGGCCTTAAGTTTGCAACCCCGCAGGCTATGTCTCCCCAATATGAATATTACAGTCACAAACTACCAAGCCCATATTCAAAAACATTTCTCAGCTGGACTTGAAATGTGAGGTCAGTTTCACCAGCTCCTCTCAACTCTCTGCTGTTCGCTCACCTAGACTCCCACCAATGTCATTTTTCTTCTCTTTGATCCCGTCGGTGCAAACACTTTGAATGGGTGATCAGGGATTGAAACTGGGTCCTTTCCACTGTGCTACTGCCCTAGCCCTTTTATTTTTGCTATGTTGAGACAGACTGTCAATAAGTTTATAAGTTGCCTAGACTGGGCTTACCTAAGCTTTCCATCCTCCTGGCTGAGCCTCCCAGAGTGCTGGCATTGCAGATATGTGCTCCAAGTCCAGCCCTTTGGCCCCTTTTAAGGTCAACTCTTTCCTTTCCTGCATTGGCACTTTTGCATGGGCCCATGTGACTGTCTCTAGAACAGTGGCTTACCTTTCACTCAGCCAATTTGAGCAGCCAGTACTCTGATGTTTTGGAAGAAAGCTACACACCTACTCATGAAGTGAAAACCTTTTTTTTTCAGCCTCCCTAGCACTGGCCCTACAGATTTGTGCCACCATGTCCAGACTCTGGCCTGTTCAGCCTGCCCAGGTGTTGTATGTGATGCCTGGGATGGAACTGCAGTCCCTGGGCATGCCTAAACTTGCCTAACTAAGCAGGCACTTTAGTCCACTGAGCTATGCTCCTGCAAATTCTGTCTCTAGGTTGAGCTTTCCTAGCATGAAAGCCCCTGACTGGCCAAGGTTCATTCCACACAGAGTGAGTTCATAGTGTCTCTTAGTTACTGCAGACTGATTGTGCCCACAATATCCCAAACAAGTAGACAGCGCAGGCTTAAATCAAAGTCAAGTGGTATGATCTGAGGGCTCCAGCAGGTTCACAATATTCTAATAGCATTCAAGATTCTCTGGGGTTAAAGACTTCTCTGGGCAGCCTGCACTGATTTGGTTTTCAAATGAAGGAAAGGGATACTGAGGAAAATGCAGGGATCTGAATGATACCCTAGCAGGATCTTGAGAGAGAGTTCCCAAGTAGTAAATGATGTCAATCAGGACAACTGCCTTATCATAGGAGCATGGAGCCTGCAGTTGCAGTCTCCTTTCACTTAACTGGTGCTGGAGAAAGACAGCCTCAGCTGTGGCCTTTGACAAGCAGCCTAGGCCTTGGACCAGCTCACAGGTAGACACGAAAAGCCACTTGGTTAACTTTTTAATTTTTATGTTTTTAGGTCTTTGGTACAGGGTCTCACTGTGTAGTTTGGACTCAGTGATCCTCTTGTTTTCAGCCTCCCCAGTGCTGGGATTAAAGACGTGTACCATATGCCCAGTCTCTGTGTCTGGCTCAGAGCACCCAGGGATGGGACCTGTGTGCCACAGGATACTGGAGAACAAAGAATTGGCTAATAGGAAATCCTTCTCAGACACACTTTGTAATTCTAGTTACTTACATAGTTTGGTGTTTTGTGATGTATTCCTCCTTTAGGAGATATCTTTCCAAATCTTGTATGTGAGAACGTCAGCGAAGCTCACCCTAGTTCATGTCTGTCACATCACATATCAGAATGTCGCAGCTTGTGAGTTACCTCAATGGCTATACTTCCTAAGTTGTATAAAGAATTTCATCGACTCTCTGTGAGAGCTGAGGCTGAGGCAGGGCCACTTCTCCACAAGCCCAGCTGTCAGGCTGTAAGAGTGCAGCAGGCAGGTAGCCTCAGCACTGCTCCCAGAAGGCTTGTTGCCATTGCTCCAGTTCTCCCATACCAGCACTGAGGGCCGACATATTCATGTGGGTCTCTGCCGTGGTGATCAAACTAGCTTCTCCAGAGGAGCATATCCATGAGGAAGCCCTCAGCTTCAATGCACATTACTTTCCTCCGAGGGCTGCATCCGTCCTAATCAGGCAAAGGCACTTCAGTGATTTGGGAACTCATTCACCATGTGATAAGCATCACCTACTTTATAAATAAATATAAATATGAATATAAATACAAATATAAATATTAATATAAATATATGGCACCCAGCCACACCGCTTTACCCTTGGGTCCAGGCTCCTCCCATGGCCAGATGGATGCTAGTGCTTACCGGCTAACACTGTTGTCCATTAAGCAGTCTGGCGGATGGCTGCCCAGAAGCCACAGGGATGAAGTCACTCCAAATCATCCAGTATTGCACACTCATTCAGCTAAGTTGAAAGTGACATACGAATTGATAACATAGAGTTGAAGTAAATATATGCCAACTTGAACATAAGAATAGCTATATATATGTATATATATACATATATATATATATATAGCTAGCAACATATAACAATATATTTTTAACTTGAAATGTATATGTATATGTATATATACATATATTCTTCCATGAGGTTCTTTTACAACATTCTATCCTTTTAAGCATTCTGAATCTAAGTAAAAAGTTCTCTTTCTATGGCAAGAATAAGGGTGCAATAAATAGTGCAATGTGTAAAAATCACACTGTGATTATCTCCTCATTTCCACTATCAACAATTGATAGAGTCTGTGAAATTTCACGCACTGCATAGAGGTGAATACTTTTGAGCAAAGTTCATATTTAAAATTCAATGAATCAGTCCAAAGAGATAGCTCAGTGATTTAAGCACCTGCCTGGCAAGCACAAGGACCCAGGTTGGATCCCCAGTATTGCATGCCATGCTGGCCCCACACCAAGATTGCCACTGAAACAGGTGATGGTGGGACAAAACTGTAATCCAGCACTGGGGAGGCTGAGACAAGGGGATCACTGCAAACCCGAGCTGTGTAGTGAGACCCTGTACCAAATTAATCAATTAATCAATTAAAAATTAATTGAATCTAATCTGAGTGAAATTGTCACAAATGAAGAAAGGAAAATGCAAAGTAGTCCCCTGCACTCATAATTTTCCACTGCATTCTTTATTCCAATTACAGGAAGGAGTTTCTAGAAGTTTCACCAAGTGCAGAAATTCTAGGTCATGTTCACAACCAGTTCTGCAAATTTACTTGGATAACATAAAGCTTTTATAACATAATAACTTGAATTTAGCTGCTATACCACTGGCCCTTGAATAGTAGAATTTTGCCTGTGTTTGTCAATAATTATGCAAGGGTAGAGGATTGCACACGGCCCTTATTCTTTGTTGTTTTTTCTGAATTTGGATACTATTCCCTATAAGAAAAACAAATAACTAGATTTTACATATTTTGTATACATAAAAGTAAAAGATTAAACATTATCTCTGAATATATCTAGTTTTCTTGCACTCCTTAAGCTAATGAAGGGGTGTGATTTAAGGATACTAAGGATCATGTTTTAATCTGACCTATGGAGACGTGCTCAGATTCTAGTAGTATTGACATTAAAAATAAGGGACACTCCAGATGTTCAGACCACCAGTTCACTGAGTTGCACACAATTGTGAAAGGAGCCAGGGGTAGTTGTACACAGCTATAAACCCTGCACTCCAAGAGGTCAAGCAAGGCAGGATCATAAATTTAAACATGGTCTGGACAACTTAGTGAGTCACTGTCTCTCCAGTTTGTCAAGAGAGCTCCAGCTGCCTATGCTGCAGGCCACTTTTCTTTGCATCAATACACAATTACTCTAAATCATCCAGGATTGCACACACATCCAGCTAAGTTGAAAGTGACATACAAATTGATGACATAGTGTTAAAGTAAACATATGCCAACTTGAACATAAAATGCATAAAACTTCTAAGATGCTCAGCATGTCTTCAAAGATGCTTTAAAAATAAGTCTACAGAGCTGGGGAGATAGCTCCGAGGCACAAGTGCCTGCCTGGCAAGTGCAAGGTCGTGAGTTTGAGCCCCGGTCCACCAAAAAAAAAAAAAAAAAAAAGTCTACAGAAAGCTTTGGACTATTATATGTAGTGTTACACGAACACTTATCTGTCAACAATTTGTTTTGTAAACAGAAATAGTTGGCAACATTTTTTAATTTTTTTTCAGGCTCTGCATTTGTTGGCAAACATCACTGGGGGCACTTTTCACACACAGAAACAAATGTGACCATCTTTCCCAAAATTGTGTGTGTGTGTGTGTGTGTGTGTGTGTGTGTGTGTGTGTGTGTGTTTATACTATGCATCTCGGACTCATAGTGTTCCTCCTGTTTCCTGCCTCCCAAGTTCTAGGATTACAGGCGCGCACCACATGCCCAGACTCCATCGCCAGCTCAGTGCACTCAAGAATGGGGCCAGGAACCAAACCCTGGCCCCTGAGCTTCCCTAAGCAAGCTGAGCTGTACCGCTGGCCCTCCAAAATTGTAGAACAAATTAAATTTGTAAACTGAGGGACTTCTGGTATTTTAATCGCTCACCTGTTGTTTCCTCCTGGTAAGAACTGCTAAAAGCTAAGGCTTAAGAGATTTTCTGAACGAGTACACACCTAGCTTACATTTCTCTGTTATATGGCTTCTTCTGTGCCTGCAACGCAACCATAACGTAAGTGAAGTATATCAGTTACTGATAAATAAGGATTGGAGATTATAGCTCAGCAGTAGAGCACTTGTCTCACATGTGTGAAGCCCTGGTTCAAGCTTTTCCATAACAATTAAGAAGAAAATCAAAGTACAAAGGTCTGATATTATAGCTCCAGGGTAAAGGCTGGCCTTGTATGATTGAGGCCCTAGTTTCAATCACCACAACTGTAAAATACAAATGGCCTCATCAGGAGCCTGTTTATATATTCAGTCCCCCTGCCTTGAGGTCTTTACTGAGTAACTACCATCTGCCAATACCTGCTGCCTGCTTCTTGGCTATGGATCCTTTGTATTTGGTGATGAATTTGACCTCACTCACCCTAGCACTTCCCCTGTTGCAGTTATTCTGAATGCAGTCTTCCCTACTGTGCAAACAGAAGTCAGAAAAATAGTTTAATTGGAATCACCCAGGATCAGCAGAATTTGGACAGCACAGGGTGCACTTTCCAGAGTTAGGGACTTCTGTCAGGACACCTTGGACACCTGGATTTCAGGACTCCAGGACCAAATCCAAGACCATGCCACTTCCTGCTAGCACTGCTGCCCATTCCTTAAATATAGAATTGGGACAAGAAATCACTTCTTAGACACAATAAAGCTGGTACAAGGCAAAGCACAAAGTGCAAGTCGTAACTCAATATTCCACTAATCATTCTACTAATAGTGCTCACTTCAGCAGCACATATATTAAAATGGGAACGATCATTCTACTAACAACAAAATTGGTTTATATTGGATTCTTCTCTGGTTTCATGTTTCTGTCCTCTCAGCATGCCACAACATGGAGATATACTCTAAATAAGCAGTTGTACTCCCTAGCACCCTGTATACTCCTGGTAGTGTCATTTCCCTATGTCCCCACTATTGTCAGAACCTGGGCACCCCCTGGGGGCACCAGGTAGGAGTGGGAATGGAGGGTTCTTATAGTAGTGGAGCGCAGGTCTCTAATTGTGTTATAACCCAAAGAGCATCAGGCATGGAAGGAGACCCATGAGACTCTTTGGATAATGTTTTGGCTTCTTAGATGTCCAGGAATATAATAAGTTATTAAAATCGTGCTCAAAATCTTTTTATGAATTTTTCATTGTCATCTTTGGTCAAATTTCATTTTGTTTGTTTCTTCATAACCTCACTTGGTCCCAGTAAAAAGGACTTAAGAAAAATCAGTGATTAACCTGATCTCTCAACACAAAACTGAGCACAATGGCAATCACCAGGAATTGAATAGTACGTAGTGCTCAGTAAGTTATTCAAGGATGTGCACACATATATGTGTCCATTTATAGTATATATAAATGAATACTGTCTTGCTTTTGGTAGGATATGATGGGCAAATGACTATAGCTTACATTTCTGCAGGCTTTGAGTTTTTAGAATAGTTTATGAAGTACTTCACATTTGGTCTTTCTGTTAACTTGACAGCCAGTGACAATCATAAGGTGACTTTTACAACAATCCTACATAAAGAGAGAAAATCAATGAGCTATAAATGTCTTATGTCTATAAAAATCTCTTAACCCTTTTAGAATTATTTGACATCTACTTTTTCATTACCAAGATCATATTTGTATTAAAAATATAATTCGGTGTATAAGGACTGATGAGCACTTTTAATGAAAACACTTATCATGCAGACAAGCTTTAGTACTCACTGAATGAACATGGATACATTTGGATTCGTGGCCTTGATGCTTACAGCCTGTGTTACTGTAAGCAAGTTACTTGATATGTGGAGCTCAATTTCCTGGTCTGCAAAAGAGGTGATGGTGGTGGTGGTGGTGGTGCTGGTACCTACCCTGCAGAATGTTATGAGAATGAGATGAGTGAGTATCTATTCAGTAGATTTGATGTTTGCTTTGTCACTGGAAATTGAACCCAGGCCTTTGCACTTAGATACATCCCTAATTCTTTTTTTTATTTTGCGAGAGGGTCTCTCTCAGTCACCAGGCTGTCTAGACTGGGCTTGAACTTGCTATTCTCTGTCTCAGCCTCTGGAGTGCTGGATTACAGGTGTGCACCACCACAGCTAATGGGTATAGTATTTAAAATAGTGTCAAGCACAAAATTATTTTTGCAACTAGACTAGTGCAGAGCACACAGCAAGTGCACTGTAAATATTTACTAAACAGAACAACAGTGATTCATGCTAGTGTGCAGCAAGGCTGAGGCTGTGGTAGCCCATTCCTATCTCAGTCCTCATGCTGTCTCCTGCATGTCCCTGGGGCACTTAACTCATTTCACTAACTGGTCAAGTGGATTCCAAATGATTTGGGAAGCTCAGTAACCCAAATTAGCTGTATACAACTCAATGATGACTTTCTCTTCTAGGTTTTGGTACATACGTATGTGGATCTTAATTTGTTCACAGGTATTTTATGTCAAGATATGTTCAATTCCAAACAAAGCACCACAGCTAGGATTCATATTGACACAGTGATAATAAGGAAGCTCTTCGGTTCTAAACAGTCTGTCCCTGATGTTTGAGGGTCTGCTTCAACAAATTAATCCATTGCTTTGCTGACTATGTATTTGTGTGCTCTCACATTGAACCTTCATGAATACAGAAAAGCTGGTGTCCACCCATTCCATAAACAATGGAATCATGACAAGATGATGATGATAGATAGTAGTGGTGCTCCAGTGCTATGATCCTGGTGTGCAATGGTGGGGAACAAATTTAGGATCTTGGGAATGCTAGACAAGTCCTCTGACATGGAGCCATACTCCTAGGCCAGTTTTAGGATGTCAGGGCAGCCCTTTCTCAGACGCACATGTGCAGCTTTTCCTAGGGAACTCCTTTCCTCTCTCCCCTCCCTCCCATCCCACTCCTAGAGTCTCACTATATACTCCAGACTAGCCTAGGATTTCCTATTCAGCCCAAGCTGGTCTAACACATGCAATCCTCCCACCTTAGCCTCTTGCATACTGGGATTATAGACATGTCCTACCTACCATGCCTGGTCGACTTCTTAAACAACTTTTCTTGTCTCCCAAGCCCAAATACTTATTTCCTCTTCCTACATCTTTTTATTCTCTCTTGGCCTTTGGAAAAATGCTTAATGCCTCTGACCTTAACTTTCCTTTGGATCCTTCTTTGTCTTTCCCAAAACTTAGTCCTTGTTCCTTTATGAAAGGCAGTGCATTAGACCTCTGAACTCCTTTCACTGTTTCAGACCAGGACTAAAGGATTTTCAGGTTTTTGTTGTGCTTCAATCCCAGAAACCTCCCAAAGCTTCATGTGTTCCACACAGAGTTTTTAGAAGGTGATTGGATCATGAGGATGCTCTAGCTGCCTTGACATTAGGAAGTCGAGTCTGATGGGAGGTAAAGGTTTCTGGGGGTGGTACCTGGGTGGGCACTTCTCCCTCCCCAGTGTCTTTTTTTCTGCTTCTGAGACACAGTGCTGTGAGCAGCGCCTTCTATCAAGCTGTGTAAGCTGGAGGATCACAATAACCCTCTCCCCTTTAGTCACAGGGATCAGGCATTTTATCTGAATGACAAGCAAAGTGACTAAGACACCCTTATATGTTTCTAGGAGAAAATTAGTCAAATTCATTATTATACTATGTCAATATAATATAGAAGTGTTGTAATATTTTAACTTTGCTAAATTATTATAATTGTCATTTTCTTATAGCAATACTTACACACTTATATTCTTACTTTTCTCTGCTTGCTAAGACTAAATACCTGACCCCCAAAGTTAAAGAGGAAAAGGTTTATTTAGCTTACAGTTCATAGAGGTTTCAGTACCTAATCAACTGGTTTCATGGCAGGGTAGGGTACGGCAGAGAGGCAACCATTCTTGGTAGGGAGGTCAGCAAAAACAACAAATGAAGAAGGGACAAGCCTCTTTCTGTCCCTTATATCATCTGTAGGCTATAAACTGTATTGTGGGTGCAGCACTCACACCCATAATCCTGCTACTGGACCATAAATCAATCACAAACTCTAGAGTCAGCCATCTCTGAAAAGCCCATCTTCCATGACTGCATGAGCTTTGGAGGATATCTTCTCACAAACCATAATACTTATGTAATCAGTTTATAACATGAATGGCTATAATGATATGTCCAATGCAGCTCTTAAAAGTCCAGGGGGAGGATGGTAGAGAATGAAGAAGACAGGAATCAATATATAAAAGGTGCGGTCAGGCAGACCTCTCTCTCCTGATGGGTGAAAGGAACTGCCCCGCACTACACATGTTTATTTATACCATCAGCATATGAATAAGTTCATAGAGAGTTTAAGGGCAGGTTAGGATCTGGGACAGGAACAATATCTAATCTACAGCAGAACAGCATGACTTAGTGACTTTGTAGGAAACAAGAGGGACCTGTCTGCAGTACCTCAAGTGAAGGTCAAGTTGCTATGTGCATCAGCTTCCTGAACTCTGCAGACTTCCCATGGGGCCCTGCCAAGCTCATGAGAAGCAGTGGCCTTGTCCTAGATACCCAAGGTACAGACAGCTTTGCCTCAACATTGTAACATTTTGTTATAATAGTCTTCTAACATTTTAGTGTTGTAATTGTTAAATCATAAATTTAGTAAAATAATAGAACATCTTTTTGTTTTGTGTTTGTGCTAGAGATTGAGGCCAAAGCCTTTGACCCAATGTGAGGGAAATGCTCTACTACTGAGCCACACTCAGCCATGCAAACCATTGATCTGATGTATTGTTATGTCATTATTATCCTTCTCCATGAGCTGTATGAATGTTACCACTTGAACATGGAGTAGCTGTGGGAAATGTTCTGAATGGGCTTTGTTTGCCCACAGAGGATCTGTTTTGTCCTGCCTGACTGCTTTGGTCCTCTAAAATAAAATCTGTATTAGGTTTTCTTCCTGTTTTGCATCTACTTAGTAAGGCCAATGATGCTGTTTGAAGAGTTCCCCTAATTTTTATTTTCTCCATCCTCAACACATTTGTAATTTAAATGTCTACTGCATTTTAGACAGTGCATCTAAGGAGTGAACTGCCTTCCTGGATGATAGGATTCTAATGATGTAACCTCATCCTACATCTACACTGTTGTTTTGTTTTGCCGAAATAGATTCTCACTATGTAGCTCAGCTGGCCTTTACTACTGGTGATCCTCCTGCCTCAGCTTCCTCAGGGCTTGGATTACATGTGTGCACCACCATGCCCAGCCTAGCAACTGCACTTATTTTGGTTTTCAGTTCAATTCAGCAGCACACGTGGGATGTTTGCAGCCTTTTAATGTCTATATCCTCCAAGACATGGGTATTGATAAGGGCCTGAACCTAATTCCCTCAACATTGCCCACCTGAGTGCAGATCGATCTCAGGGACATAGTTAATGATTCAGAAATATTTACTGAATAAATACTTGTTGCTCATTCTTGCCTCAAATAGTCTCGTCTGCACTTTAGCAACAAGGATGAGAAAGAGTGTTAACAGGCCTCCTTTGGGATTCTGCCCCTTGAATACAGGGCTGCACCTCAAGTGAAAGTGTCAAGGAGCTGCCAATGCCCTCCAGAGTGACTGCTGAGAAAGACTGTGGCTCTGGCCAGGCCAACAGGAAAGCACGCAGTGAGCGATGCTTCTTCCTCCTGGGAGGTGCTGCTCATGCCTGTGTCATGTGATCACCCGCTACAGGGCAGTAGATCAAGCACCAATCACTCATTTCTGGCCTTTCACGTACCTTTTTCTGAGACAGGATCTCACTATGTTGAGCACACTGACTGCAAACCATCTTCCTACCTCAGTGTCCTTAATAGCTGAGGCTACATGTTGCATAACTTTTTTCAGCTCATGAAATCTAGGTTCCACAGTCCAGTTTTATAAAAAACCATCTACTTATAAATTACTGGTTTTCTTACAAATTAAATGGTTTTAATGTCCATTCATGAGATGGCTTATGGCCTAGGAATACACTTTATGCTCAGTACACTTCTCACGTTGATTTTTCTTACAGTATTGGAGATGGAACCCAGGGTGTCACACACTAGGAAAGCAGTGTACTACTGAGACACACCCCCACCCCATCTACTCAGTATTTAATTTTTTTTTGTCTTTTTGAGACAGGGTCTCGCTATGCAGTTGAGGCTGGCCTTGAGCTGACTTTTGTAGCCCAGGCTGGTCTCGAACTCACACCAATCCTCCTGCCTCAGCCTCCCGAGTGCTGGGATTACAGGATCTACTCAGTATTTAATAGAAATTATTTTTAGAGCAGTATTAGATTAACAGCAATGTTTTCAATGTCTGAATCCAAGAGGCATTTGTAAATGTAATGAAGTAATTAGCAAGTGAATCCATAGAGTAGGCAAACACAGGCATAAGCACACACATGCAGCTGGCTTCTTTCTACTATCATTACAATTTCTATACACTACACACTACATCTTAGATTAAAGGAGAAACAAAAATCTTCAAAACACACCAGGAACACTTTTATTTCAGCTACTAGCAAACATCTGTGAACACTTTGTTGTCCAGTTCCTGGTAAGTTTTCATTTATTAGTTGCTGGAAATTTACCTCCAGGGGAAAAGAGTGGAGGATGTAAAACTGGCTCTGAGTTAACTGAAATGTTTCTTAACTGGAAGCTTCCTAACATCATTCACAGAGAGGAAAAAAGAACAAAAGATAGCCCAAAAGAATCTGCATATTCTCCAACCATTAATTGCTAATATAAATGGTACTGGAAAGCATAGGTTCTTAATCTTAGTGTCATAGAAACCCAATTATACTGTGTTCACCTAATTAGGGTTTGTCTCCCAGAGACAGGCAGTTCACAATAACAACAACATTCTAGAATCTTGTTCTTCTGGATTAGATTCCTTGGGATGTGGTTGTCAACTTCATGATGGCTTCGTGGTCACAAAATGAGTGTTGTACCTCTAGCATATCTTCTTTCCAGGAAGGAAAAATAAGGGGAAAGAAAAAGAGGAGGAAAAGGCTAAATCTGTCTTTTACTAGCAAAAAACATTAGCTTTTCCAGAAGTCTCACCTCTAAACTTTTACTTAATAACTTATTGGCCATAATTATGTCCCATGTCACCCACCTGCAAAGAAGTACAAGAAATACAGATCTTTTTTATTTAGCTATTGTCTTATTTTTCTCTGATCGCTGAGACAAAATACCTGACAATGTTAAAAGGGGAGAGATTTACAGTTGCAGAAGTTTCAATCCAGAATCGCGTGGCTACAAGGCAGGATGTCTTGTCACAGAAGACAAGCTCATAATGTAGCAAAGCAACAAGGGAGAGCCACAATTCTTTCTGACCTTTGTATTGTATTGTATTGGATTGCATTGTATTGTATTTATTCATTCATTTATTTTAATTTTATGTATTTGGTACAGGGTATCATTATATAGCTTGGACTTGTAGTAATCCTGTTTTCAGCCTCCCCAGCACTGGCATTACAGGCATGTTCCACCATGCCCAGACTTGATCACCAGCTCAGCTCACCTAGGGTCAGGGCTGAGGCCAGCGCAGCATGAGGTACCAGGAATAAAACCCTCGTTCCTGCACTTGCCTAAGAAGATGCTTGCTTTAGCTGAGCTATCTTGCTGGCCCTACCTGCCCCTTTCATTTTATCCAGGCTATGTAAGATGTGCAGCATTTGCAACCTTCATTCTACTGCCCTTGAGCCCAGCGTTGCACTGTGAATCAATTTTAGCATCCAGACTCTGTTGCTTATTCTCAAAATCTTGGAGTGGTATACTATCTACCTTCAAGGAAGGGTAAATAAATGGGAAAAAAGGACTGTTATTAACACTGATTTTGAGGAAACTTAAGGGCTGGAAATCCAACGACTATGATTGGATGCCCAGATGCTAACAGACTCTCCAAATTGCCTTGATATCCAGTCTCTATTGCTGAAAAGGGAGTCCTTATAACCATTAAGCAATAAAGACTGTCACAAAAGTAGAGAATAGCATTGTACTACACAGAGGATATCTGTTTGATCTATACAATGGGAGGTTCTCCAACCCAATCACCTTCCTCACAGGGGCTGAGACCCAGCTCATGATGGCCCAGTGACATCCAGCAGTTAGGAAGTCACCATGCGGCATACTCTTTCTTGCCCTCACTCCAGTAATTGACAGAAGCTTCCAGAGCCTCAGACTAGGCATATTGGGTCCATACTTGCCCTATAAACCAGGTTTTGGAAAACAGGGATAAGAGCTTGTCATAAGCATAAGTATTTGTTAAGGAAAAAAATCCAAACCTAATCAATAATTCCTTCTCGCTGAAGAGTTGCTAGGTTTCAGAGTATAAGCTTTAAATAAATTCAGTTTGAGCCTGTAATGATGATTACATTTTATTTGGGAAGTTGCTTTTTGTTATTTTTAAAAAGAATTTAATCAATATAATATATTTCAGGAAGTCCTTTTTAAGGTGACATTTTATAAACTGACCTCACGTTGTAAAATGCACATTATCTTTACTGTCTTCTTCCAAATTGTAAAGCAACAAATGTGACTTCCCCAAAGCATTATAATTGTACATATGGAAATAAATGAATGTTTTATTTCCCTCCACTGCGAACATGGAAGGCATAAAGTACCATCTCCCTAAAGATTGATCTCACAGAGATAAGCCTGAATCTGAAGTGTATTGTGTTCTGTGACTTGATGAACCACTCATTAACCATCTGGAGTGTTGGAGCAGAGGTGCTGGGATTGAATCCAGGGTCTCACATGTTCTTACTGAGCTACATCTCCAGCCCAACCATTTAAATCTTTGGGTAAAGATGTCATCCAAACTTTGCATCTGAAAGTTTGAAGAAATTACTTGAAATTAGCATTTATTTTTTCCTTGGTGAGGATTGAACCCAGGGTCCACATACATACTTCACAATGGTTCTACCACCAAGCTACATCCCCACGCCATTTAAATTTTATTTACAGATAGGCTCTAGCTAAGTTGTCCAGGCTGCTCTTAAAATTGTAATTCTCCTGTTTCACCCACCCAAGTGAGGTTTCAGGTGTGTACCACCAAGCCTGGATGTAAAGAAATGTTTTATGCATATTTAAAGACATCCCATAGAAACAAAGTGATAATACAATGCTTCCTATGTGGAAAGAGACCAAAAGAAATATGGAAAATAGAGAGCTAAGAAAAATGCCCTTATATAGAAATGGGGGCCTGACAGATAATGGTGGTCTCACCAAGCAATGCAAACATGGTCTTTAAGGAAATTAAGTTTTATCCAAATCCTCCCCGACAAGTTGGAGAATAGAATGAAGTGTGAAAGTTCAAATAATGAGATTTATTGAAGAAAATATAACTGGATAAGGCAAGACTTCGTGAATAAAATTTGATAATAAAGCACAATAAATATGACTTGGCAACACAAAGACTTCTGATAAATGAAGTACACAATGGACAAAGTTAACAGATAAATGATATTTCTCCAACATCTAAAGCCAGGAGCTGACTAGTACAAGATTTATACAAAGAATTGAAAAACAGTAAAAAATGCCCCAAAAGGTATTGTAGGCAACTGATAGAATGGAAAGTGTGAGTAACCCTTCTACAATATGTTTATTTCAATAAATGTATGAAATCTAATACTCAGGAAAGTACAAACACGGAATAGCAATCTCATTTGATTCATAATGGAAAAAAAGTATAAGAATGAGTTCATATTGTGTTGAAGATGATGTGGAAAAATTGTATTGCAAAATAAAACGAAATCCTGAAGGTATCAAGTAATACGCTTCTCTGGGGCATGGAATCTGCCCACTCTTAATTACCTCTTAAACTGAAAATTAGGTGTAGCAAAGATTGCTACCTAGCTACTCAGCATGCATTTTGCTCTTTCTTCTTACAGGCAGAACTTCTACAAAAGTGCTATTTGAAATACAGGTGAAGCCAACAGATATTGCTATGCAAAAGACAGTTTATTACAGAGTCCAAGGGGGAGGAACACACCATGCTCAGAGCTATCTGGGAATGCACCAAGAAGGCAAGAGTGGAAGGAATCAGCCAATTTCTTATGAGAAGAACTGGGCAAGGGAGAGTAAGCTAGCTCAGCACTAAGTAATATGAAAATTTTCATGGGTCCCCAGATTGTAAGCCATTGTCCAGCACTTGGCCCTGGAATGTTTAGGGCAGGAAAATATAAACTTGGAATATAGTAGTCTGATAGGAGGTATAGGGTTCAAGGGCTCTGGACTTGTGAGTTTACGTGTAAAAGGCATGCTCTGGGACGGGGTGTTCACAATCGCTATTAGCCGCGGGCTGCAGATTACTAAGAAAAGAACTTATATGAATAAGGTTCAGTGGTAGAGCACTTGCCTAGTATGCTTGAGAACCTAGCTTTAATCCCCAGCACTGCAAAACAAAACTAAGGAAAACCATAGCTAGCAAAAGTAGCCACTAAATTAGGACACCAAACAGGATTCTTAGGTTATTTTCAGCAACGATGTGCTCTGGACTGAGAAAGGAACAAGGCTGGCAGAAACGATGACCTCTGAAAATTGCCCTGTGAGCTCAAAATCTAATTGTAATCGACTTTGGAGAAGGAAGAGAGTCTAAAGAAGCCCTATACAGTTGTTTGAAAATGGTGAAACAATTCTAGGGTTCACACAAAACCCCAAGTAAATCCACCAATCCAGAGCGTTTTTCTCTCCTGTTCTAAAGAAATGTCGTACTTTCCCGCCAGGAATGGTCCTGTTCGCATTTCAGTCCGATTCAACTTGTTTTCTTGTTCAGGGGGATCTAAACTCATGGAATCAGCCGGTTGACTCAACAAGCAGAGCAAACTGAAGCCATGTTCCAGTCCTGGTTTATTATTATCTCTAACCCTGGCAAATCATTCAGTGCTCTCATCTGAAAAATAAGGAAAAAGTAATCGTACTCTATCGTGAAAAAGAGCCTCAAAAGAGGTCGGCAAGCCCATGCTCTTGGAAGCAGAAAACGTAACCCTCTATTGCGACAAGAGCGGCAACCATTTTTTCCTGGAGATGCTCCTTGCACCCTAAAACCGGTAGATTCTGGAAAACAGCGGTTCGCAAGCAGCACTGCCAGCGCTTCCGGCTTTCCGTAGCTTCCTTTCCAAACTTGGCCCCGCCTACTTCCGGCATAGTGTTTCCGGTCCAGTCCCGGAACTCTAGACCATTTCTGTCTCCTGGTTCCCGGTCCCGCCTCCTTCTGCGGCTTTTCTCTGGCTTTCTCAGTCTCTGGCGAAAGTAATTTCCTTTAAAGTGTTCCAGATTCGAGGCCGCGCAGATCGGAGAGGGGTTGTTGTCCGTCCTCTCTTTCGTTGCCCTCAGCCCTCGGCCACAGGCGACGAGTTTCAGGGCGTCATGGCTAGGGGCCACTGCGGCCGGCCGAGTGGAAGGCCGCTTTCCTCAGCCCACGCGCTCCTGTGGCCTGTGGGCCGGCCTGCTCCCGTCTCGATCTGAGCACATCCCCTCCGCGTCTGCGGCCCTCTCGCGTGAGACCTCATGGCCTCCGAGGTGCCGTCCCCACCGCTGTCGCCTTCGCGGTCACTGTCGCCGCCCACCTCCCCAGAGCCTGAGCTCACCCAGC
This sequence comes from Myocastor coypus, assembly GCA_004027025.1. Taxonomy (NCBI): domain Eukaryota; kingdom Metazoa; phylum Chordata; class Mammalia; order Rodentia; family Myocastoridae; genus Myocastor; species Myocastor coypus. The sequence continues at coordinate 38,368 of PVJA010000114.1, read as the reverse complement.
TGAGGCGGAAGGTGGAGAAGTTGGAACGCGAGCTGCGGAGCTGCAAGCGGCAAGTACGGGAGGTCGAGAAGCTGCTACATCACACGGAGCGGCTGTACCAGAGCGCCGAGAGCAACAACCAGGAGCTCCGAACGCAGGTGCGCGGCCCGCCCTGACCGGAGCAAGTCTCCGGTGGCCTTAGAAAGGCTTCCTGGCTGGGGCTCGCCACTACTGTATGGAGTCTTTTAAGTAAATAAAACCCGAGAGCAGTTATACTACAGGTGCATTTGGACCGAACCTAAGACTTCAGGCTCATTGGTTTAGAGGAGTGTCTCTGGGCTGGCCTGAGTTGCACTCCGGTATTCGTACACACGATCTTCATTTTCTTTTGTCCCAACGTCCCTGTAGCAGTCGGAACGTTTGTAATACATTTAAGATTACGGTTAAGTTTGTTAAAGGTCTGAGCTTGAATCAGAATCTCATCTTTGCCTGTCATGAGATGTGTAAACTTAGATTGAGCCTCAGATCCCCATAAAAACCACTTGACTCTGGGCGCTCATCATCTTAAATTTTGTTATGGAAGAAGGGAAGCAGAGCCTTCCTTGTTAAGAACACAGACATCTTATGTCATTTTGATAATAGGCAGCAAGGACAAATAAAAACAGCAGTTCAGAAAACAAATAACATTGAACACCTCTTAGGCAGCTATTCTCTCTCCTGACAGCTCATTTCCAGGTGCTTAATTGCAGTCTTACTTTTGTAGTCCTTCATAGTTAATTGGTTTGTTTCCTAAAATAAAATAAATTAAAAAAAATAAAAATATATATATATAGGCTGAACACTGAAACACCAAACTTTGTCACACTGTTGGTGAGCTATGAAAGCAACTGCTGCTTTAAAATGATTTCTAGTCCCACTGTTTATTATTATTGGCCTCATGACATCGGAAGGTTTTTGTTTTCTTGACAGCTAGTTCTTGAATGCCTGAAATGTACAGGAATTGTGCTAGGAAAATACAAATATAAAAATATGGGAGGAGGAGGAGAAATATGGCTTGCCAAAGAGACCTAACATTTTTTGCTAACCTTCTAAGAGCCAGTATTTTCAGTATTACTGTTAACTTGATAATGGTTCACCATGAAAAAAAAAAAAAAAAAAAATGGAACTATGAGTCAGGTAGGGTGATGCATGCCTGCAATCCCATTACTTTAGGAGGTCATGGCAGGAGTATCACAAGTTCAAGCCCAGCCAAGTCCACATCTCAAAATAAGAGCTCGGAATGTAGCTCAGTGTGAAGGGCCTGGGTTCAATCACTAGTACAAAATAAAATAAATAATAAAATGCAGCTGGAATTCCATGTGTCATGCAGAGCCCTTGTATGTATATAAAAAATAGGTGGTAGAGGGAGTTTAGTGTATGTTCACTTAACCATGCAAGAAGCCCTAAATTTAGTTCCCAGCCCTGGAGAGGAGACAGTAGAGGGAGCATGATCTTAACTGTTGCTGATTATCCCTGGTACGAAACAAGCAAAAAGAAAACAGTAGCTATTGACTATTGCTGATAAAGACTACTTTCCTAGTCAGCCTTCCTGTTGGGAGGGTTTGCCTGTCACCCCAAGTTGATATCTTCAGGTTGGGGTCAAAAAGCCGTGTGAAATTCACTTTGTTGATTCAGATATTTTTATGTAAGACAGGCATTAAGACAAATACATAATTTGTGAGGCACTTGTATAAACTGAAATATCATGTGCACCAGTATAATACTGAGTGTGTGGTAGACACTAAGTAATCAAGTTCATAGTAATGATGGTAGCCACAGCCATGACTAGTGTGAGATGGTCAGTCTCCTGGGGTGAGGATTTCCAGGGGTCACTTACTTAGGGATTTACTCGCATTAATCCGTGAGCTCAAGTGTTTTACCCCAAGTGCATTGCTTGCCTCACTCTAGTGCAAGTCCTTGTGGTAGGAACAGATCTGATGACTGTATATAATCAGTCATCTTACCTTACATCTCCATTTGAGGTTATATATTAAAAGACATTCAAAAACCTCTTTTTAGTTAATTTTATGTATCTAGCGGACACTGTCTTAACGTTGAGATGCTGTCAGACTAAGGTGCCTTGACTGAGGCAGGTCTTCATCTGCCTCTGAGGGCTATGAGGTGCATAGAGAACCATTGCCTTTCCTAGCCAGTTGTTCCCTTCTGCAGTTATTTAATCATGAAACCACTGTTTAAAGAAAAAAAATACACAATGAATCATACAAATGATGCTCATATATTTAGGAGAATAAACCCAAGGGGACACTGATATTAGATAATTCAATGCAATGGAAATTTACAGTTTTTAACTTTTTAAAATCTGTAATGAGAAGATATTTGTATGTTTAGTAGGAGAGCTTAAGATTAAAAACATTTGTGAACTGGACACAGTGGGATGAACCTCTGGTTCTGGCGCTTGATCTCCAGGTCAAGATATACTGAGATATACTGAGACTCTGTCCTTGCCTCTGTCTCCCCCACAAATTATCTGAAAATTAACTATAAAAATTTGACTGTTTTGGGTTTCTACCTACTCGTGGCATGTTGTTTAAACATATTTTCAGTACGAGGAATTAGTCCCATGGAAGATCTATCACTGAAATAGATCCCATGCATAGATATAGATAAATTTTTTTTTAACTTTTGAGACAGGTCATCCTTGAATTTTAGATCTCCTGTCTCAACCTCCATGAGTAGCTGGGATTCCAGTCATTCACCGCTATGCCCAGCTCATTTCTCTAAAACTTTAATCAAGAAAAATAAATTCTGGGAATGGTGACGCACACCTGTAATCCCAGTGCTCGGGAGGCTGAGGCAGGAGGATCAGTGCAAGTTCAAGACCAGCCTGGGCTACCAAAGTGAGCTCAAGGCCAGCCTGAACTGCATAGTGAGATCCTGTCTCAAAAAGACAAAAATAATAATAATTTTTTTATAATATTGACAGTAGTATGTATATTATTATATTGTTGCATGATATATTTCTCCTAAAACCTTGTTTTCTTTCAGGTGGAAGAACTCAGTAAAATACTCCACCGTGGGAGAAATGAAGATAATAACAAGTCTGATGTAGAAGTACAAACAGAGAACCATACTGCTTGGTCAAGTTCAGGTATTCACCTTATAGTGATAAACTCAAGTACCGTTATATTCAAACAATGCTAATGGGATATTTTCTTTAAATTTTAAGTACAAAAGGATCTACATAAATGAGAATAATTACTAGCTTCTTTTCTTTTGTATTATCAGATAATTACTTTTCCTTTGTGGAAAATGTAAAAGAACTGCATTATCATTCCCACAGTTTCTGTAATGTCACTAATGTGTTTTCAGCATTTCAGTCACAAAGCAATTGTTTTGCATCAGAGCTTCACTATGTTTTGCCCCAGCCTGATCTCAAAGTCTGGGCTTATGCTCTGCCTCCTGAGCACTGCGATGACAAGTGCACACTGCCATCTCCATCTCACCTAATATACTTTGCTGTGGGTCAGCCTTCTTTCCTGTGTGGCTCCCCCTCTGAGCAGGTAGTGTTTTCTTGTTAATGTGTGCAGCTCTAGGCTCTCAGGTCTTGTGGGCATAGTGAGTCCACCACCAGGGCCACATCAGCAGCATTCAGTTACCAGGGAAATAAGGGAGCTGTTGCAGTTTTAATAAAGGTGGATTACAAGAAACAGTCCTCTTTCCCATTCATTTTTAGCTTGATCCACTCAGATATAGTTTAGTAAAAGGGCTAGTGTATCTGTGTATAAATGTTTTAAGCAGTCATCATCACACCATAAATTTGATGACAGACTCTAGGTGCTTGTCCTTTTTGTTAGTTGATAAGCATCAATGTTAGTTATGTGGTTACAAGTTAAGAGTTCCTAGGTTTTTTTTTTAATTTTATTAATTTTAATGAGAAAGAAATAACAATGAGACAGTTTCAAAATAGGTGAGTAGGACAGTTACATTAATTAATATGTTGCATATTGTTGTCTTCATAGTAGTTGTTCAGAGTATAAGATGCCAACATGCTATCAGAAGACAACCAATCTGTATATTTTTCACTCTTACTATGGAAAGTCCAAATCTACTTCATTTCCTCTGCCCCATTTTTAGCTTGGTGCTGGGGTATTGAGACATTGGCATTAGTGATACACACTTCCGCATAATTATTCATATTGTCACTTTTATTATTTCAAAGTGTGTACAGTGGGAAAAAAAAAACCCCTTGTTCATTTTCAGCAAACTGCTCGTTGCTGATGTTTCAGAATAAAACCCTTCTGCATATACTAATCCACTAACAATTTGCTTTGCCATAGATTATTATTATCACACATACTGTAATGATGATGGTCTTCCCAATAAAGAGACCGAACTCTCAGTTCAGCAGTACCAATATATTGAAGCACCTGCTTTTAATTCTAACGACCAGTCGCAACTCCAAAGTGATGGTACTGATGAAACAGGGAATGTTAAATGTGGAGAAGAGGACCGTATCATCTCAGACTCACAGGTACTGAAACACTAAACAGGAAATTATTGATGCCAAGGACTTGTTTTTCCTTGTCATGCAGAAAGATAAACTCTTTCAGCTTGCCATATACAGAGGCTGTAAATACTCTTTATCTATAACTATGCCAAGAATATCAAAGTTACTGTTTTTTTTGAGACGAATTCTTGTCAACCCCAGGCTCAAAAGATACTCCTATCTTGTCTTCTTGGGCACCTGAGACACTAGTAGTGTTTCACCACACCGGGTTACACTTTGTTTTGCTTTGTTTTTTTGCAACAGGGCCTCACTGGCTCAAAGCCAACATTGAATTTGGACATTTCAGCCTCAGTCTGCCAAATATCTAGGACACAGGCTAATGGCACAGCACCTCACTGCAAGTAGGGCTTTCCCATTTTTGTAACATTGGATAATGAACCTGGAGCCTTTGCATGATAAGCAAATGTTCTATTACTAAGCTACACGGCCAGCCCTAAACATTTTTTAAGTTTTTTTATATTGAGTGTCATGTCACTATTTATATTTCACTAAGTATTTTATACATTTGTTTTTAAAATTTGTTTGAATCAGGATTCTGTTCAAAGGATATCATTTAATCTATAATGTTTTCCTATTTTTCTTACTGAGCATAGAATTGTTGAACTCACCTTGATTATTTGTTTTTTAAAATATTTCATGGTCTATATTTTGTGAATTGCGTCCTTCTGGTATATATTTACTTTTTCATAATAATTATTATCTTTCTTCAGGACCTTTAAACTGGTAGGGCAAGACTAAATTGGGTCAGTTGAATTAAATAATACATTGTATTAGTATTGTTTTGAAAAGTTCAAATTGTAATTGAAAGTTTCATTTCTGGTGTAGAAATTGAAGTCACCATTTAAGAGTAGCTCTAAGACATGCGATGTTTGAATCCTGATTTTACGTAGATATATGAAAGCTGTGTCTTACTTGATGTGACTGTGTTCTGTAGGAGCTGGCCTCTGTTTTGGCAACAGAAGGTGCGTCCTCAGAAGGATCATCATTAGCTGAAAGCTTGAGAGCTGCCGCAGAAGCTGCTGTGTCACAGACTGGATTTAGTTACGATGAGAGTACCGGGTTGTACTTTGACCACAGCACTGGTTTCTATTATGATTCTGTAAGTGTTCAGATATTTTTAGCAGTGTGGTTATGTATGTAGTTGTGTGATCACAAGTGTTAAGCTCTAACATGAAAAACAGCAGCATTGTAGAATTTCATTTGACTCAAAGTTGTTTGATGAGCTGTTGATAAAATAGCTTTCTGTTCTACACTTTTGAGTTTTTAATGAGTGAAGTTATTGTTGTCAATCAGTGATGGCAAGCCTTGTAGTGCTTTCAGGGATAATAAACACCACCTTGCTGTGACATGCATGCCATGAAGTCTTCATCACTTCTCTAAATCAGAGAGAATTAGAGAGGTCAATTTTGTGTTGGTTTTTGGTACTAGGAATCAAACTCACAACCTTGCACTTGGCCAAGTACTTGCTGTGTCATTGATCTACATCCCCAGCTCCCTGATAATCTTTTATAAAGTAACATACTAAAATCTTTAGTAAACGCAGATGATCAGTGGCAATGTAAAGCCTTTAAGAACCTAAACTAGAATTTTCTCACAGAATGTACAAGTCAGACAGATTTTAATTTTAGGCTTATTTCAGATGTTTATATTTTAGGCCACAAAGGATACTCTCCTTAAGTGGTAGTTGCTCAGGCTGGATTGGACTCCTAGGCCCAAGCAGTGCTTTTACTGTACCCTCCCCAGTATCTGGGTCTACACGGATCCATCATTATGGCCAGCGAGGGAAACTCTCTGAATTCTCAGTGTCTGTGTATGTGTGTATGTGTGAGACTGGGGATTGAACACAGGGCCCCATACATGCCAGCCAAGAAGAACTCGATTGCCAGGTTTCTGGGGTTTTGGCCAGCTCAGCCCACCGTCGGGGCAGGGCTAGCATGGTATGTGCTGCCACAGTCCCTGTGTGCTTGCTTAAGTTTGCTTAAGTAGGTGCTTAGACTACTAAGCTATCTTGCCAGCCCCTCAATTACCAAGTTATAGTCCCAGCATTTTTATTAATTTTGAGACAGGGTCTTGCTGAGTTGCTGAGGCTAGTATCGAGCTTTAAATCTTCCTACTCCAGCCTTCCTAGTAGTTAGTGGAATGTTTATTATTTGTGTTTCATATTTGTGGGTTTTTAAGCATTTAAATTTTAAGAAATGAGTCATGGGCTTACTTGGGAATATATATCCATGTAAGTGTTTGCCAAGCATGTACAGGCACTGGGTTTGATCCCTGACACCACAATAAAAAATGAAATTAAAAAAGTTTTTTTAAACAGTGAAACAAGGAAATTAATGCAAAATTAGAAATATAATGGCTTCTTGATTAGGACAGGATCAGAGTGATTTGTGATTCAGTCTTACCTGAGTACTCAGCCACTTTGAAACTCATTGAATTTAGTAGTCAGTGAACTTTGAAATGAAGATTTTGTTCCTGTACTTGTTCTTTGTTTGCTACTCAACTCAAAAGCTAGAACCTGGAAATTTCAATTGATTGGTGACTTGCTACCTTTTCCAGCCAAAACAATTTGTTTGATAGCCATAAAACTCTGAGAATAAATGAATGATGAGGTGTGGTACCACTCTACTAGTGTAATGGCTGCTGAAATTCATTCTTATTTAGATTTCATTCATACTTGCATGACACCAGAGGTGGTGTGTACTATAATCCCAGATACGTGGACAGCTGTGACAAAAAGATCACAAGTTAGGGGAGAACCTGGGCAGCTTAGCCAGTTTATGTCTCAGACAGTATAAATGGCCAGGTTAACCACACACCTGTAATTGTAGCACTGTGGTAGACTGAATCTGGAAGATTGCAGCTGAGCAACTTAGGGAGTACTTTCTCTCAAAAAAAAAAAACCTCCACCACCACTGAAAAAACAGGGATGTAGTTCAATGTGAAGTCTCTGGGAATTAATCTCCAGTAAAGAGATAAAGGAACAGAGGACTGGGGACTTAGCTTAGCTTAAGCATGTTTGGCCAACATCCATGCAACACTTACTTCAAGCCTCAGTAATATACACATACACACAGTGGTAAAATTCACCTCTTACCCTAAATAAATAAATAAATAAAGTTATGAAAAATGCAAAAAAAAAAACAAAACACCTCTTAACCTCACTCTCAAGCTCTGGGATATGGCCGTGTAAGAGATTACAGAATGTGTAGCCCGGCACTGGGGCAGAAATTGGTCAGTCCTGTGACTGGACCACTGTTTACTAATCAGGAGAAATAATGACAATGCTGTATCACTTAAGAGGTTTCACTAGTTTATGCATCTGCATAAACTAGTTTACTAGTTGTAGACTCCTTAAGTTTAAGAGATTTTTCTTCTCATGGGAGTAGGATAGGTGATAGTGCTAATTAATAGCTGAAAAATTAATGTTTAAATTCACATGCAAAGCCGTTACTCATTTGGTTTCTAGGACAACAAGCTTCTATGTGGACATTAGCTTTTTTTTTTTTTTTTTAATGTATTTAGTGGAGAGTCTCACTACACAGATAGGACTCTTAGTAACTTTCTCCTGTTTTCAGCCTCCCAAGTGATGGATTATAGGCCGTACTACCATGCCCAGTCTCAGTTGCCATCTCAGTGCATCCTGAAGGTGGGGTGGCATGGCACAGTGGGGACTGAACTGCGTCTTCCTAAGCAGGCGCTGAGCTATCTGGCCAACCCCCGTGGACATTAGCTTTTGTTATTCCTCTGTCTTCCTTTCAGTATCTTTCTTCCTAATATATACTCTGTAACAAAGACTATTATGTAGGTATATTTCTATACACTTCATTGTTTTACACTTCTACTGCACTAGTTTTTATTTTAATCAAATACTGTTTTTCTTATTTTTTTTAAATGTGTATATATTGAACTGGTATCTCTAGCCAATTTAACAGGGGCCAGGGAGATAGCTCCATGGCACAAGTGTCTGACTGGCAAGTGCAAGGTTTTGAGTTCAAACCTGGTCCTGCAAAAAAAAAATGTAGGCAATTCAAAAGATTTGTTGTAAAAATTCCATTATCACTGGAAATAAAAGATTAAAAAGACCCATTCATTTTCTTCAAGATGAGGGGTTGGGAAATAGCTCGGGGCAAATTGCCTGCCTGGCAAGTGCAAGGTCCTGAGTTTGATCCCCGGTTCCGCAAAAAAAAACATTTTCTTCAAGATGAGAATTTAAATATTTTTGTAAGAAATTTGTAAAATGCATGGATTAAAAATGATAAATTGCAGTAGTACCAACAGTTAGAAGAACTTTTTTAGGAAGTTTCAGTTGGTCTATCTCAGCACCTTGGAGGATGCATTTAGGTCTGGTCTGTATGGATTTGTGCTGTAAGTAAAGCATAGACTGTTGAGTTATATCTTGGTTATGGAGCACTGGCCAGTGTTTGAATAAATGCTGGTGATCACATAATTTTATCTTTTTAGTTTCTGAGCAACTTAGAGAGGTCCTTTCTCAAAAAACAAAGCTAAATTAAACAAACACAAACCTGAGGACATGGCTCAGCTCAGTGCAAAATCCCTGAGAATCATTCTCTAGCACAAGGGAAAAATAAGGGGAAGGCTGGGGACTTAGCGTAGTTGTGGAGTATTTGTTTGCCCAGCATGCAGGAGGTGCTAAGGTACCATGGTACCTTAGTATCATACATGTGAATTTGTATGCTGACATACAGACACCACATACAAACTTCAGAATTCATTTGTATATGGCTGCTTTCACTCATAAATTTTATTTTTTATGTATTTATTACAGGGTCTCAATTTGTAGATCAGACTTACAGTGATCCTCCTGTTTACAGCTTCCCAAGCGCTGGGATTACAGGCACATGCTACCATGTTCATTCTCAATCCCGATCTCAGTGCTTCCCAGGGATGGGGCCATCAGAGTTCGTGGTGCCAGGGATCTAACCCTGGCCCTTGCACTCTGCCTAAGCAGGCAGTGTAGTCTGCTGAGCTATCAGACTGGCACTTATATATTTTATTTATTAACTTTACTGTAGAATTAATAAAAACACCATCAGTGTCTTTATATAATATGTTATAGGGGCTGGGGATTTGGCTCAGTGGTAGAATGCTTGCCTAGTGAGCTGGAAGCCCTGGGTTCGGTCCTCGGTACTAAAAAAAGAGTAAAACCTCCTGTGAAAAATAGTTCCACACAAAAAAAATAAATAAATAAAATGTATAATAGTTATATTGTAGTACTTACAACCTTCACTTTTTTTTCACATTCTCTTTGGTGATTTTAAATAGCATTATGACATTGGGAAGAAGGTTTGTAGACTTGTACTACTAGAGCAGTATTTTACAGTTATTCTGTGTAATGCATGTGAAATTGCTTTCATTCTCAGGTTTTCTGGTGCATGCCTTAGTTTTCTGGCTTTTATGTGTTAAGGTAAGCAGTAAGTATAAAGTAAAAAAAAAATAAAGAATCATCAAATATTGGCAACTTCATGTCCTTCCACTTAATATTTAGGTTTATTTTCACCTTAGGAAAATTAGAGCAAATAATGGTATTTTGAAAAATGATTAAGAAAAAAATGATAAGTGCTTTTATTGTATTATCTTTATTAGCTTCTGTAAATACTGTAGTTAAGACAAGTGGACTATATTTTAATATACTTGGAATTTCTATTAGGCTTCCTTGTGTATTTTGTTTTATCATACATGAATAGAACTTATTATTTTCTTGATTTTGAAAGGAAAATCAGCTATATTATGATCCTGCCACTGGGATTTATTACTACTGTGATGTGGAAAGTGGTCGGTACCAGTTTCATTCTCGAGTAGATTTGCAACCTTATCAGATGGCTGCCACAAAGCAAAGTAAAGATAAAAAAGTGAAGAAGAAAAGAAAAGATGCAGATTGTTCTTCAGCAAATGAAGAAAAGGTAATGTCTTTTTAATTTTTACAATTTACATAATCTTAGTTACATAATTAAGCTGGAATTTTTTTATGAAACAAGATCATTCTGTAACTGTGTATTTCAAACATATCCATTAAGGGACCAGGGTTAAACAATCAAGGAGCATCCAAAGTGTGCAGATGTGAACTTCCACAAATTCTTTGTGACTGGAAAATAGAAGCGTTACAATTTTATGACCCTAGCTAGAAACAGATAAAGTGTCATTGCATCATCCACAATAAAAGAAAGCACAGTTCATAGGCAGACTTAGCTACACATTCAACTTTCTTAATCTTGTTGAGCACTTTGTTACTTATTAAATTAGAATACATTTTTTAAAAATTTATTGCTGACAATAGAATGGAGTATAAAGATTATAAATTGATATTTTTGTTTTTGGAAAAGAGGTTAGCTATAGCATCAATAACCATTCAAATATTTATGTAGTACTTTATGGACCAGCCAGATAGTAGAGAAAATTAAAGCACCTGCTTAGGCAGACACAGGGACCAGAGTTCTATCCTTGGTGTGCCATGCTAGCCCTGCCTTCGGAGCCCTCAGACTGGGCATGGTGGTGCATGCCTATAATCGCAGCGCTTGGGAGACTAAAAATCGGGTCACTACAAGTTCAATCTGTGTAGTGAGACTCTGTAGTCCCCATTTTATATAACGTTAATTGGAAAGTCATTTCCTATAATTTTTTTAGAAATCAGATTGAAGAATTCATATATATATAAAATGGCTGGCTCAGAGTACCCTGGGGGTGGAGCTGGCACAGCATGTGGTGCCAGGAATCAAACTGCAGTTTCCAGGGTTACCTAAGCTTTCCAAAGCAGGTGCTTTAGACCACTGAGCCATCTTGCTGGCCATGAAGAATTCTTTTGTATAGTTGTAGAGCATTATTTGTAAGAACAGAAGATTGAGTCTGAATAGCCTATAAAACATTATTTATGAAAAAGATGGTATATTTAATTGGAACTATATTATGGGCTTTTACGTGGTGGATGTAAAGACTGAGGGCAGTATTTTCACTGCTTATAATACAGTGTTGGGCTGGCCAGATAGCTCAGCAGATTAAAGTGCCTGCTAGCAGGGGCCAGGGGTTCGATCCTCCACCCCTGCTGTGTGCCAGCCCTGCCCTCGGGGTGCACCGAGACTAATTGGACTGGGCGTGGTGGCACAAGCCTGTAATCGCAGCTCTTGGGAGACTGTAAACAGGTGGATCACTAGGACTCTGATCTAGTAGTGAGACCCTGTATACTCTGTAGACTCTTCCTTAAAATAAAAAAAAATAAAAATACAGTGTTAATTGAAATGCTATCAGTGCTCTCATTTCTACCCCAAGCAGATAAGGTTGGTTTATATACAGGACAGAAGACTTATTATTTATTGGTGATACTTATTAGCATGTTTTGAATTGTGGCCACTACATATTTGATACTTTTCTCTGGAAATATCTCCTGTTTTTCTTTTTCTTAACCCAAGAACACTGACTGAAAGTCATACTAAATTATAAAGTTCATGTATGGAGTTAGAATACTATTGGTTTGTTTTCTCTTTTTTTATGGTTTGTCTTTATACCCCACCCCCCTACCTGTTATACTGACATAGCTAGGAATAGAAGAGTGTATGACTAAATTGCTAAAAATAATTTCTCTGTTTGCTTCCAGGATTTTTTTGGGGGACAGGGGGGAGCAAAGAGTCTGCAGAGTATTCAGGGTTTCACTATATGATCAGACTCATAGTGATCCACCTGTTTACAGTCTCCCAAGAGCTGGGATTATAGGCATGTGCTACCTCATGTCCAGTCTCAATTGCCCTCTCAGCACTCCCCCAGGGGCCAGGCCAGCGTGGCAAGCATGAGGATTGATCCAGGATTCTGTTTTAATGACTTGTCCTGTTACTAAAGGTTGGGCTGTTTGGAAGGCTAGGTTGTGAAGGCATCTCTCTGTAGCAGTGAGGGTTGTCAAGTGACCCGGTACCCCAGCCTATGTATTACATTCTTAAAGAGTTAGTAGGAGAATAAAGGTAAGTATTTTTACCAAAAAAAATATGTGAGTCTGTTCAGTGTATACATGTTTCAAAACATGTACAGAATAGAACCATAAACTTTTTATTCATTGATTAAAACTAATAGATCTGTTAAATTTGCACAAAATATACCAGCTACACCTGCACAATAAATTAATAGTAAAAGGCTTATATCAGCTACACTGAAATTTCAGAATGAAAAATAAACTTCTTATTATTGAGGTAACTAAATTTTAGTAAAACTACAGTAATATATTGAGTACATGTGAATCTTTTAAGTTCATGTCATAAATAAAACTATTTTAGGGGCTGGGGAGATAGCTCCGAGGCACAAGTGCCTGCTGGGCAAGTGCAAGGTCATGAGTTCGAACCCTGGTCCCACAAAAAAAAAATAAATAAAACTATTTTGTGTATTGAGGTGTTAAGGAAAGAAAATACAGAGTAAGTTCATACTCTAGCTCTGCTCCAACCAGAAGGTAGCAATAGCCACATGTGACCACTCTTAGAAGAATAGTCTGTCCAAATTGGGGTGTGCTGTACTCTAAGGCTTGAGGAATTAGATGTGTGTAAATTGTGTGATTAATTATTTTGCTTTTTAAATGTGGGCTATTAAAGTATTTTAAGTACATGCATTTGACGGATGTCACATTTCTATTGAATGGCTTTGGTATAGGTTATCACATAGATAGGTCCTAAGCTGAATATTGAGTCATTCAGAATAAAGGGAAAAGGTTTGAACCAATTGTAGGTAGAGTCCAGAGCATTCAGTAGTTGATTACATGTCAGGTTAAAGGGATGTCCATGATAAGTACAAGATTTTTAATTTATATTGTAAGAGGATGATAATAGCATTAACCAAGAAAGAATATTTTCTCTCACTAATTCATTGAAATTTCATATATTGTTATATAGTCATGTTTAAAATTATTCTCTCCTATTATGTACCTACCTACCTATCTTCTTCCAGGATTTGAATTCAGAAAACCAAAAAGCCTCCAGTGTTGAATATTTAAATTACAGTGAGGGAGAAAATTTAGCAAATGTGAGAAAGAAAGTCAAAATAGACAGTGTAGAATCTCCTGTTGGTGGGAACATCTTCAATTCAGCCTCATTGAAAGATGAGAAAATCATAGAGAGTGAGAGTGAGCCAGAAGAAGGTGAAATCACAGACTCTCAGAGTGAAAGGAGTTATAATGAAGATGGTACCAGTGAAGGCAGTGGGACTGTAGCGGAAACTGAGGACGAAGGTGAGTCAGTACTTCATTTTAGGTAAGCAACCCAGATTGGTAACTGTGAAAGAGCAAAAGAGTTAAGAATGTTAGTGACCCATGTAGGTATGTACCCAAAAGTGTACTGGTTATTTTAATGGCATTATTGAAAATTATGTGAGCTACCGCTTGGTAAATTTTAGGAAGTAGGATATCTAATGCTTGGACATTAAAAATATTTCCTTGCCTAATCAATAGAACATAAAATTAAGCTTTCTTTGAATATATATATATATATATATATATATATATATATGTTCAAAGAATATATATATATATATATATATATATATATTCAAAGAATATATATATATGATGATTCACACACACATTCTTTACTGTGCTATTTATAGACTGTTCCAGTGAGCTGTGTATATGTAGTATACTTTTGCTGTTCAGGAACCAACAGGAAGTTACTTAAAAAGGTACAGTTCATGAGTTCAGTACATAAGTATTCTGATATGTACTTGATATGAAAGATACTTCTAAAGCATAGGATTTTATAGTATATGAATTGTGTTCTCAGTGGAATTTTGCTTATTTTTAAAAATTAAGTTTTTCTGGCTTAATGTGAAATACTTCGGATATTTTAAAAATCCTTAAGAACCTCAAAAGTTTTTTTCAGTTTCTATGATAGATCCTAAATAGAATGTATAGCTTTATGTAAATCACTTTGGTAGTAGTGTTAAGCCTTGTCCTCTGCTATAAATATAATATAGCAGAATGTTTGAAATTTGTTTTAGTCTTTTTTTTTCCACTACTGGGGTCTAAACCCAAGGTCTCATATCCTGGTTGACTATGGCTGTCACTGAAGTATTCCCAGCCCCCAGAATGAAGAGTTTTTTCATTACTAGGATTGAGCCCAGAGCTTTTGCACTAAGTACATCCCCTGCCTCGCACCTTTTATTTGAGGATAGTGTCTTGCTAAGCTGCTCAGTGGGCTCCAACTTATAATCCTCCAGTTCTCATTGTCCTGAAGTGCTTACATTAGAGGCCCATGTCACCACATGCTGCTGAGCATCCACAGCTTTATGTGTGAGCTCCTGGTGCTGAGCACTGACTCTGAGACCTTCTGTGTTCTAAGCACATGCCCTGCACTGAACTCTACCCTCAGCCATAACTGATGCATTCTTATTTTATGATGCCTCCTGGGTATCCGTTTTGTTTTGTTTTGTTTTGTTTTTTGTTTTTGCCTGTGGTTTCAGTTAATGTTTGCTCACTTTTGTCTTTGACAGATGAAGAAAAGATTTGGCCCCCGTGTATTCGAGTCATTGTTATTCGGTCACCTGTGTTGCAGACAGGATCACTTTTCATCATCACAGCTGTAAATCCTGCTACAATTGGAAGGTAAAAATGGTTAACACTACTGTATTATTATTTGTTACTGAGCATGTACGTTGTATCGATCGTTGTTCTGTGTGCTGTGGATACAAAGTAGACTAAGGCAAGATCTCAACCTGATAAAGAACAGTCTGGAAATAAAGATGTAGAAAATTAATTAGGACATCTAGATTAGCAAAGAGGTCTACTGTCATAAACTTGCATTTTAATACTTGTTTTAAGCATGTTTTACCTTTTCACTAAGTGCTCTGTTTATATAGGCTTTAGGAATTATTTAAAACACTTTATTCAACTCTGCAGAGAAAAAGATATGGAGCACACTCTCCGAATCCCTGAAGTTGGTGTTAGTAAGGTAAGACTTTAATTTTTCAAGTATAGTGGCCAAGATGAAATTTTTCAAAGGCTTCCTCCTAGAATAAAAAAAAAAATCATTATGTGGAGAGCTTTAAAAATTATGCCATTTAATGAGTGGTTAATGTTTACTGTGGCAGTGTTGATAAAGGCAGTGTTGGTTTGTTTGTCCATTGCTTAAGAAAATAAAAACTGTTTGTCGTAACTTGAGTGAACTGAAGTGAGCTTGCTTTTTTGTTATGTTTTGTTTTTGAGATAGCATGCTATCATGTCTGGACTAATGTGGACCTCATGGCCTTAAGTGGTCCTCCTGTCTCGGCCTCCCTGCTAGTTGTATTTTATTTTTCAGTAATGTAGGTGGAAATAGAAAGCATGGATTTATTTAACCTAAATATTACAGTAGTGTTCATTTAACTCATGCTATACTTTATGGCAGTTTAGAAATAAATCAGACCTAGACTCAAACTACTTTATTAGGCAGTGGCTTTGAGCCAGACTTTCCTTGTCTGCCTTTTTCTTTGGGACCTCTCTTCATGGTGGCAGGAGCTGACCTTGAGCCCTGCACATGCTAGGCAAGTGGTCTACCACTGGGCTGCACCCCGATCTCCAATCCAGTTTTTATTTTGTGAATTTTTTTCTTGCCTTATTAGTTTTTAGTTTCAAAGTCTAGCTACTTTTAACTTTTGGGGAACTCATTTGGAGAAGGGAAATTCCTCATAATTTAACCAAAATTATCTGGTTTTGTAACTTCATTTTGACTCTTGATTTTCTTGCTTCAAAAGAAAAGTCAGTCTTAGGGCTGACCAGCTAGCTTAGATGACTAAAGTGCCTGCTTAGGCAAAGTGCAGCAGCCGGGGTTCAATCCCCAGTATGTCTTGCTGGCCCCACCCCCAGGGTGTGCTGAGAAAGAGATTGAGACTGGGCATGGTGGCATATACCTATAATCCTAGCACTTGGGAGACTGAAAGCAGGAGAATCACTAGAGTCCAGTCTGTGTAGTGAGAGCTTGCAGACTCTGTAATTAAAAAAATCAGTCTTAATAATAACTCAAGCAATCATCCTGCCTCAGCCTCCTGAGTGCTGGGATTACAGGCGTGCACCACCACACTAGGCCTTGATGTTTTTAATTTTGTTCTGTTAAACTAACATCTATTGTTGGGGTGATAATATGTTGGCAGTGCTGGGGAGATAGCTGAGCAGCATAAGCGCCTACCTGGTAAGCAGAAGAAGGTTCTGAGTTCAGTCCCTGGTTACACACACACACACACACAGACAATATTGGAAAATCAGGTTGACAGCATATATGCCATATATTCAACCAGATGAAAAACATCCCAGGCATGTGATGCATGCCTGTAATCCCAGCGCTAGGGAGGCTGAGGTAGGAGAATCAGTGTGAGTTCAAAACCAACCTGGGCTATGAAAGTGAGCTCAAGGTCAGCCTGAACTGTGTAGTGAGATCCTGTCCCAAGGAGACGAAAAAGAACATTTAATAATCAAAAACTCATATTAATGTCCTAGAGACAAATACAAACAAATATTTGAATATTAAATTAACAGGTATCCTAAGTTTAAGAAAAGAATGGTAAAAATCACAAGGGACAAAATAATTTTGACCAAATGTAAATGTATGCTAAGAACCAGTGTTTCAGGAGCAGGTTAGGAAAGCACAGATGTCCTTCCTTTCTATGTGAAGAAGCTCATGCTAATATCTTCTCAGGCTCCATGGCGACACCAGCAGCTAAGAGAGAGATAATATAAAGAGACAGTTCATAGTAAAGTTCAGAATTAAAATGAAGCACACTGACCTTTATGGTAATCTAAGAGACACAGGTGAAGCCAAAATGACATGTTTAGTCATCTTATTATCTAATAAATAAATAATATTCCTGGTGGCAGTATATTTAGAATAGTTTTTAGGATTCTGTTATGGCAGGGGCAAAAAAATTAAAAGTGTTTAAACCCTATGAGAAAAAATACATAAAAGTAATAAAACTTATAGAAAAACCCAAATGGGTACTACAATAGGGAAAATTTTCACTAGTAATCAGAGAAACACAAATTGAAATCAGTGGTTGTTAAGGCATTATTTCATGCATATGAGGCTGAGAAAACAGTTCTGAAAATATCAAGTGCTTTTATTTGTGTGTGTATTTCAGACAGGGAGGCACTATGTAGTACAGGCTGGTCTTCAATTTGGGCTCTCCTGCCTCAGCCTCCTGAGTGCTACAGTTACAGGCATGTGCTACCAATTCTGGCTCATCAGGTTTTGGTTAAGGAAACTTAGAGCAACAAGAATTGTGGTACACTACTGGTGGAAATGCACATGGTACATCCTTTTGGAAAAGCAGGATGGTTGTATTCAGTTTGAGATTCACATATGCTATCATTTAGCAGTTCTGTTACACATGCATTATACATAGATTACAAGTGCAATATTTTTAAAAATGATGAAACTCTAGGAAAACTTACATGTTATTTTCAGGAGAATAGATTGTGGTCTCTGTCCTCATAATAGGTAACTGTTCAACAAAATGAAGCGGCTGGGTGATGCCCGTGACGTAACACTAGCACTATGAAGTGAAGGAGGAGCAATGTGTAGAAAGAATGTCGTGGAACAAGGAGGGAGTGAGCAGGCCTGAGTATCGAAGATCTGGAAAACTTCTCTGAGTAGTTAACTTGGAGTGTTTCAAGTCTCTTTTTTTCTTCAATCAGATTTTATTGGTATATTGTGCATAAACATAATGATCACATTCATCATAGAGAATTTGTACCTGCACATGAGAAACATTTTTCCCATCCTCCTACCTTCCCTCAAATCTTTTTTTTTATATTAAGAATTTTCAGTGGTATAGAAAATTACTTCTAAAGGAAAAATTTTCATGTATTTATGGTTTAATTTCAGGAATACTAAAGAAAAAAGGCAGGACATGTATTCAATTACTAGTGGTAGTTAAAATTAAATTTATAGATAATTTTTCCTTCTTTAGCCTTCATATTTCTCCCAAATCATATAAAATTTATACTTAGAAAAGTTTGAATGTAAGTTAAATTAGCACAGGAGAAAACCCTTATATCATAGGGAAATTATTATCCATGGTTTTCCAAAAAAGTATGGTGGTTTATAATTGCTTGATTTTTTTTTTCCTTAAGTTTCATGCAGAAATTTATTTTGACCATGAATTACACAGTTATGTCCTTGTGGATCAAGGTAGTCAAAATGGCACAATTGTTAATGGAAAACAGATTCTTCAGGTGAGTAAATATGTTAATTCATTAGCTGAACATTATTAAAACTAAGTGAAATTATTTTCTAAAGAACTGAAATTTTGGGGGCTGGGCAGATAGCTCAGTAGAAAAGGGCCTGAGTTCAATCTCTGGTTTCACAAGAAAAAAAACAACTGAAAATTTTTATTCCTTTAGACAATAGTCATTATAGATAGTATTTAGTTTAGTTCAAAGTCTGAAAGTCTCATTTGGAAAGTAATTTCCAGAAAAAGAATACAAAGTTATATAATCAATGGATACTTAGCTGAGTCTTGACTTATAATTGTCTATGCCTTCCTTTAAAAATAATTTTATGTTTGTTTGTCTGTTTATTTGCTTGTTCTAAGGATCAAAACCAGTATCTTCACACTGAGATACATTGTAGACCTCTTAATTTTTATTTGAGTCAGTCTTATGAAGTGGCGCACTCTGGCCTTAAACCTGTTATCTTATTATGTCAGTCTAACACATAGATCGAATTATAAGCATTACCACCAGGCCAAACAGAGTCCTTTTTTTTTAATATTGCTAATGGAAATATCACTAAACTGGAAATTCCTTAAAAAGCAAGGCCTATGTCTATCCAGTTAATGTATGTATGTGCCTACTTCGTGAAGATTAGGTAAGCACAGGGACGGAGGTCTGATCCCTGGTATCACATGCTGCACCAGCCCTGCCTCCAAGTGACTGGGGCCAGCCAGTGACTGCATGTAGTGGCACACACTTGTAATCCCAGCACTGGGGCAGCTGAAAACAGGAGGATCAGTGTGAGTCTGAGCTGCATAGTAAGACCCTGTAACAACCAAATACACTTAAAAAAAAAAAAAAAAGAAAAATTAGGTGAAGCAGGAGGATCGCTGAGTTTCAGGCCAGGTTGAGCTACACAGTGAGTTCAAGACCAGCCTGAACTGTGTAGTGAGATCCTGTCTCAAAAACAAAAACAAAACATTCCAAAGAACATTGAAATAAAATTGAGCCGGGCGTGGTGGCTCACGCCTGTAATCCCAACACTTGGGAGGCTGAGGCAGGAGGATCGTTGTGAGTTCGAGACCAGCCTGGGCTACAAAAGTGAGCTCAAAGCCAGCCTGAACTGCACAGTGAGACCCTGTCTCAAAAAATAAAATAAAATAAAATAAAATTGACCTATCAACAGAGAATAGCAAGGGGTGATTCATTCTCTTAGTGCTCCATCTTGCTGACTAGATAATGATGTGGTTTGATAATTTTTTTATCCATTTTAATGAGGAAAAAAGATAAAATAGCAATGAAACAGTTTCAAAACAAGTGAGTAGGTGGTTACAATAATTAATACCATGCATATTGTTGTCTTCATAGTAGTTACTCCAAGGACAAGATGCAGACCTAACATCTTAATAATATTAGCACAAACTTTTATTCTCAGTGAACTAAGACAAAGTATCTGTATAGCTATCCTAACTCTCTTGTGTATGTAAAATATATTTTTAAAAATTTTTTTAAAAGTTTTTAATACTAGGAGAAAGTATCGTACCATGTCTTATAAGTAGATCGTAGGTTGGGGGCTGGGTGTGGTGGCACATGCCTGTAATCCCAGCACTTGGGAGGCTGAGGCAGGAGCATCAGTGGGAGTTCAAGACCAGCCTGGGCTACAGAAGTGAACTCAAGATCAGCCTGAACTGCATAGTGAGACCCTGTTTCAGAAAGACAAAAAACAAAAAGCAGATTGCAAGTAAAAATATAGTATGAGTCATAAAACAAAAAGTGTATTTAATTAATATTCAGAAAATATATACAAATTGATTTAAATTAAATTAAATATTTCAAAACAATATTTGAAAATTCAAATCAAATCATGAGTCCAACTTAGAGGCCAGAATGTTATGTATCATATGTATGAATTTGTAATCACTTCAGAGTACTAGCATAGTATCCAAATAGGTTAATATATACAAAGATATCAGCTAAGAAAAAATCTCCATGGTAGCAAAGAATTACTAAGAAAAAAACAAAACAAAACATAAATACTAGGATGAGTCAGGCCTGGTGATACACACCTATAATCCCAGCACTTGGGAGGCTGACGCAGGACTATCGGTGTGAGTTTGAGACCAGCTTGGGCTACAAAAGTGAGTTCAAGGCCAGCCTCAACTACATAATGAGAGCCTGTCTCAAAAAGTTAAAAAAAAAAAAAAAAACATATATATATATATATATATATATATATACATACACACACACACACACACACACACTAGAATGGCAAATATATGACCAGAACTTCTAACAGTTTAGGGATAGGATATTGCACAAAGTTCTCATTTGTTGTGGATCTGTACAGTGTCTGTGATGCTTACTAGTGGCCAGGTGTCACTTGTAGGACTGAGCTACTGCTATTTCCTTGATAGCTATTCTGTAGACCCAGACAGAATTATGACCCATAGGGTGCAGAAGTCCATTTGTAGAATGTGCTGATGGACATTGAAAGACTGCTTTTGTATACCTCTTTTTCTCCTGTGTTTAATTGTTTGCCCTATTTGGTGGGCAGACCAATTTCATTCTTCTTCATGGAGATGTGATCATTTTCATCCCTCTCTAGAATATCTTTTAGTAAACTGTGCAGGGTTGGCTTTGTCATCATGAACTTCTTTAGTTGTTCTTTGCCATAGAAGTATTTCACTTCTCTATCATACTTGAAAGAGAGTTTTGCACAGTATAGCAGTCTGGGCTGGAATTTGTTTTCTTGCAAGACATGAAATACTTTGCTCCATGTTCTTCTTGACTTGATGGTTTGTAAAGAGAAATCTGCTATTATCCTATTATCCTAATGGGTTTTCCTTTAAATGTGATCTGTTTCTTTTCTCTAGAGGCTTTTAGCATACTGTTCCTGTGTTGAATTTCTGGGATCTTGATTATTATATGTCTGGTTGTGGTTTTAATTGGGTTGATGTTATTTGGCGTTCTACATATGCTTTAATTACCAAATGTCAAATCGTTTCCCCATATTTGGGAAAATTTGTGCTATTACCTCTGCCCATATTCTTTTTATATCATTTGTACAGATTCCTTTCTCATTGATGCCTGTTAGTCTTATGTTGATCATCTTTGCATCATATTGCGGATGTTGAATTATTTTTTCTTTCATCTTGTTTTTAAGAGATCTTTTCTTACCTCTTCATTATGGTGATTATCATTGAGGTTTTAAGTTTCTGTATAGCACTTTGAAGTTACTTCATACATTCTATTACTTTCCTATGTTGCTCATTCCAGGACTCCGTCATTTTTCTATTGTCTATTGCTTTATCAGTGTCTTCTTTAGAAGCATTTAACACTTCTTTTATTATAGGTATTACTTCTTTTTTTACTTCAGAAATTATTTCTGATCTGATTTCCTCTATGCCTTTCTGCAGTTGTTTCTTTACTTCAGAGGCCATTATTTTAGAGATTCCAGGTGTATGATTTCCAATGTCCTCTGTGCTATTGTCTCCTACACTTGTTCTGGCTGGGCTTGGGGCCTGAGAATGCATTTTGCTCCTTCTCTTTGTCATTTTGTATAGCCCTACCTACCTTCTGACCTTTGGTGTAGAGCTTTGGTATAGTTCTTACCTTAGTACCAGATCTGGATCTACCTATGATCTACTTATAAGACATGGTACGATACTTTCTCCTAGTATTAAAAACTTTTAAAAAAATTTTTTTTAAATATATTTTACATACACAAGAGAGTTAGAATAGCTATACAGATACTTTGATGACTGAAGTTCCATTCACATGCCTGGCTTTGTTGCTGGGTCAAATGAGTTTCCAGTGGGCCCAGGGTGGTCTCACTTATATGCCAGGCCTGGTTGCTGGGTTGAATGAGTTTTCACTGGGCCCAGGGCAGTCTACCTCACATGCTGGACCTAGTGGTTGGGTTGAGTAAGTTTCCAGTGAGCCCAGGGCAGCCTTGGTAATACATTTTTAAGATGCAGATCTGGGCATGAGGGTAGGATTCACTTGTCTCCTGTAGTAGAACATTTTGTGTGTGGTATATGTGGTAGGGATCGAACAGGAGGCCTCCTGAATGCTGAGTGCATATGCTGTCATTGAACATATCCCAGCTCCTAGTAGGACATTTTCATGAGATATATGTAATGTTGGAAAAGTGTGTATAAGGGTCCAATCTCACTGGGAACAATTTCAAATATTTGTTATAATCAGACTTTATTTGACAGTAAGCATATAATGACTATGCATGACTGTTTTGTATTTGTTTTACTAATATTCCCTCTCTAGCCAAAAACTAAATGTGACCCCTATATACTTGAACATGGAGATGAAGTGAAAATTGGAGAGACTGTGTTGTCCTTCCACATTCACCCTGGCAGTGATACTTGTGATGGCTGTGAGCCGGGCCAGGTTAGAGCTCACCTCCGCCTGGATAAGAAGGATGAATCTTTTGGTATGTGAAGCCTACTGGCAAATATGTGTCAATTCAGGGTTCTACAGAAATATCACTGTTTCAGTAAATATTATGAGACCAAGAAATGATACATATCTAGAGTCTGAGACCTAGGCATATAGATTATATACTGGACTTTTGTTTTCATTTATTTTGTTCTATTTTGTTTTGTTTTTGTGGTGCTATGGATTGAATTCAGGGACTCTCACACTATATAAGAGTTCTACCATTGAACTCTACTTGCAGCCTGCCCTTATCATAAAATATTAAGATAGAAAGCTGTAGACCAAAGCTATGAGGGCTATTGATTCTGTCTAATTGATAATTTATGTTGATATATTGGCTATGTATACCAGCATTTTTTATAATAAATAGTAGTTAAGACTATTGCTATGGTGTTTTGAACTTATATATCTAGGGCTTTTTAAAATTTAAATGCTTTAGGGCTGGGGAGATTGCTCAGTAGGATAAGCATATGCCTTGCAAGCATAAGGTCCTGAGTTCAATCCCCAGTACCACAAAAAGAAAAAAAAAAAAAAAAAGTGAAGATACAAAATTTAAATACTTTGGGGCCTGGCAGGATGGTTCAGTGGTCTAAAGTGCCTGCTTAGGAAAGCTTAGGCGGCTGCAGGGACCGCGGTTCGATCCCCGGCTGCACCAGCCTTGCCCTCAGGGCAGGCTAAGCCAGCCATAAAAATAAATAAATAAACAAAAGTTCTGAAACAAGAAATAAATAAACAAACAAACAAATAAATAAATAAATAAAATTCTTTAAAAAATTTAAATACTTTGAAATCAGAAGGAAATTCTTTTTTATTTTAGCTTTTTCTATGCATGTGAAGTATATATGTTCATTGTTTTATTTACTTATTTGTCTTTGTCTTTTTGAGGCAGGGTCTCTCTATGCAGTTCAGGCTGTCCTTGAACTCACTTTTGTTGCCCAGGCTGGTCTCAAATTCACATCTGTTCTCCTGCCTCAGCCTCCCAAGTGCTAAGATTATAGGTGTGCTCCACCACGCCCAGCAATTTTTTATTTTTTGATACTAATTTGAAAATGAATATGTCACAGCATAAATCTTGGGTTCTGTGATTTTTGTTTCTATTTTGTACATTTGTATGTTCCTTTAGAAAATGTACTTAATATTTCTGTATCTGGGATTCTAGTATAATAATACTGTTGAAAAAGTGTTAGTATTCATGTTAGTATCTGTCAGTATAGTCAGATAGTATCTGTACTATCATGTCCTAATCTTTGGGTTTTGGTTTGCTTTCCAAATATACTTAGTTTTCAAAATGCTGGGCGTGGTGGCGCACGCCTGTAATCCCAGCACTCGGGAGGCTGAGGCAGGAGGATCGGTGTGAGTTCGAGACCTGGGCTACAAAAGTGAGTTCAAGGCCAGCCAGAACTGCATACTGAGACCCTGTCTCAAAAAGACAAAAAAAAAAAAAAAAAAAAAAAAAAAAAAAAAAAAAAAAAAAAAAAAAAAAAAATACATTGTTGTAACCCAAGATTCTATATATTAATGTTTATCTCAACTTCTGGTTGATATAGATAGGGTACTAATGATATTTTACAGAGTCTGTCGGATTTGGTGGACTTTTTTCACCAAACTTAGTTTCTTCATTTCAGTTGGTCCAGCATTAAGTAAAGAGGAAAAAGAATTGGAAAGAAGAAAAGAATTAAAGAAAATACGAGTAAAATATGGTTTGCAGGTAAGGATGTTAAATATTGTTTCTTATGTTAAGTCTTAATCTGGTTTTGAATTTAAAAATGCCTTTAGCTATACTAAGTAAATTATATATAACCAAAAAATCTATGAAGCGTGAATTTTAGATTTACTTCTATTAGTTTTGGTGTTCCCAATCTAATAGCTATTAAGATAGGAGTAAAAGTGATAATAATAGGTTGCATTTGAGTAGACTTTTCTGGCTTTAAACAAATATATTGCATTAAGATTCCTGAGGATTAGGGCCTGCTCAGTGAATTGAAGTGCCTGCAGGCATGCACAGGCGCCAGAGGTTCAATCCCTGAGCCCTGCCTCTCCGGTCCTTCCCCCAGGGCATGCTGATTCAGCAGTTGAGACCCAGTGTGGTGGAGTGTGCCTGTAATCCCAGCTCTTGGGAGGCTGTAAACAGGCTGAACACCCTGTAGACCCTTCCCTAAAATTAAAAAAGAAAAAAAAAAAAAACCTGAGCGTTAAATATGATTTTGGGGCTTAAGATAAACTGTTTAAGACAGTATCGTATTGGTTTAAAGTAAATAGATTGTCAGTCTAGAAATAAACTGTGTGTGTGTGTGTGTGTGTGTGTGTGTGTGTGAGAGAGAGAGAGAGAGAGAGAGAGAGAGAGATCCTATAGCTTATTTTCAACAAAGTTATGAAGGAGGTTTGGTCACAAAAATATGAGGCTTTTTTTCCTAACATAGTTCTAGAACAATTAGATATAAATATATGCAAAAGAAAGAAAAGCAAATGAACAACAAAGTTAATGTTGTTTTGTACTTCATACAGAAGTAGTCTGAAAATGTGTCATACATATAAATATAAAGCCTAAGATCCTTAGAAACACTTAAGAAAAGGGTTCAGCAATGATTTCTAAGATATCTAACAACTAAAGCACAGCCCATGAGAACAAATATACTTCTTCAAAATTTAAAATTTCTGCTCTTCTAAAGGTATTGTTAGGAGAATGAGAAGAAACTGGGCGTGATGGCATGAACATGTATTCTTAGCTACTTGGGAGCCTGAGGCAGGAGGATTGCAAGTTCATGGCCAACCTGAGCATCGTAGCAAGGCCCTAGTGCACAATTTAAAAAATGATAAAAAGCCGGGCGTGGTGGCGCACGCCTGTAACCCCAGCACTTGGGAGGCTGAGACAGGAGGATTGGTGTGAGTTTGAGACCAGCCTGGGCTACAAAAGTGAGCTCAAGGCCAGCCTGAACTGCATAGTGAGACCCTGTCTCAAAAAGACAAAAAAAATAAAATAAAATTTTTAAAAAATGGTAAAAATTCAGGTGATGTGCCCCTGATCTCAGGCCATATTTCTGCCAAAGAGATTGGGGTGGGAAGGGAGAGAAGGAGAAAAGGAGAGACAGAGACTATGAAAACACAAGCTGGAAAAAATATTTTCAAATTATGTATCTAATAAAAGATGTGTCTAGAATATGGGAATTCAGTACAGAAGAAACCAACACCAGACAAAAAGGGTATCTTGCACCATGGTGGTCACATGTGATCCCAACTGAGGCAGCTTTGCATGAATGAATGAGAATGAATATCAAAGCTATGCCTAGACACTTTATCAAATAATACTACCCATGGCAGGTACACACATAAAAAGATTTATTATTCATCATTAATGAAATGTGAATTTAAACCTTAATGAGATATCATTGCATATCTATTGGGATGGCTAAGTTTTCTTGCTGAATTTGTCTATGCCAAATGTTGAAAGGGATATTGAGGAACTGGGACTCATTTAGTACTGGCAAGAGTGTAAGCTGGTGCAGTCACTTTGGAAAACAGTCGATAATTTTTCAGAAGCTGAAGGGAATTAGCTGGCTCAGTGAAAGAGCACTTGCCTGCCATGCAAGAAGACCAAGGTTCAGTCCCCATTTAAAAAATTTATAATAATAAGTGAAATATACACCTCCCCTGTGATTCAGCTATTCTGTGCCTACGTATTTACCCAAGAGAAATGCAAGCATGTGTTCATACAAAGCTGGTAAACACACATTCCTAGCTGTTATTTTGAAATAGCCTAAGACTAGGATGTCCATCTTGTACAGGTAAACAAATTGTGCTATATTGTCTTTTAAATAATAAACTTACTAAGGTAGGGGTTTTCTCTTTTTTCTCTGTACAACAGCAATATTAAGACTTCTATAATACAGTGGTCCCTCACTTATTGCAAAGGTTACATTCCAGACACCCTCATGATAAATGAAAATAAATGAAATAACGACATTGTAGTTATTTTAGTGTGTATGTATATGTGTGTGTGTGTGTGTGTGTGTATATGCTTTATAAACCCTTCCCATACTTTTATAAACCTTTCCTAGACTTTTAAAAGCTTTTAAAAAACACTCCTAATGTTCTTAATCTTTTTCTAAATTCATAAGCCTATGTAATTTTAACAGTGTACATACACTGTATGGCACTGTAGAATCCCACATTATAGTGAAAAATTTGCAATATATAATTTAGATTAATATTTTTTGAAAACTCTCAAAACAGTCTACGTAAGTTGAACTGCAGAATAGAGAGGGACTACTGCGTGTGCTGTCCTGGAGTTGCTCTCCAGTCCCAGCTTTCCTGGGTGCCTGTCATTCTTTCTGTGTTAGAGATCAACAGGCACCCACAGTGGCAAAAGGAAATGCACCCTGGTGACTAAAGCATCATGGAATGCCTCTCGTACCACTGCTACAGCTTGGCAAACCTCTGTTCTCAAACCACCATGCTATAGCAGGCCAAGTTAAGTTTCTTTCCTTGGTGATTACGCGTTCTTTATGTTCAACTCTCTAGCATGGAATTTAATGCTTTAGGCATTAAATATTTGTTGGATGGTGGGATAATGATACAAATAAAGTGGTATTGAAGCAACAGACTATTATTATTACCAGAGTGACAGTGTCTGTCTTTTTATTATTTTTATTTATTTAGGTGCCAGGATCAAACTCAGGACCTTGCACTTGCCAGACAGATGCTTATGCCATTGAGCTTTCTCCCTGGCCCTTTGTGTTATTTTTAGGCACTTTCATGTTTTTTCCTTTCAAAAAGCAAGCAGTATCATATGTGAAATCCTTGCCACAGGAACTTTTAGTTCTTTACACCAAAAGGGAAAGTAGATTATCTTCCACCCTTAAGTGTTCTGCATTTTTCTTACATACTGGTAGTTCATGTAACAACATAAGAATACAACATTAAGTCAAGATGTACTACATTGTTAGTGTGTTTTGTGTTTACGTTGTGTTACAACTTTAAATAATACAAAAGTTGTAAACATATCCAGTAACACTTGTCTTACACTGTATTGTACTCTTTCATTGTTGTAGCTGCATCAAACATTATTTCCCAAGTTTTGTTTTGTCTTTTTGAGACAAGGTTTTATTATGCAATTCAGACTGGTCTTGAGCTCACTTTGGTTTTTGTTGTTGTTGTTGTTTTGGGGAGTTTTTTTGTCTTTTTGAGACAGAGTCTTGTTAGGCAGTTCAGGCTGGCCTTGAGCTCACTTTTGTAGCCCAAGCTGGTCTCAAACTTACACTGATCCTCCTGCCTCAGCTTTCCAAGTGCTTGGATTACAGGCATGTGTCACCAGGCCCAGCCCTAAGATTTTTTGGTTTGCTTTTTGTTTGTTTTTTGTGGGACCAGGGTTTGAACTCACGACCTTGCACTTGCCAGGCAGACACTTGCACCACAGAGCTATCTCCATGACCTTGAGCTCACTTTGTAGCCCAGGCTGGTCTGGAACTCAGTGATTCTCCTGCCACAGCCTCCCAAGTGCTGGGACTTGTTTCCTAAGTAAAACAAATGTACTGAAATTAAGTTTTTTAACTAATAGCTTTCTTTTTGTTAAGGAATATCTTATGTTTATTAAGAACACAGATTATGAAGATGAAAAGGCACTGAAGAATCCAAAATACAAAGACAGAGCTGGAAAGCGCAGGGAGCAGGTGGGAAGTGAGGGGATTTTCCAGAGGGATGATGCTCCCGCATCCATCCACACGTGAGTATGGGGGGCCAGCACTAAGGACAGCCATCCTTTATCATGTTTGTAGGTGGTCTGACTCACAGAGCAGTGTATTGGGACAGGGAGCCTTTAAAGGAACACGATGAAGTCTTACACTTTGATGCTGATGTTCCATTAGTCCCAGAAAATTTTGCATGTGTACACATGTATTAACATACTCATGTATGCATGACTGACATTCTAGGTATGCAGCCCTGTGAGTGTACTTTTATATATACTAAACGTCAAGAAGCCTGGGCTAGTAAGAACTTGGTGATGTTTATAATTATTTTAGCATTCAGATATTTTCTTGATGACTGAAGCAATGCTTTGCTCATGTTTCTTTGGCTTAGTTCTTTGGTTTTGATAAAGTAGCTTCAGTGAACTTGAAAAGTGGGATTTTGAGGCCCATAGTATAACTGTTTCTATACTTAGTCACATATTAGCTGTATTTCTTTACTCATTCTAAGGTGAGTCAAAATTTTAATCTTTCGTGTAGAGTTTATTACTAATTCCAAGGTTTTGATTCAATGTTGTATTTGATTGACTCTGCAACAGTTTTTTGTTAGTGGTACCCAAAATAGTGATGCTTCAAAAATTTACAGAGTTAGATTTAATGAACTGCATTTTTACTAGTTCATTACAGAGCAAAATGACTTATACTTTGAGTATTATTTAAAATAATTGTTGGTAGCCAGGCGTGGTGGCACCCGCCTTTAATCCCAGCACTTAGGAGGCTGAGGCAGGAGGATCAGTGTGAGTTCGAGACCAGTCTGGGCTACAAAAGTGAGCTCAAGGCCAGCCTGAACTACATAGTGAGACCCTGTCTCAAAAAGACAAAAAAAAAAAAAAATAATAATAATAATAATAATAATTGTTGGAGAATATGAAGACAGCATTAAATTGGAGGGCAGGATTAAAAAATGAAACACACTTGTCTGACATGGTGTGGTTTATTTTTACTAATTTGCTAAATTAGTGTGTTTAGAACTGAAAATGCAATGAACATAAAATTAAACTTTTGAATTAGTGGAATGTGAAATCACAGCACAAAATACAAGTAATACCAGGTGTTTCTGGTTTTTTTTTTTTTTTTTTTTTTTTTTTTTTTTTTTTTTTTTTTTTTTTTTTTTTTTTTTTTTTTTTTTTTTTTTTTTTTTTTTTTTTTTTTTTTTTTT
>PVJA010000113.1:97500-232596 GCA_004027025.1 Myocastor coypus | reverse complement strand
GTGGACTTTACTAAGATCAAGCCTAAGGATGCAACAGAAGGTATGGGTTGGTGCTTCTTTGCACCTACGCAGGTTGGGCAGGTCACGCCAAGCAGAACCGAGACCTCTAGAGAGATGGCAATAGCAGTGATGGAACTGACCAACCCCCGGCATGGGCTCCCAAGACAGCAGGTTCAGATAATGGGCCTGCTTTGGTGGGCAAAGTGGCTCAGAGCCGCTCCACTGACTGGGGCCTAAAATGGAAGCTATGTAGCCCAGAGTTCAGGCCAAGTAGGAAGACAGAACTGCACCCCAAAGAGCTCTCTGTCCAAACTGCTATGAAACAGAAATAAATTGAGTGCCTGTGCTTCACGTTGCACCCCATGCCGAGATGGGCTCACTCCCTTCAAAATCCTTTTCAGAAGGCCACCACCCCTGGTGCCTGTGTTGGAGGGACTCCGAGTAATTGGGACTCTGAGCCTGCAATACCAGCGGCAGACACTGCAAAGGGCTTGAGGAGGACTGCAGTAAACTGTAGATGAACATCACCCCCGTCCCCTTCATAGCCCTGTGCACTCTCTTGAGCCTGGAGACGGAGTGTTAGTCAAAAATAAAGAGTGTCGTTTTTATGCTAGGAACTTGGTAGATATTATAAAGATCCTGGACAAATTAGACCATGCTACAAAAGAGAGGGAAAGTTATATAGTAGCTATGATGGCCATAAAAGCTAAACCGCCATCTTTGGACTCCCAATTTTTAGCAAGAAAACTATGTCTTAGAAGGTGGAATGTAGAGGGTGGTGGTTCTCAATGGGTTAATTTCATCTTGGCAAAAGAATCTCTAATGTAGCCTTCCCTACCCTTGTTAAGATGCTGTCACTCCTTCAGCCCTTCCCCACTCTTGTTAAGATGTGGTAAACAGGGGCTAGGGAGATGGCTCCGTGGTACAAGCGCCTGCCTGGCAAGTGCAAGGTCGTGAGTTTGAACCCTGGTCCCGCAAAAAAAAAAAAAAAAGATGTGGTAAACATAAGAGAAAAACAGAACTAATTACAAAGAAGTATCCCTGTTGCCAGGGAAACCAAGATATTTGAGCAAAAATG
Source organism: Myocastor coypus (assembly GCA_004027025.1). Classification (NCBI taxonomy): domain Eukaryota; kingdom Metazoa; phylum Chordata; class Mammalia; order Rodentia; family Myocastoridae; genus Myocastor; species Myocastor coypus. The sequence goes on along the minus strand of PVJA010000113.1, from coordinate 231,518 downwards.
AAACTAAGAATGAGTCCTGATGTGCTTCTGGTCTGTAAGGATCGGGGCAGCGCATTCAGACGCTGGCCACACACCACACATTAAAGGTCTGTAACCTGGGAAGGGTCTGATGGCAGCTTTTATTAATACACTCTGTGTTTCCAATTTTCAGTCTGATGTGGAAATGATCCCTCCCTGTCACAGGGACACACCTGGCAGCACTCACACTGCAGGCACCTGGGACCTGGCAGCACACCATGGAAGGTGAGCAGATCAGCCTCAGTGTTATACAGGAGCTGGGTGCCCTCTGCCCTCTGCTACAAGCCATGATACTCTGTCCAGTGCAGCCAAAGGGCACAAAGAGCTATCAGGATAGAGCAGGTGCAGAGGGAGCTACAGCCCTATTTGCCATTCCTCTCCTCCCTAGGTGATGCCCAGGCAGGGCATCAGGACACCTAGAAAGAACTTAATGGAAGCTGAACAAATCTTTGTGCTGTGCTTGGTACTATGGTGTGGGCAACAGTTAAAATGTCCCACACCCTCCCACACACACATGCACAGGAAGCCCATCAATTTGCTGCCTTCTGCAGGACTAAGGTACATGACCCAGAGGAGGTGTGGGAGAGCCAATGGCCGACATGCCAAGCCCGTAGGGATCTGAGGAGAATGCAGAAAATTCACCAGGGTGGGCGCTTTTACAGGCTTCATGGAGAAACTGCAGGCAGACAGACAGAGGGTCAGAGCTGCAGTGCAGATCACAGCCTCCTCGACCATGCTAAGACAGAAACTAAGGCAGAGTCCAGGCCGCACCGGTGGCTGAGGAATCTGAGAGCGGAGCAGGCCAAGATCCCTCAATTTAGAGTGTGGGCATCCAACCCAATGCAGCTTGTCTTAGGCTGCATTGAAATAGTTAAATAGTAAGGAAACTTGCTTTCTCCTATCTCGTTATAGCACTAAAAAAGGCCAACAAAGACAAACTAGTGAATTATGAGCCCTTGTTTTTATAAAACTAATGCGTCAATGTCCAGTTTTGATGGAGGGGTTAAAAGTCTGAGGGACTCCTCCAGGGGTTTGGTGGAAGTCTGGGGTCTAACATCATTCTTCAAAATGGTGGCTCTCAAATGTACGTACTGTGAATATGTGACACTGTGAATAAGGTGGGAAGGTAAAGGGAGGCTGAACGTGAAGGGAACGGTATTTTTCACTAGGAGGAGAGGTCTGGGAGAATCCTCGTGAGGAGAGCTGACCAAATTTTTCTTTTAATTGAACACCTGGTTGAAACTCTGTACTTTCCAAAGATTAATACATAACCAACCATTTTTTTGAGTGGTAGTGATGCACGTGTGTGTTGGTTACTTTTCATTCATTGCTGGGACAAATACCTCAGGCTCAAAATGAAAGAAGGAAAGGCTTATTTAGCTCACAGTTTGTGGAGATTTCAGTCTATACTCAGCTGGCTCCAGGGCAGAGGGGCACACGGCAGAGAGCAGCAGTTCATGGCAGCACAAAACACTGAAGAATAACGGGAAGGGGCAGCAGCTGTGGCTTCCAGCCAGCCTCTCTCCCCTCCTTACATCATAAACAAGCTACCCTGGGCTGGGGGTGTAGAACTCACGCAATGTCTATGCCCTCCTCTTGCACAGGATAAGGATGTTCACATGCTAAGAACCTGGCTCTCTGCTCAGTCACTTCATTAAACTTCTAAAGTTGACACAGTGTATCAACCACTACAATCCATCCCTTATCAATTTGGCAACCAGACAGTTTCCTAAACCAGTTTTTATGTACACAGACATGTTTATTAACATTTTACAACTGGAACACTGTATTACATTAGAACCATGACATTTTGACCCTGGGCGGGCACTCCCCCCCCACAAAGACTCGTGAACATCCCTTTGTGCAAAAGGCATTTTAGTCTGCCTCTCAGAGTTGCCAGCGTCCTAACAGCTTTAGTAATGCTGAAAAGTCCAAGTGTCAAGCAAGCCTCTAAGATCTAAGGCAAACTCTTAGCTGTGAGCCCCTCTATAAATGCAAAGTTCAGCACTCAACATTTGGAGGCCCCAGATAAACATTACCATTCCAGAAGGTAAACACCATAGGACACAATTGGAACCAAACAAAGTTGAAAGTCCAGAAGAGCAAACATTAGGTCCTGTAGCTCCAGGTGGAATATCTGATGTAACCTGCAATGGGCTGCAAACTGTAAAAGCCTTAGATGGTTTTACCCTATGGCACTTTTGCTGGTAGCTCCCATGGCTTTTTTGGATTTTTTTTTTTTTTTTTTTTTTTTTTTTTCTGACTCAGGCTGCCTATCTGGTGGGTCTGAGGATTGAACCAATGACCCTGGTATCTGACTGGGATTGCAGGCACAAGCACTGAAACCACTGAGGTATCCTGAAAGCCCCCCCAAAGGTTAAGAAGGATTTTTTCCCCATGGCTTTTTTGAGAGGCTGGCTTTGCTTTCTCCTTAGACATCTATATTTTTGGCTTTTTAAAACTTTTTTATTGAACAGACTTTTCACTCACAGCTTTATAGACTGCCCTCTCAGGGGCATGTTGCCTGGCCTCCCAGGCCTTCTGCAATCTAGGTGGAAGTCTGCTGACCTCAGAACTCTTGCATTCTGACTCATAGTGATCCTCCTGTTTTCAGCTTCCCAAGCACTGGGATTACAGCATGCACCACCACGCCCAGTCTCAATCCTCTCAGCACGCCCCAGGGACAGGGCCCGCATGGCAGGCCAGAGGATTGAACCCCTGGCCCTTGCATCCGCCTAACGAGGTGCTTTAATCCACTGAGCTCCCTGGTTGCTCCTAGAACTCTTGTATTCTGCATGCAGCTAAAACCAGTGCCACACGGATGATGCCAAGGGCTGTTGCCAGCTGGAGCAGTAGCCAGGCTTATCTTTCTCATGGCTGTAGGGGTTGAGTGCCTGAATTTCTGAACATGCTGACTCTGATTTTGAGAAACAAATTTTCTATGCTGGCGCCATTCTGGAATCTGGTATGACCGTTGCAAATATTTTGGAACCTGGTAGGCTGTTGCCTCCATTCTGGAATGTGAGACTCACAGTTTTTTCTTCAGTGTAAAGTCCCTCACACTTGTGAACTTGAGGCTGCGAAGGGTGAGAATCCGCCACTTCCCATGATGCCCTCAGGACATCTTTTTTTACTCTTCTGTTTCTTTTCAGCAATGGAGATCTCAGCTCTATCTTTACATTCCACAGCGTTATTGGAGCTTTTTCTCTGGCCAAATTCACATTTTAAATCATCCTGCTGGGTTCTTTGCTCTTGATTTTTAATGTAAGTCTGGCTAAAAGCCCCCAATAGCCATGACATGACTGCTTTGAGATTTCTTTTGCAAGATTAACTAGTCCTCTGTGCTTAATATTTAGTCTCAGGCAAAGTCTCTACACAGGAGCAAAACGCAAACTCACCTTCTGCCAAACTATAATACAAATCATCTGGTGTCCAACAACCAATACAGTTCTTTTTCCCAAGCAGAAACCTCCCAGCCTGGTCGTTATAGGCAGGATTTCTTTTGGCAGGTTGATCTGCTGAGCTCTGGCCAAATCTCCCATACAGAGAAGCCAAAGGCTTTCTAGCTCTTCTCTGATAGGCGACATCTCTACACCTGTCTTATCTCTTCCCATAAGCCATTTCCAAAAGTTCTTGAACAATATGGTCAGGTAGTCTCACAGCAAAGATACTATTCCTGGTACCAAATTCTGTCTTGATTACTTTTTCTCATTGCTGGGACAAATACCTCACACTCAAAATGAAGGAAGGAAAGGTTTATTTAGCTCACAGTTTGCAGAAGTTTCAGTCTATACTCAGCTGGCTCCCAGGCAGAGGGGCACACGGCAGAGCAGCAGTTCATGGCAGCAGAAAACAGCAAAGAGCAAAGGGAAGGGCAGCAGCTGCGGCCTCTAGCCAGCCTCTCTCCCCTCCTTATATCATAAACAAGCTACCCTGGGCTGGGGGTGTAGAACTCACACAATGTCCATGTCCTCCTCTTGCACAGGATGAGGATGTTTACATGCTAAGAATCCTGGCTCTCTGCTGAGTCACTTAAACTTCTAAACTTCTCAAGTTGACACAATGTGTCACCCACTACAATGTGTAATGATAAAAACATCATAAAACCTTGATAGGTTTTTCTGTACTTTCTATGCCACAACTGCTACAAAGTGTTCCTTAAGTTTTTGTTTGTTTGTTTGTTTGTTTGTTTTGTATGTATTTGGCTGTTGCAGGGTCTCACTATGCAGCTCAGACTTGGGGTGATCTTCCTGCTTTCAGCCTCCCCAGTGCTGGAATTACAGGTGTGCCCCAAGAGGCCTGGACTCTGGCCAGCTCCACCCACCCTGGGGACAGGGCTGGAGCAGAAAATGGTACCTGGCATCGAACATGTGTTCCCTGCACTTTTGCCTAAGCTTGCCTAAGCAGACATTATAGTATGCTGAGCTATCTCACCAGCTCCCAAAGTATTTTTAGTGATTAGTTTCTTATGAAATAGGGCTGGGGATGCAGCTAAGTGGCACAGCGCCTGTCTGGCAAGCCTGAGGCCCAACGTTTAACTCCTAATCCTAAAAAATTAATAATAATGATATCAATAATAATATTACAATAAGCCCAAGTTGAAGAATGAAATAAGATGGTATAGTGTGTCTTAGCCAAGAAACTGGGATTTTTTTCCCCACATATTTAGTACTGAGTCTACAGAATCTCACTGTGTGGACCAGACTCGTAGTGATCCTACTGTTTTCAGTATCTCAAGAACTGAGATTACAGGTGCATACCACCTTGCCCTGTCTCAGTTGTAATCTCAACATTCCCTAGGAGCAGGGCCAGCATGGATTGAACCCCAGTCCCCATGTATGCTTAACCAGGCTCTTTTAATCTGCAGAGCTCTCTGGCCGGCCTTAAGAAACTGGGATTCTAGGACAATTATATAAGAAAACTTCTGAATTCCCATTACAGAAACACTTTCATGATTGCTCAGTAACAATAAATGCCTTCAAGGGGACACACATTTTAGTAGGTAAAGATATAATTATTGAATCTTCCACAGAGGTCACTGTTTTCTTCCTCCTTCCCTTGGGGAATCTTCCACACCAGAAGGCAAATCACCCTTTAGAAAAAATTATAAAAGACATTCCGCAAAACTCAGAGAGCCAGATGAGGCTCGGTGACAGTACTTTGTTGAAGGACAAGGGGAGGTGAGCAGGCTGGGCATAGGAACTGTCACTAACAGCAGTGTCCAGGCCTGGCTAACCCACAGTCACTCACAGTCACAGAATCAGCAGATTGTGCTCCAGGACCTAGTCTCCCAGCCAGGTTATGAACCACAGAGACCATGTCTGGGACCATTTGCTCCACAGAACCAAGCAGCACATGCCAGGATCCCTCTCCCAGGCAGGGGCTTCCCATACACTAGCCCTGGGACATGTTCCAAAACCAAACACCAAAGGGGACAGCTCAGAGGCATCACAGACTTTTCTTCCTCTGCAACCTGAAGCAGTTAGCAAGTTCTACTAAATGCAGGTCCACAGAGCTTTCAGGCCACCCTCTCATCTCCTGGTCAGCACTGAGTGGCGAAAGTCTGGGCTCAGCCTCATACCTCAGCCTGACCATGGTCTGCTTCTTTTATTGGTAGCAGGACTCCAACGCAGAGCCTGGTGCTTTCCAGGCTGGTGCTGTGTCGGTAAACTTCATGCCAGCCCACCCTGCCCACTCCTGCCCGTGGGGAGTTGGTCATACTTCTCAGAACTCTCCATACACGACGCCTGTCCCTGAGGGCTGGCATCATCACCTGAGTGGGCTTTCTGTGCTACTCTTAACCCAAAAGTCACTGCCCACAGCACCTTGGCCTCAACACAGCCACTGTAAGGGGCATTCCTTGACTTCCTCATGAAAAAGCCTTCGCTTATGCCCAAATATCCAGACAGCAAAAGCAGGTTCTCTCAGGCTGCAAGCATCCAAGTTTCCTTCTGCTCTCACCACTCAACTCCTGTTTCAGGACAACAGCTCGATGCAGGACTCTATGCCAAGGAATTTGAGGAGCTTCCTTAGACCTCGGGCTGCTTCCCAACCTACCTGGATGGAAATCTCATCTCTTGGTCTGCTGCCGTGTGAGAGGAGCTTACTCTGCTCTTACCCTGCTCACTTTTGCTCAGAAGCCAGAAGGGCTCAGAATTCTCCTCAGATCCCACCTAATGCAACTCGTGCTCTCCGCTCTAACTACTTGCTCTGGCCCTAACCTCTCTTTCTCCTTCAGAGAAACACTTCAAAACACCTAGAAGTGGACACGGGTGGAATTCACATGCGCTGAATGCATTTCATCCCAGGCACACGCACTTTTCCCTCGACCCCCCATGACACCACACTGCAGTGACAAAGCACAGTGCTGGAGCTCCATGGCCAGAACAAGCAGGCTCATAGCACCAATGCCGGTGCCCTCCAAGAGGGGACATGATTTTGCCTGGAAAAATACCCAGTTGACCACAGCGCATCAGAACTGTCTTTGTGGAAGTGCTCCGATGGCAGCTGGATCTCCTTGATCTAGCTTGTGTGGCTTCACATTGGTTTTGCTTGTCCAAAGTGGGTGACGTCACCTTTTCAACACTGACATCAGCTAAGGATCTAGTTCTTTTTTTGTTTGTTTTGTTTTTTTGAGAGAGGGTCTTGCTATGCAGTTCTGGTTGGCCTTGAGCTCACCTTTGTGGCCCAGGCTGGTCTCAAACTCATACCTATCCTCCTGTCTCAGCCTCCCAAGTGCTGAGATTATAGGTGTGCACCACCACGCCTGGCTTTTTTTCTGTTCTTTTTTTTTTTCACACTTAATTTTTATAGAACTCTCATAACATCTCCTTGCAGTGCTGGAACTCCCAGGAACAGACCAAGTCAGGGCTCACACACCCTACAGATGAGGAACCCAACAGGGTGACCAGAAGTATTTCTAGAAAAATAATCCAATATTTCTGAAACATATCAAAGTGCCTGTTATGGTTTATGTATGAGTGTCCCCCCAAAGCATCCTGCAGTCATAGGGTGGCTTCTGGAATTTGTGATTATTATGGGAGTGGGTGCTGCATCTGCCCTGGGGCAGGTGATTTGCATTTCAGTGTAAGGTAGGAAGAGAGGTTAGCTGCTTGAGCTGCTGCTAGCTCTCTCCCAGGGCTCTGTCTCTGCCTGCTGCAATGGAAGGTTGCCCTCTGCCAAGTGCCTCTGCTTTGGAGCCAGCTGAATATGGACTGAAACCATCAGTAACTGTGAGCTAAACAACCCTTTCCTTCCCTTATTTTGAGTGTTGGGTGTTTGTTCTAGCAACGAGAGAAGAGTAACTAAGACAGTGCCTTAGAGAGAAGAATCAGAATGTTGTTGTGCCTTTTTAATGTCTGCTGTACAGTTCTCTGCTGTTACATTTTCTCCCAAGCCTGCGAGGGGTTACCTCTGCCCTAAGGCTGGAATAAGGCTTTATCTGGCTTGGGTGAGGCTCTTCCCCTATCATGGCAGGTGCCAGGACTCTTGGAAGGCAACTTCCTCTTCCGCTGGCTTCGGGGGACAGTCAGCGTCTGGAGCAGGGCCTATCAATTCAAACAAAGTCCTGGCAGTAGTGGCCTAGACCCAACAATTCACTGCAGTGCTGGGTAATGACTTCCGGAATAGGAAAGACCAGCCCAGGGCCCCCTAGGCCTGTTTCTCCCTGAGTGGACTGTGCCCCTGGAGGAGAGCAAGCTCCGTCCCATGCCCCTGGCTCACTCTCCCTCAGGTCTGCAGTGCTGTTTTGCACTGCAGCCTCCACATACTCTTTCATACTTCAGATCTAGAATCATCCCCAAAAGTCTCACGTGTTCAGAGGTTGGATTTTTTTTAAAGGGTCATGGGCGTGCTATACTCACCAGTGGAATAGTGTTGTATGATATGTGTCGGTGCTGTCTGTTGCTCAGGAGTCTCGGAAAGCTGAGACTTGGAGTTGCAGGTGGCGGCTCCTCCTGCGGGTGCCCTGTCCTTCCCCGGCTCCGTCCGTGTCTAGACACCAACTGGCCCTCATTCTTATCTCTATGTTACTACAGAATAGTCCACAGTGAAATTATGGTCCGAAGGTGAGGTCTGAGCTTATGGATCAGCAGAGCCTAAGTCACTCCCGGCTCCTCCTCTGTCTCTGCTTTCACCCTGCCACGAAGCAAGCAGCTTTGCTCAGCCAACGCTCCCACTGCCTCTGGTGCAGAGCAGACAGCTGACTGTGCACGGAGTCCCCTAACAGATGCAAGCGAAAGAAACACGCTGTGCTTTAGTTTGTGGTCGTGTAGTATTATGTCCAGGGAGGGGAAAGAAACTAAGACAGCGTGTGCAAGCGGTGGCAAGGAGAGAACACGGATCGGGTAGAAGCAGAGGAGCAAGCCTTCACCTGGAGACGGGCGCGTTTCCCTCTCAAGCCTTCTATTTCTAAGTTCCTTCATGAGAACACAAGGCCCCCTGCCATAGCCATGGCACTGGTTCTGCCTTTTGCATCCTTCTGAGGACCCCAGGGGACCCCTGCAGAGCCTCCCCTGTATGCTGCCTCCTCACAGGAATACAAAATGTCATGACTTCCTTTTAACTTTAATGTTTCTGGACATAGGGAGGGTCTCACTGTACAGGTCAGGCCAGCCTCAGAGTCACAACCGTCTTCCGGTCCTTGTGTCTTGAATGCTGGGATCATAGGCACATGTCACCTTGTCAAGCTTTGAAAATGCCTGTTTCCGTATGGGGTATATGCTTGAGGATTTCAGCTTTGTCTTGCATAAACACAGATGAACAGACAGGTAAACAGAAACATAAAGTACAACCACCTGTTAACTGTATATTCCAGCTCGGGTCCATGGATATTCAATGTAAAGTAACTTGGATGTTTGCTGCAAAATTTCTGAATGTTTGCAATTTGTTTCCTAATCACGAAAGGAGGGGCATTTCTTAGGAGGTGGCCTGTTGGGGAAGATATCTCTTCTGCGGAGGCCAGGACACAGCAGAAAACCAGCACTCCTCTCTCTGCCCAAGTCCTAGTTGGGTCCCAAGGCACAAGGCACCGTGTCAAAGGAGCAGTCACCTTTGCCAGGCACGGCCTGCCCAGATCGGGCCCCAGAAAGCACGCAAAACTGCATCAGAGCTGCCCACACTCGCGGCTGAGGCCTCCACCTCCCTCCTCTGGGAGAGAACATCTCCCTTAGGTGAGCGGGACAGTTCTCTCTGGCATTATCAAATGCAGCTTCCCACGCCCGTATCCTGACTTCCACACCAGAGCCCCCGGGATGCCCGCCAGGAATTGGCCCTTGCAATGTCGTCGCCCAGGTACTACTGGCAATCCGAAGGCCAACGATCACTGGGCGACAAAGCGACAGCGACACCTGTGAACGGCCCTGGCACCCCACTCCTCCCGGCTCCTGGGAGGCGGGAAGACCGGCCCGAGGCTGCGACAGCGGGAGCACCAAGGTCCCCGCGGGCTGGGCGGCCAGCAGAGCTCCGGGAGCCTCTGCCGCTCTTCCTCAGGCACCGGCGCCCGGCCCTCCCTGCGCAGAAAGCGCGGCTGGACCGGAGACGCCACTCGGGCCAAGGCCAGGAACAGGATGCCTCAAGGCCCTGGGCAGGCTGCAGCCTCTCTCGGGGTAACACTTCCTGCCACGCAGGGCGACAGGGCGGCGACCAGACACTGAATCTGTGGGGCTCTGCTACAAGTACGCTAAAAGTGAAGGGTCCAAGGGGATGTCACCTCATCTTGTTCCCAGAGACCTCTGGGACTTGCAGTCTGGCAGCTTGCGCAGCGCCCTCTGGGAACTGTAGTCCGGTAGCGCTGTGTTTGGTCTAGGGCTTACGCGAGGAGAGGAGGCCCCCTGGCTATTTTGGGCACTGAAGAACTACATTAAGACTTAAAAGCATAGAGAAGTGACTCACTGCGTGTGAGGAAACTTCGGAGAAACAGCTAGTTTCTCATCACTGATGATGGGAGCCACAAAACAATAAGATGACCTGTTTAAGTAGTAAAAGTACAGGAAATAGACGACCAACCGAACTTTCTCTATGTAGCCAAAATATCCATGTATACATGAAGGAGAAATCAAGACTCTTGCAGTGAGATGAAACTTGAGGAAGTTCATTACCAGCAGACTGCCTGCCTAGGAATATGTTGTAGAAGGAACTCTCCAGGCTGAAATGAAATACTAGACAGTAACTGGAAACCACGGAAGAAATAACACTCGACGAGGTAACAACACAGGCAAGTAGCAGCGAGCACTGCCGAACTTTGGGCTTGTTTTTCCTCATTCACTCCCTTATATAATTGAAAACAAATTCATAAAACAGTATCATGTCTATGTTAATAAGCGCATAACGTACACGGGTGTAATGTGCATCGATAACAACGTAATGAAGCAGGGCTGCAAACAGCAACAGTTGAACTGGTAAACTGTATAATACAAATTATTGAAGCCAAGCTCACACACTGGTCGTCTCAGGCGGCTGGAAGAATAGGATATGAACTGCGGACCTAGCCATGTGCAAATGAAATCGCCACAACGACTTGCCATGGAAAATGGCACCAAGATGAGTAGAATTTGACAGGGAAGTGAAGGCCGTGCACAGCGAAAAGCAAGACACTGCTGAGGGAAGGTAAAGAAAATGCAACGAAGATCTGAGAAATTAAAAGGAAGAAATGACGGAACGAACCCATGAAAGCACCGTGCGTGTGTGTGTGTGTGTGTGTGTGTGTGTGCGTGTGTGCGTGCGTGTGTGCGTGTGTGCGCGCGTGTGCACGCATGCGTGTGTGTCCATGTGCGCATGTGTGTGCGCGCGTGCGTGCATGTGTGTGTGCGTGCGTGTGCGTGTGTGTGTGTGTGTGTGCGCAAGCGTCCGTGTTTAGGACAGGGTCGACCGGGTCTACAGGGTCTCACTATGTAGATCTGACTCCCTGCGATTTTCCTGGTTTCAGCCTCCCAAAGCACTGGGATTACAAGCGCATGCCATCATGCCCATTCTTAATCACCATCTCAGAGCGCCCCACTGGCGAAGCCGACACACCATGCCCGGTATTGAACCCCACCCGACTATGGACTTCAACTTTGCATAACTGTGAGCCAAATAAATCTTTCTTTCCTTCATTTTTGTGTCGGCAATTTGTCCCAGCAATGAGGGAAGAGTAACGAAGACACCCACAGAGCGCAGCGGGGCCCTTCGCCTGTCTTCCTGGGTTCTGCCTGAGCACCTCCTCTCCCTGCTGTTGATTTCTAGGTCTTCCTCTCATCAGATAAAAGACATGAATGAGGGTGAGGGCGACACCTTCTAGAGCTCTGTGAGACCTTCTAGCAACTCACTGACCCTGAGGGAGTCTTGGGGACCACCAGGGCCACGTGCCACTCTGCAGGGGAAGGGGCTCGTTCCCACTGGAGCCCAGTCACACTGTGTCAAACCCAACACCCGTGGAGCCCATGTTGCTGCCTGGCCTAGGCCACCACCCAGTGGTAGTGATGGGGAGAACGAGGGGAGCTGTCAACTCCTGAGCATCGGGGAAGCCAGTTCACCCGTGGGCTGCAGTGGCTGTCAGGGGATATGACACAAAGGACACAGCCGGCTCAGACAACAAGGACTCTGGATAGACTCGGGTATCCACTGGCAGTGACAACCAAAGACTGGTTTATTGGGGATCAGGGCCTCAGTTGGGGCAGGTGGGCGCCTTTGGGCCAGTTCTAGCGGGACACAGCACAGAGCTGGTAGGGGGCAGGGGTCACAAGGAGGTAAGAGACACCAAAGTCGCTGGGCTGGGGCTGCCCCTCGGGCACTGAGAAGCTGAAGCGCTGCAGCAGGCAGGTGAAGAAGAGGAAGAGCTCCATGCGGGCCAGGGGCTCCCCAAGGCATGCGCGGCGGCCTGTGGGTGGGAAAGGGGCTCAGTCAGCCTGGGCCACGTCCTCCCCTCCCAGGGACCCTGAAAGGTCACGGGAAGCCAGGCAGCTGACAGGCACCTGCGGAGAATGGCATGAAGGCTTCCTGCTTCACAAAGCGGCCTTCAGCATCCAGGAAGTGGCCAGGGTGGAAATGGAAGGGCTTCTCCCAGACAGTCTCATCCTTCAGCACGGAGGACAGGTTGGGGATGAGCGTGGTGCCCTGGCAGGAGATGCATGGCATTAGGCTGAGGACTCAGAACCTGCTGCTGAACCCACCTCAGCGCATACTGCCTGGCTCGGTCCAGACCCTGTCACCTCACCTCAGGCCCCTCGCAGACCCCTGGCCAGGCACAGGGCACAGGACCTGATGGGGGCTCACGCTGCTGCCCGTCCCAGCCTGGGGCGGCTCCCTCAACTTGCAGAGACTTATTGATTTTTAATTTATCTTTAAAATAACTAATTAACTTTGAGACACACCGTCACTGTACTTTCCAGGCTGGCCTCACAGTCACTGTAATCCTCTTCCTTCAGCCTCCCTATGGCTATGATCACACACCTGTGGCACCATGCCTGCCACAAGACTTGCTTTACTACATTGCGCCAGACACTCAGGGAACGGGGAGACAACGTCTGTGTTTAGCACCGCACACAGCCAGCCTGGGCCTGGGGCACCCATGAGCCCAGAGTGAGGTGACCTAGGTGCTCACGGCATCAGCTGGATCAGTCACCTTAGGGAAGGCGGGACCCACACCTACCTTGGGGATGACGTAGCCCTTCACCTCAATGTCACGAGAGACCATGTGGGGCAAATTCGTTGGAACGATGTCTGCAAAGCGCTGCACCTCGTGAATGACGGCGTTGGTGAAGGGCATGCGGGCCTGGTCGGCCATCTCTGGGCGCCGCCCCTGCCCTATCACCTCGTCGATCTCCTGCTGGACACGGCCTGCACAGACAGACACCCCACAGCGGGTCAGTCTGGGGCTGTAGCCGGACCTCTTCACCCATCCTTCAAGGGCAGTGGCCAGGGGAGAAACGCGTCTCACTTCCATGGTGCAGTTCACCTTCAAGGTCTCCATGAACTCAAGTTGGAGACCCTGTAGCTCCTTTTCCTCCCTCATCCTCCCACCCAGCCCCAGGGAGGCTCACGCTGCACATCCGGGTGCAGGATCATGAGCAGCAGGGCCCAGGCCAGTGTGGTCGAGGTGGTCACCATCCCGGCCATGAACAGGTCAGCCACAACCATGCGCAGGTTCTCATCATTAAAGCTGCTCTCAGGGTTCTCCTTGGCCTGGGCCAGGCAGAGAGAGGACTCAGGGGAGGAGAGAGGAACCCCACATGACCCCATCCTACAGCCACCCACTCAGGTGCTGGTCTCTCCCAGCTTGCCTGCCCTCACCCTACGCCATCCCCGACACACACTCCCTTGCCCCTTCTATGGCAGCCGACTCTCACCTTCTCCACCTCGGCCAGGAAGGCATCAGTCAGGTCTCTGGGTGGCTGGGCCGGATCCCGGGTTGCCCTATGCTCTGTCAGCAGCGTATCCAGCAGGCACAAGAAGTCTTTTGATGCAGGCAAGGCCCTCTCGGCCAACCCAGGAATGCGCAGGAGGATGGGGACTGCGTTTAGCACCTGGGACAGCCACAGCACAGTCTGGGTCCCTCCTGTGCTCAGAGCTCAGCTGGACCTGCTGCAGGTCCCAGGCCCCAGGGGACACAGGGGCTGCCTGTGTTCACTGTGATCTGACGCCTCCATGTACTCTCTGGCCAGGGCTGCTGGATGAAACATAATACCGTGGGAAGCCTCATGAGTGGGTGGCTCCCAATGCTGACAGGAGGTACAGGGTCTCTAGAGTCCTGGACTAGGCTCCTCTGTGTGACTGAAGTCTGACATTTCCCACGCGGCCCTTTCTTCCTGCAGTGTCTTCTCCCAGATGCCCAGTGCCCATCGCCCTGCATGCAACTCTGCACCTTTCCCAGACTTCCCCGGGCTCCGCACCTGGGGCAGCAGGCCCGAGTCCTCCTTCAGAGACTCCTCCAGCAGGTCCATCATCTTCGTGAAGTCCGGGTCCTCGTACTCAAAGCGCCGCGCATAGATGAGGGAGGCGATCACATTGCACACGGCTTTGGCTAGCAGGGTTTTGGGGTCAAAGGGGCGGCCTAGGAACAGGGACCCTTGTCATGGCGCTGCCATTCTGTCACTTTCCTGGATCGTCCCACTTTGCTGTCCTTCCCTCCAACACCCACCATCCTGGTTGGCAAAGGCGTCACAGAGGCAGGTGGCCTCCTCGGTTGCCCACTGCTCCAGCGACTTCTTCCCCAAGCCAAAATTGCGCAAGGTGGATACAGAGAAGTGCCGCTGCTCACGCCAGGCAGGTCCGTAGGGTGCCAGGATAACTCCTGGACATGAGGCGGGAATGTGAATGGCCAGGTGCCCTGGCAGTGCCCTTGTGCCCTCAGCCTTCCTCTACTGCTCTGGGTACAGGTTGATGCCCAACCACCAGGCTAAGCTCCCATCACCCTACCTGGGTACTCTTCCACAATTCACCCTGGGGACTCAGGGCTGTTTCTTGCATCCCGACACATTACAACTCCCACAAAGCTGTGTCCTCCCTCTGGTCACAGCCCTCAAGTCCTGCTCTGACATAATCAGTGCCCTCCACCCTTGCCTTTGGAATGTGACCTGAACCCCAGGTGCTCATAGATGGGCATCTGTGGCCGGTCAGCAGTGTCCTCGTTGTGCTTCACCAGTGCCTCGCGCACGGCCTCCAGCCCGTTGACCACGACCACAGGACTCCAGGCCAGCTGCAGGCTGAACACGTCCCCAAAGCGCCTTCGCAGCTGCACATGAAGGTCAGGGTGCTCGTCAGGATGGGAACCCCAGGGTCCCACGGAGTAAGCCCTGCTTCTGCCATCCTCTACTGACCAGCAGTGTGCATGGAGCTCCTGGCCTCGGCCCATAAGCCTGAGCCCACTAAGCCACCGATCTTGTGGCAGCCTTCTCTGAACCTGTTTCCTCCCTGAGGGCTACTCAGGGCCCTGGCCCCACTCGCCGGCCCCAGGACCTTTCCTCTCATGGCATCGAGGGAGTCTAGCTGTTCATATAACTGCGGCCCCTCTGCCTACTCTCACAGACTGTCCTACTCCTCGTGGGTCTGTCACAGGTCCACACTATCCTCAGCCCATAGCTCCGATCTCCAGGGATCCTTAGCCCTACTGTCTCCTGAGCTCCCAGGTCCCTATCCAGTTTGTGGCTTTACGTTCAAACCACTGTCTGCACCTGGGGTCACTTTGACCTCTGAAATCTACCCCCTCCCCAGGTCCCTACCTTGTAGAAGGAGCACACCGGGTTCTGGAAGTCCACCTGCAGCAGGTTGCCCAGCCCTGGCACTGGCATGGGGCCTGGCGGGTAGCGAGCGGCCCAGCGTTGGCGCCGGTGCATCAGGTCCACCAGGAGCAGGAAGACGACCACGGCAATGGCCAGAGAGAACAGTGCATCCCCAGGCATCAGCCCCATGGCTGCCTTGCAGACACCAGAGTCCTCTTGACACTCGGAAGGCGTCTCCACTGGTGTCCCCAGGACTGGGCAGCACACTCCTCAACAATGCACTGTAGACCAGATCACCTGAGCTCTTATACAAAACCCGAGGCTGGCCTTTGTCCTTCTGGGGGAGGCAACCGCTCTGTTGACTATGGGGCGGTACAGTTTAGGGGGAACAAAGGCTAGACCGCTGCAGTCTCTGCCCTTCTCGACCTCTGCCTGAGCTGCCAAGGGCAGGGGTAGGGCCAGGCAGGAGAGCCAGGGGAGAACACAGGTGGTGCCTTGCTGGGGCCACAGCGTGGCTCCACGGCAGGTGAGTCACACGTCTCTGCTCCAAGTGCGCATCCACAGGGTGTGTGGAGAGGCGAGAGAGCTAAGGCGCTGAGCCAGAAGGGGCCCCAAGGACAGTGCCTCAGGCTGGAGCAGGGTGGCCTTGGATACTGGGACACCAAGGGACCCTGCAGGTCAGGACAACCTGGCTGGAGGACCGAGGCACCACTGAATCTTCCTGCTGGATGGGTGAGGGGCAGCAGGAGGCAGACAGTGCAGTCTGGTGACTGGCAGATCTGGTGAGCCGGTCTGTGTCTCGGCAACTGAGGGAGAGGTCAAGACCCGCTCCCACCGGGCACTTCCTAGATACAGCCTGTGCCCTCCCTCAGGGCCTCGGCCGCATGTTCCCATCCCACTTCTGACCCAAGACCACCGGAGACTCTCGGCAGCGCTGGCAGGAAGGTCCAGGTGGTTACATGTGGCAGCCACTGCCCCCTTCTGCCACGCATGAGCTTTGGGGCGTGAGGCTGCCCTACAGCAACCAACCAAGAGGATAGGGTGGCAGCGACAGGTGTGTCTGTAGCACCAGCATGTCCTCCTCATGTGTCCGGACAGGGCAGTTGCTAGAGAAATGGGTACACGTGAGCTATGCACTCTGAGGACCAGGCCCTGCAGGCCACAAGCCCTGTGCTTCGCTCATTAATTCCTCTTTCTGCAGGAAAAGCCAGCGCAGCCCCTGGGTCTTCCTCTGAGCTCTGTGCTCTCAGATACAATGCTATACACTTAGGATGTGATAGCCTAGAAATGACTATCATAGAAGTTGCTGGAATCGATTGTTGTAGTAAAACACCACTGCCCTTCCCCCAAAGAGGTATCACCTATGTCACGGGGTGAAACAGACTGTGCCTTGGCGGGTCTTGTGGATACTGTCTGCAAGACACAGTGTTTCAAGTTATTGTGACAAGGACTGGCCAGGGTGGCTCATTCTTGTAATGCCAACACTCTGGGAGACTGAGGCAGGAGAAGCCCAAATCTAAGAAGAGCTTGGGCAACTTAGTGAGCCATAAAACATAAAAACACAGCTGTAAGGGCCGGCAAATAACCCAGTGGATTAAAGCACCTGCAAGCAGGTGTAGGGGGGCGCTGGGAGTTCAATCCAGGGGCACTCAGACCACAACTGAGGCTGGGTGGGGTGGCGCATACCTGTAATCACAGCTTTGGAAGGCTATAAACAGGCGGATCACTACAAATCTGATGTAGTAGTGAGCCCCTGAACACCCTGTAGACCATTCCCCAAAATACAAAAACAAACAAAAAAGCAAACAAACAAAAAAAAAAAAGCTGTAGATGGTACTCAAGATAAGACCCGGGTTTAATAGCCAGAACGCAGGGTCACCACATTTAAATAAATAAATAAAGAATGAATGAATGAATGAATGAATGAATGAATAAATCAATCAATGGAAACCATGTTTCATTAGTTTTGACCAGGGAGGGTCACTTGAGATTTGAGCAGCCTGAAGACAAGACCCAGACCTGGAATTTGGGCTACAAACTTTTCATTCAGCTGCTGTGCCAGAGCCCATCTTGTTAGCCCATCCTGCGGCCCTCACCACTGTCCCCGGGCAGAAGTCCTTGGCCTTTCAGTCTCCACTTATACCAAAGTCCCCTCAGCGGCCCCGTGTCAGTAACAACCTCGGTTACATAAGCTGTTTATCCAGGTGGGCACCGCCCTGGGCTGCCGAAGTTATTTACACTGGTGTATGCGGAGAGGCCCGTGCCCTGGAGCTCCACTGCCTGGGCGCTCGTGTGCCCGAAGTCAGCCCACCCGGTCCAGAGCAGCGCAGCCGGCGCTACACGCCGGTCTCATGCTCTTCCGGGAGCCACCCCCTGTCTTTGCAGGCTACAGTTTGTGAGGGCCACCGCTGGGTGGATGGGGGTTGCAGAGGACAGGACAGCTCACCAAGATTCTAAGGCTGCTCTGCTCTCCACGACGCAGCCATTGCTCTGAACAAATAACCAAGGCTGGTGGCAGTGGATCCAATTTCCCCACTTCAGAAGCAGGCAGGTCTGGCCGTGAAGGTTTTGGAGAGGGGCAGCTGACGGACTGTGGAGGCCTGTGTGGCTCCACAGAGCCACGCTGCGCTGTGCGACTTGTGATGACTGTGGCTGGTGTGTGTGCTGCTTGCTGGGCCCATGAGTCCCCAGAAAGGTGCTGTCCCCTGACATCACTGCACAGGCGAGAGGTCCCTGGGAGCCTCCCCATGCCACCAAATAGCCCTGTTCAGACGGGACTGGTTACTTGCGTAGCTGGAAACCTCTCCATGCAAACACTGCTCCTACTGCAGTGTAATAATGATGCTTCCTGGTGTTCCCTCACCTGCAGGCAGGTGCTGAGAGCCTGGTGCTAGGGCAATCCCCAGCACGGGGCCACCTCCATTCCGCACCATCCCAGCCATCTCGGGCTTTCACTGGGGCCACTGGGCAGCCAGCACGGGACACCCTCTCCTGCTTTGGGGATAATGTTAGCAACTTCTGCACACACGTGGAGGGTCTCAAAGCCTTGTTACCGTCACCACTGAGGCTCAGGACGTGCAGGGCTGGGTGTGCAGCAGATCCAAACCAGCTTGGAGAGTGAGTGAAGGAGGCTGGCCTGGCGTTGGGTGAGGCAGCCCAGGAGGCAAGGCATGGAAGATATGGGGCAGAAGGGAAGGAGAGGCAGTGCGTAGACGCTGCAGCGGTCAAGTGTGAGTGGAGTCCCAGTGTGAACTGACCAGGGTGGTCATCATGTGGGGACCCGCCCAGGGCCACCCACTTCACTCCCCAGCAGACTGATATTTCACCTTTCATCAGCACATAAGGGTACCAGGACCTGGACAGAACTTTCTCCCAGCAAAATCCCCATAGCGGGGCTGTTGGTAATTTGCAGTCCTCTGCATTGGGGAACATGCAGGATGGCCCAGGGCCTAGAGCCCCGGCTCCTGGGAAATGACTCTCCAGGCTGGTTCCCAGCCCCCCACGCCTGGGCTTTGGAGCCAGGATTGACAGAGGGGCCTGCGATGCTTGCTTTTCCGCTTCCAAGAGCCCAGCTGACTCCTTTCCAGGGCTTTAGCGCTGCTCACACAAACCTGTCTCTTCTTCTCCTCTCTTCTTCCCTCTAGCTAAATGGACACTGCTTCCGGTCCCAAACTCTGTCACCATTGTGGATTATCTGCAGTACTCCATGGAGCCCTTGTGACCTGTTGACACTGCGCCGGGTACCAGCACAACATGCCTAGAGTCCTGGGGTGGGGTGACCTCCCTCTCCCAAAGTCACTTGGAAGAAGCTGATGAAACCTTCACTGGTTTCCTGTAAAGTCCGCAAGCAAGGAGACTGCCAGGTCGCCTCTGCTCTGTGTGACTATGGTCTCTGCCCCAGGTGATTCCCTAAATGCACCAGAGGGTTGCATGAGCCTTGGGGAAGCTTCACTGTCGTTATAGACCCATGGGCACTGCCACGTGCCGAGCAAGGTGAGCACGTGGTGGGGCAGAGGCCCAAAGTCGGTGCTCTTCCTGGGGCCCTCAGGACCAGGCCTCAGGGTGGGAACACAGAACTCAGGAGCCACCTGAGCACAGCATCCTGGGGGGCTGGAGGAACAGGCTGAGGTGGGTGAGCCACTGCCTCACAGTATACGGGGACCATGAGGTACAGGCACACGTGCCCTATTCACAGATGATTATCCAGCCCAGGGCCCAGGGCTGATCCTTCTCCCCAGGGCAGGCCTGATGTCCACACCCCTCCTTCTGAGGGCTGGACAAGCCCACTGGTCCTTATGGGACCTGGTCAGCGAGAGCATGCTTCCCTGTGCTACAACCCAGCAAGTGTCCTCACCTAGCTACAGGCTGGCCTGAGACAACTCTGCACCCACAGGGCCCGCTTTCCCACATCAGTCAGGTCCTGAGTAGAGGCCAGTTGTGTCTTCTGCTGGCTCAGAGGCTGTGGCAAATGGTGCTGTCTTGGGCTTTCATGGGCACTTCCAAACTTCTGGTGTCACATGCCTGAGCACACAGATGACTCCTGGACACAGGTGTCCTGTTGTCCCTACTCCCTCCTCTGTGGTGTCATGGAAGAGATGTGCTGTTCCCGGCTGGGTGCTTGGCCTCTAGCGTGGGGTAGCTCAGTGGTACCCAACTGTATCATCTAGCCCAAGCGAGGCCCTGAGCCCTGAAGGAGAAACTTGCCTTGGAGATTCAAATTCTGTACCTCACAAAGTATGACCTGGACCTTCGCAGCTCCGGGAGATGTCCTGTACATCCTGGGATCATCCTGCCTGCTCTTATGGTGAGTCAAGATCCACCGCCAGTTATTTCCAGCTCCACACATGACGGCATGTCAAGCTCTTCCCAGGTCCCTGAGGTTCATCCTGGAAACAATGCTCCATACCCCTCTGGATCCTCAGGGCTGGGACACAGACAGAAAGGCTCGCAGCCCAGGCTTCTAGATGGTCCACTGTGCACACTGTGAGTGTTGGGAGGTCATGGATGCTTCCATCCAGATATCAAAGCCATAGCTGGGAGCCCAGGCGAGATTCTCCTGAGGGCAAGCATGACACCACAGGAGTGAGGCTGAAGGTGCAGTGACTTCAGGAAATGACAGATGACAGGGACACGGAATGGTAGCTGAGGGAAGCCACAGGCAATGACCAGAGCCAGCCAGAGAGAGCCTCATGGGCTGGAACCTGCGAGCACCTGGGGGTGGGCTGCCCACTCTCGGGATCTCACGTGGCACCACCATGGCGCCTGGGCCACAGACGTGAAGCCATGGGATTTGGTGTGTGCCTTCATGGGATGTTTTGGTTTTGTTTATTTTTTGCTTTGATCTCATTCTTTTCTGTCTCCATTCCTACTTTTGAAATGGGAGTGTCTGCCCTGCGCCCTTTAATACATGGGTGCAGTAAATTGCAGCTTGAATTTTGTAGAGGTTCACGCTTAAGATTTGCTTGAAGTCTCAGAGGGAACTTTGATTTGGACTTTTGAGAAATTGGAAACTGCTGAAACTGGCAAATAGAGATCAATCGGGACTTAGATCAACTTAGATGAAATTTAGCTTTGTATCTACTTGGAGATAAAGTGTATTTTCATGAGGTGGAAGGTGACAATTAAAGTGCTTTGACATATTGATTATCTTGCCAGCTCTAGACATTAATAAAGTTCATTTTCAGGTGTCTATGGATGAGTCATGAAGGTGGATACTGTATCTGATCCCCTGCTCCTTGTCTCCTATTCCACTATGAAGTCTATGTGTGGGAGGCAGCCAGCAACCGAACTCTCAGAAACCTTGAACTAAAATAAACGTCTCATCCTACAAATTGTGGGTGAGGTAATTCGCTCCAGGAACAGGAAGGCTGAATACACTTAGCAGAGTTAAGTTCACAGAAACAAGTAGAATAGTAATAGCCAGGGACTGGAAAGGACAGGGATCTACTTCTAAGTGGTTGTGACCAGGAGTTCTCAGGCCCTGGGTGCACCGATCACATCGGCATGTGGCCTGTTAGGAACCAGGCCACCAAGCAGCAACTGTGTGGCAGTCAAGCAAGTGAAGCTTCATCTGTATGTCAGGCTCTTCCCGATCCTCAGGTGATCACGTCACCTTCATGTCCTCCTGGGTCAGCTGCAGTATTAGCGCCTCAGAGGACTGCAAGCCCTACTGTGAGCAGTGCATGCAGGGGGGCCGCTCAGTTGTGCGCTCCTGTGAGGCTAGGAGACCTGATGCTCTTAGGTGGAGATGAGGGAGTGATGCTGGCATTGAGTAGAGGCTGCAAATAGAGGCTAACATTGGCAGAGAGATTTCACTGCACATGGACCCTAGTAAGTGGGCTGTTTGCAGCCTCCTCAAAACCTTAGCAGTGAGCGGTTCATGCAGCGAGGCTGCAGCTGGTTACAGGCTTCGTAGTGACGAGCGAGTTGATGCACTTGAGTGCACTACTGTGCTTGGTGCTGAGTCTTCTGTGAGCATCCAACAATTGTTTTATCCACCTGTGATCTAGCATTATTTTATTTTGTACATCCGTCTGCCATTCTATTCCACACTGTACATAAGTTTCAGTCACCATTTTTGACAAATGCATAAGCTCAGCTTAGGGTAGACTAAGATGACAAGAACCATAGCAACAACTGGGGGCCAGGGAGATGGCTCAGTAGAATAAACGCGCTTGCCTGGCAAGTGCAGGATCCTGAGATCAATCCCCAGTACCACAAAAACAAAACAAAAAAAAAAAAAAAACCACCCTGCATTTGAAAGAAAATACCAGTGGGCACCCTTGGTTGTGTGGGGTGTCCCTTTAGCGGGACACAGTGCAGAGTTGGTAGGGCTGTGGGAACAACAGGATGCCACAGGTCCCGCAGTCACTGGGCAGCGGCTGCCCCTCGGGCTCCGAGAAGCTGAAGCGCTGCAGCAGGCACGTGAAGAAGAGGAAGAGCTCCATGCGGGCCAGGGGCTCCCCAAGGCAGGTCCGGGGGCCTGCGGGTGGGGATGAGGCTCAGTCTGGGGCCTGGGAACCTCCCCTTCCAGGCACCCTGGAGAGCAACACGGGCCAGGCCCCAAACAAGCAGGCACCTGCTGAGAAGGGCATGAAGGCCTCATGCTTCACAAAGCGGCCCTGGGCGTCTAGGAAGTGCTCAGGGTAGAATTTGAAGGGCTTCTCCCAGGTGGTCTCATCATTCAGCACGGAGGACAGGTTGGTGATGAGCATGGTCCCCTGTAGGAAGGTGTAGGGCATGAGAGTGGGCCATGTGAGGAACCCCAAGATCCCGCAGTAAGTGCACATGGGTAGAGCTCCTGCCCCATGCCTGGACCCTTCCAGAAGCTCTCAGCCCTCCTGGCTCCTCCCCTCCTTCTATTCCAATGGCAATGCCACATGGTGAGACTCCTGTGGGTGCCTCACTGCCACCTGCTCTTGCCTAGAAGGGTCTTTGAGACCTCTCTGGCTTCGTTTACTGTTGCACCCCAGGGGTTCAATGGGGACAGCGCAGCAGTAATGTGCGCAGCGTCACACACCATCAGACAGGACCTGACAGCACCAGGGGCACCCAGGAGCTGGTGGCCTGGGTGCTGCGGGCCCCACATGGAAGTGGCCATTCTGGGAAGGCAGACCCCAAGCCTACCTTGGGGATGAGGAAGCCCTGCACCTCAGTGTCCCGGGACACCATGTGGGGTGTACCCAGAGGGCCGATGGGTCGAAAGCGCAGCACCTCGTGAATGACGGCGTTGGTGAAGGGCATGCGGGCCTGGTCTGCCATCTCTGGGCATCGCCCCTGCCCTATCACCTCGTCGATCTCCTGCTGGACACGGCCTGCGCAGACACAGATGCCCACACTGGGTCAGTCTCAGGGCTGTAGCCTGACTGTGTCCTCCCACCCACGTTAAGCACTGTGACCAGGCGAGGAGGGCATCACTTGGACAGGAGTGTGGGTGCCGCCAGAGCTAGGAGCCCCAGGGGTCAGAAATGGCTGAAGACCACACCTCTACCTTGCCTCTCTCATCCTCCCCCGACAGTCCCCAGTGGGGCTCACGCTGCACATCCGGGTGCAAGATCATGAGCAGCAGGGCCCAGGCCAGTGTGGTGGATGTTGTCGCCGTCCCTGCGGCAAACAGGTCAGATGTCACGGCATGTAGGTTCTCTTGGTTGAAGCTGCTCCCCGGGTTCGCCTTGGCCTGGGCCAGGCAGAGAAGGTGGGTCAGGGTAGAGAGGGAGAAAGCCCCCAATTATCCTTCTTATCTGTACCCCTTAACTCTTACCGGTGGGGAGAAGCCGAGTCTGCCCAGGCCACGGCCACGGCCACAGCCAACGGCCACAGCCTCTCCCTTCATTCCTGGCAGTCACCCCTCACCTTCTCAATCTCAGCCAGGAAGGCATCAGTCAGGTCTCGGGGTGGCTGTGTCGGGTCCCAGGTCATCCTGTGCTCGGCCAGCAGTCCATTCAGGAGGACAAACAATGCTATGTGCCCAGAGAAAACCCTTTCCACTAACCCCGGGATGTGCAGCAGCCAGGAGAATGTGTTCAGCACCTGGGCGGGTACAGAGGGACCCCGCCTTAGCGTAGCTCTGACCTGGACCAGGCTCAGGGCCCGACCTCCTCCAGGAAGCCTGGACTGCCTGGGCCCGCTGCTTGCTGGCCCACTGCCTCCCCAGCACCTCCCAAGTGCTCGCTCCCGGCCTGGCTGCCAGCGACACCATCCTGCCCCGAATTCTCACGAGCGCCAGTGGCTCCCAACAGGGATGGGTGTCTACTCTGCCCCATAGGGAGCCCCCACCCTGGGCCACCTCTGTGCTCTGACGCTTGCCACCTCCACACCCTTCCTGCTGGGGTTTCTCTCTCAGAACCTCCTGGTTCTATCTCCCCTGAAAGCAAATTCTCTTCCTGAGAGTCCCAGCTGCACTGTGTGGGAGCTGCCCGGACTCTCCTGAGCCCTGCACCTGAGCCCTGCACCTGAGGCATCAAGCCGGACTGCTCTTTCAGAAGTTCCTCCAGCACGTCCAACATCCTGCCCAAGCGGGGGTCATCGTACTCCAAGCGGTGCCCGAAGACGAGGGAGGAGATGACATTGCACACCGCTTTGTTCAGGAGGATCTTGGGGCAAAAGGGGAGCCCTGGGAGGGGAGACACAGCTCAGTGTGGTCCTTCTCCCTGGCATGTGTCTCTCTCGTTCCTTCCTGGTGCCCCTCAGCTGATCACCCACCGTCCTGGGTGGCAAAGGAGGCACAGAGGCAGGCGGCCTCCTCATTCACAAACTGCTCCAGAGACTTCTTGCCCAGGCCGAAGTGGCGGAAGGTGGACAGAGAGAAGCGCCGCTGCTCACGCCAGGCAGGTCCGTAGTGTGCCATGGCCACTCCTGTGCATGAAGCAGGCACGTGAGCAACCAAGGTGCACTGGCCATGCCCTCTGGGTCCTCACCCCTGAGACTCCTCTCAGTATAGGCTGCCCCCCAGCAACCCACATCTTTGCCCACAGCTCTGCCAAGGAGCCTTTTTCTTTCTTTTTTTTTTTTTTTTTCTTGTTTCAGAACCTTTATTTATTCACTCATTCTCATGGCCGGCTCAGCCCGCCCCGACTGCAGGGCTGGCACAGCATGTGGTGCCGGGGATCGAACCGTGGTCCCTGAAGCCGCCCAAGCCTTCCCAAGCAGGCGCTTTAGACCACTGAGCCATCCTGCCAGGCCCAAAGGAGCCTTTTTCTATCCATCTACATGCCCAGAATTCAAGGCCTTCCCTTGTGCCCCTTGATCATATCGCTGTCCCATGAGACCCAGTTTTTCAGTTGGTCACTGTCACCACCCCTATGTCCTGCCTCCCCATCATCCTTTGCCTTGGGCGTGTGGCTTAAAGTCCAGGTGCTCGAAGACAGGTACTCGTGGTCGGTCCGCAGTGTCCTCGCTGCGGTCCACCAGCGCCTCACGCACAGCCGCCGGCCCGTTGAGCACGACCACCGGAGTCCAGGCTAGCTGCAGACTGAACACGTCCCCATAGCGGTGTCGCAACTGCAGTTAAAAGGGTTGTGACACTCGTCAGGGCCCCTGCCAACCTGAAGGACCCAACTCAGTGTGGAAAACCCTGGAGACCCTGACGGAGCAGCGCACTGCAGAGATAGCACATCCCTCTCATTCTCGGCAGGACCCAGCGTGCCTGCTTGCTAGGCAAGTGCTTGGCCAGAGATGTGCCCCAAGACTGAGAGGCTCTTGGGGATGGAGAGGTCACTCGTATGTCTGGGATCTGGGCCCCCAGCCACGACCTTGCCTGAGTGAGGAACTGTCAGGACCCCCAGCTAGCTAGCACCACAGTTTACACAGGAGAAAACCCAGGCTCACAGACCCGAGCACACAGGCAAGCTCACACAGAAACCGATCACGCAAAGGGAGTCTGCCACTGAGCCTCTTGGCCCTCATGTCCTGACAGATGCTGAGGTGCTCACCTCTCCCCGACATTGTTGGAGAGGACTTAGGCCCTACATGACTTTTTTTTAATAATTATTTTTATTTTTATTTTGTTTCAGCACCTTTGTTTGTTTATTTTTATGGCCAGCTCAGCCCGCCCTGAGGGCAGGGCTGGCGCAGCATGTGGTGCCGGGGATCGAACCGCGGTCCCTGAAGCCGCCCAAGCCTTCCTAAGCAGGCGCTTTAGACCACTGAGCCATCCCGCCGGGCCCCCCCTACATGACTTCTGCCCTGTCCAGTAGATACAAATCACACTGCTCTGCAAACGGCCACTCTACTTCCTGGCCTTTGTTCTCCCAGCTTTTCCCTTGCGAAGTCCAAAGTGTCCCCAGCCTCTGCAGTACCCTCCCCGAGCCCTCATCACCCACGTCGGCATAGAGCCAGGTCCTTGTCCAGCCTGGGGCCTCATCCAGTCTCCTGCTGCAATGTCACCCTTGTCTCTGCACCCTCCCACCCCCAGCTCCCCCACCTTATAGAAGGAGTATGGCAAGTCCTGGAAGTCCAGCTGCAGCAGGTTGCCCAGCCCGGGCACCGGCACGGGGCCTGGAGGGTAGCGAGGGGCCCAGCGCGGGCGCCGGTGCATCAGGTCAGCCAGGAGCAGGAAGACGAAAATGGCCACAGCCACAGAGAACAGCGTGTCCCCTGTCAGCAGTCCCATGGCTCCCTCTTCCTGACCTCTGGGCTCCTCTGGACACACTGCAAGACCAGAGTACTCTGGGCGCCTAGGGCCAGGAAGCACTCTGGCAAGGCAGTGTATCTGCTGGCAGCTGGCTGTCCTTTTATAAAGCAGCCAGTAGGTGCAGGGAGGGACAGAGGGAGGGACATCAGCAGCTGGGGAAGTGTGTACATGGCCTGTGTTCTGCATGGCATCTAGGAGACAGAGCTGCGCAGCACATGAGCACACCTATCCCAGTGCACTGGCCCTGGCCGCAGTGCAAAACAGATATGCGCCCCTTGGGGCTTGACTGAGGAGGAGGAGGAAGGGCGAGAAAAAGAACACCCAGGCAACAGTCCCAGTTGCGTTAGAGATTCTGGGGGCTGACCAAGGCTGTCTTCCCAGCAGGCCTTGCGGCCTGGACCATACTGCGGGAGGGGCAGTTGCAGGGTGAAGGTCAGGTCTGCGTCAACTGACCTACAGGGTAAGAACCACTCGTACCATAGGGAATCCTCAGACGTGCCCTGGCCTAGTGGGTAGCCTCTTCCTGAGTCTCAGAGTCGCAGTACAGCTGACAGCAGGCCGTATGCTGGGGTGCCAGCAGCTTGTGTTCAGAATAGGCAGTCACAAAGAAAGCCCCCAGCCAGGAGGCCTGTGCCTCCCAACGCGTGGCACACCTAGCTCTCCCTCTGGCCATCAAAGGCAGGCGGCTATGTCCCAAAGCAGAGGAGATACCACATAATGAGGCCCAAGTCTCAGCAGTGTTGGTGTCCTCATCTAAAACACATGTAGAGCTACTACTCTATGCTGCTTGAGCAGAATTTTTTTTTTTTTTAATAGAGAACACTTGGGGCCAGGGACATAATTCAGAGGCACAGTGCCTGCCTGCCAAGTGTGAGGTTGTTTGATTAAGAAGCCTCTACTTATGGGCCTGGCGGGATGGCTCAGTGGTCTAAAGCCCCTGCTTGGGAAAGCTTGGGCAGCTTCAGGGACCGCGGTTCGATCCCTGGCACCACATGCTGCGCCAGCCGTGCCCTCAGGGCAGGCTGAGCCGGCCATAAAGATGAGTGAATAAACAAAGGTTCTGAAACAAGAGAAATAATAAATAAATTAAAAAAAAAAAAAAAAAGAAGCCTCTACTTATTTGAGACAGGGTCTTGCTACACAGCTCAGGCTGGCCTTGAGCTTACTTTGTAACCCAGGCTGGTCTCGAACTCACAGCAATTCTTTTGCTTCAGCCTGACTGCTGGAATTATAGGTGTAGGTCACCAGGATAGTCTATTCTTCTTCTGTATAGAGCTTTCTTGGATTTTTTAAAAAGAAAAAAAAAAGTGTGGGCTATCCCTCCCAACCCTGGGGACCCCCCTACCCCCACGTCATCAGGTAAGACATGCTATGCAGGGGTGGAGCCTCTGGCCACTGCCATGAGACACGGCACTTCAATATGACAACGAGGAGGTTTGTTAGAAGGCCCCCCCCTTGTTCGATCCCCAGCACTGTAAGAAAAGTGAATAGAAGGCCCCCTTCTTCCCTGAGAGTTCTGTAGGACCCCAGCACTTTTGTGAACATTTCAGAAACCAGTCAGAAACCTGAAGCAGACTGCAATGAGGAAAGATAAGAAGTTTCAAGCATTTTGGCCTGGACCTTGCCCGTTCCCAGCCAGGCTGGTATTGCTGTAATGCCAGTGGAAATGCCTATATTGCAGCTCCACCCTGGGCACACAAAGGAACAGGGACTCCTCCCAAAGAGGGGTGGGCTGTCTTCAGGGCTGTAGTTCTGCAGGCCACCACAGGAGGAGCAAGAGAACACAGGCAGTGGAATACTCCAGGCGCGGGGCAAGCCTCGACACAGGCAGCCAGCCTCCCAGGGAGCTGCCAAATGAATGGCAGTTGCAGTTTTGCAGGATGAGAAAGCTCCAGACATCAGTTGCATAATAACATGGAGATGAGAAATGTCATGGCTTTTACAACGTACTCATTTATTGCTTTCTTTTTCAGAGGCAGGGTAGTGCAGGCTGGCTTTGAACTCACCATGTGGCCCAGGCTGGCCTCAAACTTGCAGTGGTCCCGCCTCAGCACCCCAAACACGACGCTTAACAGGCAGGCGCCACCATGCCTGGCCTCTTTATTTACTAGTTTTAAACTCTGAGGCTGGGGAGATAGCTCAGTGCTTGTCTGGCAAGCGCAAGGTCCTGAATTCAATCCCTGTTACCCACCCCACCACACACAAATCTCTTAAAACTTTAAAAATCATTTTAAGCCACTATCCTTCTTATAGAATGGAGACGTCCTAATGAGGATGTGGAGCACCAGGAACTCTTACTGCCCGCAGGGATGCAGATGGTAACCTGCTTTGGAAGACAGTTTGTTACAAAATGAAACATAGACCAGCAATTATACTCCTTAGTATTTTCCTGAAGACTCATATCCACATGGAAACCTGCACGGCAACTGGTAATTGCCAAATGTGGAGTCAACTGAAAGGTGCTTCAGCAGGTGGAAAGACCCTGCTGTGAGCATATGGATAGTTATCATCAGAGAAAAGAAACAAGCTATCATCAGCATACTACTCATTACTCTAAACCAAGGAACCATCATCGCACATGGCTAAACCAGCCAAGCTGAAACGGCTGTACACTGTATGATTCCAACTGCATGACATTCTTGCAAAAGGCTGAACTACAGGGCAGCCAGATAACTGAGAGGACCAAAGCACCTGCTTTGGCAGAGGAAAGTGGCTGAGGTTCCATCTCTGGCACAATGCTGGCCCCGCCCCTGGAGTGCACTGAGAGCGATTGAGACTGGAAGAGGTGGCGGGCACCAGTAATCCCAGCGCCTGGGAGGCTGAAAACAGAAGGATCACTAAGAGTCTGATCTACATAGTGAGACCCTGTAGACCCTGTACTAAATACATTAAAAAAAAAATGGCCTAACTACAAAGGTAAGTACAAGTACAGGGACAGGCACAGAAAGAGACTTATCAGTGGGGCAGAGAAGTTTGAGAGTAGACTCACTACCATGTATGACTATCACGGCAGATATGCACAAATTTGCCCAAACCCATACAATATGCAACACTAAGAAAGCATGCTAACACAAACTGCATTTCCTGGACAATCAGGAGCTATCACATGTCTGTCGGTGCTAAGAAACGCACTCCTCTGGGGGTGTTGGTAGTTGCGCACATAGGACTAAGACATGAGGTGTGCACGATCTCCTCAGATCTATTCAGTACTGCTATGGGCCTAAAGCTGCTCTAAAAATGAAAGTATGGGGCCGGGGTATAGCTCAGGGGCATGGTACATGCTTGGCAAGAGTGAAGCCATCAGTTTGATTCTTGGCACAAAAAGAAAAAAAAAAAAGAATGTGTTACAACACACACACACACACACACACACACCTTTCCAAAAGCTCTGGGAGCTGCTGAGGAAGACAGAATACTGAAGTCAAGAGGCTAGAACCATCACCAGACAGGGCTGTCATGTATTCTCAGCAAATTCTCATCAAAGGAACAAAAGAATAAAAGGCAAAATGACAAATAAGTATTCACTGTCAGGAAAATATTTTCCTCCAGATACATACTTTCACATCTTGTGGTTTGGCCCTTGACACCCAAAGTCTATCCATTTCATTTCAGCTGTGTTAATGCCAAGTCAAGACCAGAAAGAGAAGTCAGCCAGCTCGAAAGCCGTCCTTTCTGCACAGGTCCTATTCAGCCACCACATGTGGTCTCACAGCTGACACAGCACACCCAGCCACGCCGTGATCCGGGCAAAGTTGGAAATGGGCTGTGCCGTTTGATGCAGCCATTGAAATGACACTAATCTGCCATCACTAGGAGCCCCAAACTGATACTCCACGCACTCACAACTACTTACTGGCACCTCGCAGCCATCCTTGGTCCTTCTAGTATGTTTCTAAAAAAGCCATTAACATCGCTTTACTTGCTAATATTCTTTAAAAGGAAACTTCACTGGAAATACGTAAGTAGGGAAGTCTAGCATCCTGGTGCAGGCTGAAGCCGCAGGCCCCGTTACAAGGCCACCAGGAACCCCACGACTCCTGGACCACAGGGACCAGGCCAAAGGGTAGCACCTGGGACAAGCAGCAAGGACATCCCTGGGGGGCTGGAATGGGAGAAGGAAGAGACGCATTCATTTTATGGTAAACAAAAAAGAAACAAGGTTAAAATGAAGTTTATTATTTTTGATTTTTTTGTTTTGTTTTTAGGTTTTTTTTTTTTTTTAAATAAAACTGTTTGTGAAACAGCTATTTTATCCCCATGGCAGAGTGACCCCTGAAAGATGCACTAACCCCTTCTTAAGGCCTTAACAAGATTTTTTTGTACTTTTTTCTTTTTTTCAAAACTCAGATATTTAAAAATTATACAATTACAAAACAAAACAACATAAAGCATCACAAAGCCTGGGGCTGCTTATCTAACAGCCCCCTTTTCCACTATAAAAATGAAAGCAAAAAGCAGAAGTGGTCAGTGGGCGTTTCCGGTCACTTTGCCCACCGGCACGCTTCATGCCCACATCTCTCCCTGCAAGCCAGCCCGCTCCTGCAGAAGAGGCCTGGGCCTCCTGCCATCCTCTGGGTCCCTGTGGCTCAGGCTCGGGCTCAGGCGCAGCTGCCTGGAATGTGCCGAGGACAGAGCTCGGTCCACCACTCAACTCTGCCGCTGCAGGGCTGCTGCACCCACCAGGTGGGGCCCGGAGTCTCACTAGGCAAGTGACCCAGGACACAGCTATAACCCTGGGACGCCTGCCAATTTTATCCCCCAAAAGATAAAAAATTTAAAAATAATAAATAAATAGTGTTTCTGGAGAGGAAAAAAAATTTATTTTTGTGTTGAAACATCACATCCCACACCCCTGGAAACCTGGGCTGCCCTAACTCCCACCCGCAGGCCCTTCCCACTTGGAACAGAGCTCTTGGGAAGGCTGTCTGGGTGTGGCTCATCTGCTCGTCCCATCCCAGGTCTAGTGTTCTTGACTGCTGCAAGAGCCTGAAGATCAAAGCTCCCCAACAATCCTTTATGAGATGAGTTTGTTCAGTTCAATTTCACATTTAAGTTTCACTATCACTGGAACAAATTTGGAATTAACTAGATAATTTTAAAATAGAATCAAAAGGGATAGCGCACCTTTCATTTAAACAAAGTCTTTCCAGACTAAAAATAGATTTATATATATATATTTTTATCCCTCCCTTTATTCCCCCCTTCCCCATCAACCTCCCCCCTCCCCCCACATTGTCACTATGGAGATTGTGTCCATGGAAACAGCCATTCCAACATCTTGGGCCTTTCTTTCCTGTGGTGTCACTGGTTTGAGTGATGCGAGAACGTAGGAAGGAAGTGCTGGCTTGGGCAGGCACGCGGGGCAGGGCAGGGTGGGATGTGGCTGACGGTTGGACATTTCCATTCCATCGTGAGTGTCCACCACTTCTCATCTCCACAGTCTAACCTGGAAAACAAGCAGCAGACACTGAGTGCTGGAAGCCTGCACACGCGCCCGCCACTGGCAGCCCCTGCTCCATAGTGGCGTTAGGATGAACCTCAGCTCCGAGACCTCTGCAGACATGCGGCAGACTTGGAACACCTCAAGACCCATGCCGACATTGCTGCGGGACTTGACCTAGAACAAAGTGAAGGCAGCAGGGACCACAGCCAGCAGTGCAGGCGCACTTCGGGACTTCTCAGGCCATGAACAACTCCCCACGGTGCAGACATGTAGGAGAGGACCCCAAACTCCAGGAGGGGCCCTGCACCAGGCTCAGTCTTAGTGGCAGGCTCCAACCTGAGCCGGTGTTAGAAGTGACTGACACGGCACTCACGACTGACTCGGGAGCACCCAGTCACTCTATGGAGGGTGTGGTCACAGTCCAGTGTCTCCTGACCACTTTGTTCATCTATAGTTGATACAGCCAGTTCTTTACACAAACAACTCTCTCCAGTCTACAGCAGGGACAGAGATCTCAGTCCTTTTAGGAGCCTTGTAAGAGCTGGATCCTGTTAATCCTTGGGCTCCTTTGCACCCTGCCTCCAGCCACAGCTTTCCAGCTGGCCCAAACACATGACACCCTGACTTCTCTAGTTACTTTTAAAAACTATTACAGCCGGGCGTGGTGGCTCACGCCTGTAATCCCAGCACTTGGGAGGCTGAGGCAGGAGGATTGGTGCGAGTTCGAGACCAGCCTGGGCTACAAAAGTGAGCTCAAGGCCAGCCTCAACTGCATAGCGAGACCCTGTCTCAAAAAAAAAAAAAAAACTATTACAGTGGGGAGAATAGCAAGGAACAAAAAATCTCTTTAGCACTTACTAGAAGTGCCACAGACATCATTTCATGCTAAAACTGAGATACCTGACCCTACCACAAGATGAGGAAGTTGAAGCTCAGGGAGGTGGGAGCAGTGGCAGAAGCCTCAAGGCTGACTCAGATGGGGCTGGGGCTCACAGCCAGTAAAGCTCTTCTGCCTGGGCTCCAGCAGTGGCGTGGGGGCCAAGTGAACTCTGTCGCTCCACACTGGGATGCTGGAAGGCACTGAAATGCTGAGCTGCAGGCACAGGCTCCCTCTTGGGCCAAAACCAGCCCATGCTCCTTTGCACCATCTCGCTCCCCTGGCTTCCCTGTGGCCTGACCCTTAAAGGGATCCTCTGTAACCCTCCAGGCCAGACTCTGCTGCCTCTCCTCCCAGTAGCAGGCATCCACCAGCTTAGCATGCCCCGTCCCACCAGGGTCACAGGGCGGCCTCCTGAGCTTCCTAACACATGTGAATTTCCTTGACAAAAAGCGGGAGGAGAGGAAGCAAGTAATTCTGAATCAGTGCTGAGGGCCTGGCCAGTCAAATTCTGAGGACTTTTCTTCCCCAGGACTCACCACAATATCAGGCACAATGCCTGGGCCTGAATGCTGTAGGTGACCCTGGCCCTCTGAGAGTCTGGTCAAACGAGTGCACGCTAAAACTGTGCTGATGACAGGAAGGCTGGAAAGCCAGCTGGCGAGGGTAATTCAGATAGGGCTTCAGAAAGAAGGGCTTCCCTGAAGGGGTCACTTTTAGCTGAGGCCCAAGAGATGAGGCGGGGTCCATCCCCATCTAGCACAGAGGCATACTCATCAAAGCCCAGGAGGACAGCTGGCCTCAGGCAGGTGAGGGCAGCCAGGAGAGCCTAACAGAGGCAAGACAAGGAGCCTGGCCTTTATTCCAACTCTGACTAGCACTTCGAAGGGGCCTGCATCTCTGAAGAGAAGGCAGGGCTTCAGGTAAAACAGGTGGGTTCTGGAGGTACAGCACAAGGCTGAGCTAGTAACAGATCAGGGGTCTCCTGCTGAACCCCCAGACTGCCCTCAACAGGCCAAGGGGGACCACAGGGTCCACAGAGCCCTTCTTTGCCTACAGACAAGTTGGACGGCTGTGTCTGTAAGCAGCCGGCACAGCCCAGAAAAAGGTCTGCTCATCACCTACTGGATCACAGCAGCTAGAAGGGAAGCCAGTGGCCTCCTTGCTCACCACCTACCAAGGAGGAAAGCCATTTCCTGGCCACCAGGCACAACGAAGCCAGAGAAAGAATAATCTCAGAGGGATTGGGAGTAGGAGGATGCAGTGGGCACCTGAAGGGCTGCCACACTGCTCCCTCCCTCTCAGAAGTGGATAGGAGGCAGCCTGTCCTTACTGACATGTCCTGGCCAGATACTCCAAGTAGTAGGGTAGGGTATTTGCTGAGAGGCAGGTGCGTGTTAGATCCCAGTAGCTGCCTTGGCCCCTCCAGTTGAGCAGCAAAAAAACTCCCAGCCCAGCCAAGCAGCTGCATGACCAGCACTCACTAAGGCCTGACTGAATCCTTATCCAGCTGCTATATTTTCCTCTTCACAGAAGAACCTGAAGCCCAGTCCCCCCACAGAGGGTTCTGCAGACCACAGGAAACACACATGCACACACTGTTTCTTCCTTGTTTTGTCTGGATTCCCAGTCATGGTGCCTCTGCGAATTCTGCAAGCATCTTAAAGACGCATACTCGGATAGGGGTGTGTTTCTGTCTTGATGACTAGGACTTCTACCCAAGCTGCTGGCCCACCTTGGGCCTCAAGGATGGTGACAGCCTTTAATGTTATTCCAGTGAACTGAGAAACCCGGAGAAGGATTTGCTTCTGGGAACCACATATGAAGAGAACATACCAGACAGACAAGATTGAATGCAGGGTGGCTGCCCTTTCCTCAACCTCGGCAGACTTGAGGACTCCTTGGGATGGTCAACTCTTCTCCAGCTCACTATACTGCTTGAGAGCTGAGGTCCTGTCCACTGGGGGGGACACATGCAAGGATGACCAGAGATGATGTCTAAAGTTCCTGGGAGCTGCCTACAAGGCTCAGAGGCTAGAATTCGGGTTGCAACCAAAAAAGCATCATATAAACAAATTCTCTTCCTGCCAGACCTGCCAGGTAATATTCTAGGAATATACTTCATGGCCCCAACAGAGCTGCAGTCCAATGACAGGGCCCAGGAGCAGGCACTCCAGCCCAGGAACATCAAGAAGGGTTAACACAACAGCTGACAGAGAGGCAGGACTGTAGGCAGGTGGCCCCACAGTGCTGACAGTGCAGCAGCCCATGACGACAGGCTACCTCAAATTCAAGGGACCGCGTTTAATTGTTGGGTTTCTGTGACCCAAGAACACACAAGCTAGGTTCCAATCCCCTTTCCTGCCCTGCTCTGCACTGTACATTGGCAACCCTGCTCTCTGGACAACCAAGGGAAAGCACTTCAGCAAGCACCCACAACCCCTTCCAGCCCACAGGGGCCTCCCTAAGGCAGTGCTGGGAGTTCCCTGGGACAAGCTGCTCAGATGTGGAAAGCTGGCATGTTCTGGGATGAACTGACTTTCCTTCAAACTGCTACCATGCATTCCAAAGCAAGGCAGGGCCCTGACCACAGAGAAGTGTCAGTACTCCATGACCTCTGTGCCTGGAGGAGCACAGTCCACACACAAGTCATCTCCCATTTGGAGAAAAATGAGCTGTCAGAGAACACTTGAGTATTTCCAAAAGCAGGTCCCCAGCCTGCAGCAGCGAGTGCCACAGACATCTCTTCTTTCCATTTTTTCTCCTCCTCCAGTGGCTAAGGAGGGCAGGGAGGGTGAAGAAGCGAGCACAGGCTGTGTGGACCGCCTGCTTCCAGGGTCTGAGTCTGCTAATGCTTTCTCCACAGGAGCGCGCGCGCGCGCGCGCGCACACACACACACACACACACACACACACACACACACACACACAGAACCAATCTCTCTACTTTGAAGAGTAAAATTAAATTGGATGCCAGAGTCTACTAAATCTGAAAGGATTTTCCTTTCCTTTGTACTTTTTCGAAAAGGAATCCTTCATGGCACTGGGTGAGGAAGATTTCATATTAGAAAACTTGGAGGATTTTCTTTTTTCAAAGAAAAATAAATGCTTACAAAAATGTAGTCAATTAAAGAAATCTTAGGCTAGAACTGCCCCAGAGACAGAGGCAAGAGCAGGGTGAGGGAAGAAGTTGGGGGAGAGGGGCTTGTCCTGGATGAGGGTCACACTCTGCCTTGAGGCCACTGCGGGGCCCACTTGCCAGCTCTGCCCAGATGGCAGACTTCAGAGGAGTTACCGTGGGCCCCACCAGGACTGTCTTGAAGCCTTCACCACCTGCCCACAGACAATCCAAGGAGCTAAGTAACAAACAGAAAACTGTTGCATCCTCCTGGTGTCGGTGATCCGGTGTCGAGGCCCCGACACCTACTGGGCTGGGCGGGGTGGCCCCGACTCACCTGTGCTTGCTGTCCTCTCCATTCCCACGCGCACTGCCCCCCTCACCCCCGCTCCGACTGCTCTGTGCTGAGGCTGCCTTTCGAGGTCTTGTTCTGCAAGTGGGGGAGAGGGCACGGAACAGGGGGCTGATGCCGGCAAAGCCACAAGGAGACCAGACAGCAGGACAGAGGGACCAAGTGCGGGAGTCAGGAAGGGTAGAGGCGAGAACAGGAACAGCGCATGGAAAAGGAAAGAAAAAGGAGAATCAGTATTGAACGACACACAGGAGACACCCAGACAAGGTTTCTGAAGCACAATTCAACCATAAGTAAGCATAGAGAACACTGTTAGACCTATGATCCACCTCTGGAAATAGTAAGATTTTGAGGATGGACTTCTAGGCAACCTTTTACTAGTACTTTTTCACTCTTCTTAGAGACTGTGAGGCTCTGGCCACCAGGTGTCACTGTGACCTTGCCAGATAGAAAAGCTACTGCAGGAATTAGCAGGTGGCAGCAGCTCCACCCTATTCCATCTTGGGGTTCCTTCTCCACCACCTGCCATCCACAGCATCTCAGAAATGGGCCAGTCACCTCCTCCCATTTCCTAAAAGATGGGAGGCAGGGCAGTGGCAGCAGCCATGGTGACCCCCCCAGGCTGCCTCTGCAGCCCTACAACTTGAAAGAGACTGTGAACTTCCCCCAAACCCACACAATCTTTCCCTATTACCCAAATCTCTAGAAAATACCTGATTCCCATCTCACCAGATCAACCCGTGAACTGAAGTAAAGTGGAAGTCAGTAATTTCATCAAGCCTGATCTAATTTCTCTGAATAAACAGAAAGCCTCTTCAAGCATAAACACTCATTGCTCGCAGCTCCCTCAAGCCACACAGGCTGCTGGCCCCTGGGCTTGCCTTCAGGACAACACCTCTCCACTTTTCCTGGGGCCAGGAGCAGGCCAGCAACCCTAGGTGTAGGTGGGAACGGGCACAGTGGGGTTCGCTTTGGTCTTCAAGGAGCAGGCACCCTCACACCCCAGTCCTACTGGGAATGCAGGCTCCTCAGGCCTCTGACTCACCTTGTGCTTGGGGCACCTCACCGAGAAGTTCTCCTCATGAAGCAAACAATCTGCAAGACAGAAGGGACAATCAGCATGCAGTCTGATCCAAGTGTGGTCGTGCAGTCTAAGACTGACAGCATCAGAGCTGGAGGTAAAAGGTCCCTATGCTGTGGTTTCTAATATAAAAGCATTACCACCCCAAACAAACTATGTGGTATCTTGTCACGGCGCAGTACCAATCACTTAAATAATTAACATTTTAACATGGTTAATGGTATGTCTGAACACTGATGATATCAAACTGCTTTGGTGATACTAAACTGTGACCTTGCCAGATGGAGAAATTACTGCAGGAATTATCAGGTGGCAGCAGCGCCACCCTATTCCGTTTTGGGGTTCCTTATCCACTACCCTCCATCCACAGCATCCCAGAAATGGGCCAGTCACCTTCTCCATTTCCTAAAATATGGGAGGCAGGGCTCCCCAAAGTTGCTCCAATGTTTGAACAACCAGGATATACAAATGTATAACTATTTCTAATTTCATTAAAATGTTTTATATGCATTAAGAAAAGAATGGAAGGAAATCTACCAAAAGATAACAGTGGTTCTATGGGTATAAAGATTACAGGTCATTTAAATGGCTATTTTTATTTTTCTGGTGACATATTTAATAATCAGAGACCATTTCTGAATGATGATAACTTCTAACAATCCTTAGTTGTAGGTCAACCCCACACTAGGCGGGCAGGTGGGCAGGTGGGCGGGTGGGCAAGCAGTCTGTCTTGCCCCCGCCCCCCACTGAGCCACCTCCCCAAGCCAAGGCATGTTTTTTTCTCTGTGCAGAGCTCAGGACTCTGGGATGGAGAGGGGGCTCAGCTAAGAGTCCTGCTGCTACCACAAGCCACTCCATTGCAGAAGCACACGACTCCCCACACCCAAGTCACACAGAACACTTCAGGAACACTTCGGGATCCCAAGAGAGTGCTGTGAATCCCAGGTGGGGTGGCAGAGGTGTGACTCATTCCAACTTTTAACACAGTGACAAGACCCTTGACGCCAGCGAGAAACATCTGCCTTTAGGGAGTGGGGCTCCACGGCACAAGGCTAGTGCAGAGCAGAGCAAGGCGATCTAATTAATGAGATCACTCTGCACACTACAGTTCCTGCAGACCGACAGCCAGGTCACTGGTGCAGGACGTGGTGGCAGAATGTTAATAAATATTGATCACACATTCTCAGAGGCTCCCCAGCACCATGGCAGGAGGCAGCCATAGTACTTACCCTTGTTAAGTGTGCAATTTAACCAGTTTAGGCTGAGATTCAGCTTACTAGCCTGTGTACCCAGAGATTTCAAGTGCAATAGTAATGAGCAAAGGAGCATAGCAATGAGAACTTCCAGGTTCCCAGTGTGCTGAATGAATCCCAAGATACTTTCCTAATTCAGCTCACCCCACACCAGCAGGACCTGCCTTAGGCATCCTCAGCTGTCTAGAGGGGTGTCAGCCCCAGGGCTCGCTGGGCCCAGGAACCCAGCAGTCCTCGCTAACCTCCAGACCCCTCCCCGCACAGGCAACTAGCCTGGTGGTAAATGAAATGTGTTAATTTAAAACCTACAAGTACATAGCATGACCAAGACTCCTGCTGCTCCAATCTGCCAGAGAGTTTATGAACAGCAGGAGAGAGACAACTGGAGCTCAGGAAAGCACCATCTCCTCACCTGGGCTCTGGCAGCACTGTGGAGCTGGCCATGAGATTTACAGAACCTACCATGGGGCTGTATTCATGGCACAGGGTGCCATCAGAAGGGCACAGGTGCCCTTGCTCCCCACAGCCATAGCACAGTGACCAGTGGCCGTGGGTCACTGCTAAGTATGCCTAAAGCTAGGAAATGCCTTGCTGGATTAAAGCAAAGAGTATGCACAGACATACAGGACAACTGAAAACTAGGTCCAGGTGCTTTGGGGAAAGGAAGTCTCTCAGGTGCTGGCAGGGGCTGCGTCCCTGTGGGAACACTGCACAGACTAGCGCTCTCGTCTGTTCTTTTACAGAGCCACAGGTTGTCAGGAACTGCAATTCTGTCCCTGGCAAATGTCAGCAGCACAGCTAGACAGCACTGAGCCTTGGGAGGGAAGGACACAGGGAGCTTCTGCCACCTTCAGCTGGGCTTCACAGGGCAGACACAAAGAACAGAAGGCAGTGCAGTGAGTCTCTTTTAGGGCACCTATGGCACACTGCACAAGGATGCTCAGCTTTTCCACGGGATGAAGTCAAAACAAAAGACTCAAGGTGCCTCATCACTGAGGTGTCTTCCAGAAACAAACAGCCCCCAGGGAGGGCACACACTTTCATTTCTCTCTATGCTGGGTGGACTTCGTGGAGTCCCTTGTAGCAAGTGCCACAAACAGCTGCACATACACATGCCCAGCCACGGAAACTGGCTGAACACAGCAACCACAGGGAGGAGGGGAGATAACCAAGAGCATCCTGTCCTCTGCATCTGCTGGGTAGCAGGCACTGTCTCAGGCTC
Organism: Myocastor coypus; assembly: GCA_004027025.1. NCBI lineage: Eukaryota > Metazoa > Chordata > Mammalia > Rodentia > Myocastoridae > Myocastor > Myocastor coypus. The sequence continues at coordinate 191,826 of PVJA010000113.1, read as the reverse complement.
GGCTACCAACGGCCTCTGAGCTGCTATCATCCTGGTGTTTGTTGCTGCCCTGTAGGGGAAGGGGGGCTCTTGGGACACATAGAGGGAAATAAGGGGCTGTCTTCTGGGAGGGGCCAGACTCTCCGTGGTCCACATGACCTCTCCAGGATGACAACCCACTACTGTAAGACCAAAGTCTACAGCAGCAGAGGGAGCAGCTTGGAAATGATGCCTTGAAGGTGGCTGCAGTGAGTAAAATTCCCAGCTGTGTTTTCTTCCTCAGTGCAAAAGGAAAATCCCCTCCAGCAAAAGTCTTCATGCACTGAAGAATCATTAATGATCTAGCTCTTTTTTCCTTCTGTCTTAATTACTATGGCTCACTGTATCAAATACATTTTTAAAAAAATAAGTCAAAGCTCATGTTCTCTCTGCATCCTCTATTTAGAGCCAAATCATGTGCCTGGGACATAACAGGTAAGCAAAGTGCACAATGATATCAGAAATCAGAGGGAAGGTGCAGGAGCCACAGATCCTCAGGCAACGAAGATTCTGTTTCCATGGAGACATTCTAGCAAGAAAAGTGTTCCCTAAGACATCAACAGCTCTTTAAAGGTTTGGGTGGTTAACAGCAAGGCTGACATGTTCCTTACTAAAAGATCAGGGTCTCTTACAGCCAAGGATTTCTCTTGGTTATCATTAGAAAGAAAGTCAATCAATGAATGCTTTTCTTGGATATAAGCTACATCATATAGGACAGGACTCCTGAGAAAACTGCAGACTAAACACAAGCACCCATCTCCCTCCACAGAGTGGTGCAGGCCTCAGTCCTTGTGCTTTTGGTCACTATCAGGACCAAAAGACCTGTGACATCCTCATAACGCTACTTCTCTGGCGCCAGTCAAGAGAGGCAGATCCTGGGGACATAGCTTAATGTGTGTAGAGGGAGGGAGGGAGGAGAGAGAGAAAGCAAGGAGGGAAGGGGGAGAGGACAGAGGGGAAGGAAGAGGAGGGAGGAGGGACAGAGAGGGAGAGGGTCACATCTGGCTGTGGGTATGGTAATGCAGCATGCAAATCTAAAGTCTACCACCACAAGCAGCTCCACCAAGCAGCATGCTTTTTCCTTCAAGCCCTACTAGGAGGCAAGGTAGGTAGGAGTGGGAAAGCACCACCAGCTGGCCTTGCCTTGCAGTTGCCAGCCTCACTGCTATGAGACTGGTGCCCGGTATGCCCATAGGATGCACCCAGCTTAGGGTACAATCACTGGCTTGACTGCTCTGCCTAACATTTCTGAACAGACATTCCCTGCAGGAGATCATCACTGGCTTAGTCATGGGGAGAATCAAGTCTTGCAATATTTTCCATATGAAAGGACTGATCACCCCCAACTTAACATTAGTACCCTCACTATGCCTGGCAAGCATATGTATGGTCCTGAGTTCAAGCCTCAGTCCCCCCACCCCCTAAAAAAGCCCTCTAAAACCCAAACTCCCTCACAGGAAATCTTTCTTTTCACTTTTCTTACAGTGCTGGGGATCGAACGAGGGCCTCCGACACACCAATCCCAACCTATCCCGGCTACACCACACCCTCGCGGCCCCTCACAGGAAATTTTGATGCTATTTCTTGTTCCCTACTGTTCCTCTGGTCAATAGTGCTCTAGCCACCATGACACACACATGTATACACACACACATGCGCGCACACACATGCACAAACACTCCCACAGGCAGAAAACCCTAACCTGGGCATAAGCATTATCGTCTGTACATTTTCTGGTCATTTTAGCTGCTCCTGCTACAGCAACTTGGAGGAAAGATGGGAGAAGGGGCAGAGAGAAAGGTGAAAAAATGGAGGACTCAGTCTAGCAAAAGTTGGGGAAGGGGCCCGGCGGGATGGCTCAGTGGTCTAAAGCGCCTGCTTGAGAAAGCTTGGGCGGCTTCAGGGACCGCGGTTCGATCCCCGGCACCACATGCTGCGCCAGCCTTGCCCTCGGTGTGGGCTGTGTCGGCCATAAAAATGAGTGAATAAACAAAGGTTGTGAAACAAGAAAAAAATAAATAAAATTAAAAAAAAAAAAAAAAAAGTTGGGGGAGCCGGCAAGATTCCGACCTTGGAGCAGGGTCAACAAGACCAACGCCTGAGACCCCATGTGCCCATCCTCTAGCTGCTTCACACCTGCGCCTGTCCCTTGATCAGGTCAGCCTTACTGTCCTTCCTGCCAAAGCCCGCTGCCTCCACACAGCTGTTTCCCCCACACACACAACCTGGGGAGCACTCGGACCACACGTAACCTGCTCCTCACTGCATTCTCATTTTATTCTTCCTCTGACCTGAGTGAGAGGTGTTATGAGGACTAAAGGTCTTACATACACTCGATGGTCAGAAAGTAATTGGGGGGGCCGGCGAGATGGCTCAACAGTCTAAAGTGCTTGCTTAGGCAACTGCAGGGACCGCGGTTCGATCCCCAGCACCACATGGTACGCCAGCCCACCACCAGGGCAGGCTGAGCCAGCCATTAAAATAAACAAACAAACAAATAAATAAAATTGTAACTGAAGTTTAAAAAAACAGAAAGTAATTGGGAGAAAATAATCCACTGAAGAGACTGGTGGCTAGGGGAAGAGGACATTTCTCCCATGGCGTAATGAGCCAAACCAGAGTGCTTTGAGTGGCTCACTGTATAGCACAGGAGGTTTCTCTCAGCAGCCATCATCCTGCAAAACACCATCTGTTCAGCATCAACAGATGAAATTCCACAGCCCTTGTGACACAAACCCGTATCATTTACTTAAATAGGAACACTAGGAGATCTTAGGTTTCTGGCCCACAGCTCCTTAACACCTTCGAATTTCCTCAGTGTAGGAGCATCCTCAGTTCCAAGCAGGAAGCACGTGAGTAGGGCTGGGGACTGAGTTAATAATCAATTCCATACCCTGAACCTTCCTTAAAAAATCCCTGCATTACAAAGGTTTAGGCAGTGCCCAGCTGCTGAATGCATGGAGGTGCCTGAGGGCGGTGCGCCACCTCCCAGGACATGGGCTCTCTGTCCCCCTCCACATATTTCTACATCTTTACCATTTGACTCTTCATTTGTATCCTTTATAATAAAAGGGTAAATATAAGTGCTTCCTGGGGTCCTTCAAGTGTTCTAGCACATTAATCAAACCAGAAGAGGGAGCTGTGGGAACCCTGAATATAGCAGGTCATCCAGAAGCACAAGTCACCACCTGGGACAAGACTGCTGTGTGAAGTAGGGGCAGTGTGGAACTGAGCCCACGACTGTGTGGGATCTGCACTAACTGTTTAGTGTGAAACCTGAGACTGTGGGACACTACGTAGTGTCCCTAGGAGACTGCTCAGTGTTGAGAGAAAAGGAGAATGGGGTACATGATGAGCAGCAAAAGATGCTTTTCCTATTTGACACATAGTCCTTTGTGATAAAACACTCTTCAAATTAGAATTAGACTGACGTTCCCTCAGGTACATCAAGAACACTTATGCACAGCTATATCACACGCTCGCTTGCTCGCGCTCTCTCACACACACATTCATTTATTCATTCATGCATTTAACTAGCACTATTAGAGATCAAATCTTGAACTCAAGGCCATTTTTTGCCACTATGCTACATCCCTAGCCCTTTTATTTTTATTTTGAGAAAGGAATCTTAGCTTCTCAAGTAGCTGAGATTATAGGTGTGTGCTACCACACCTGACTTTGTATTTCCCAAATCAGGAATAAGAAAAGGGGTCTGCTCTTAATACATTTAGCCAAATTTCTATTGGAGGTTCTAGCCAAGGCTGGCAAGTAGGCAGGAAAAATAAATAAGAGGCATCAGATCAGGAAGGACAAGCCAGATGTGGTGGTGCACATCTGTAATCCAGAACTCAGGAAGTTAACAGAGCAGGATCACTGTGAGCCCAGCACCAGCCTGGGCTACAAAGGAGTTCAAGGATGGCCTGAACTGTATGGTGAAATTCTTTCTCAAAAAGCAACCTCCACAAAAACCAACCAACCAACCAAACAAACAAACAAACAAAAAACAACAGGAAGGAAGAAGTAAAACTACCTCTATTCATAGATATCATGATCTTACATACAGAAATTAACTACAAACTATAAAGTTTAGCAAAGTCAAAGCAATACAGGATCAATATACAAAAATCCATTGTATTTCTATACATTCACAATCAACCATGAAAAATTAAGAAAAAATGTCAATTTTTTAAAATAATTTTTAAAATTTATTTTTCTTGCTTCAGAACTTTTGTTTATTTATTTTATTTTTATGGCCAGCTCAGCCTACCCTGAGGGCAGGGCTGGCGCAGCATGTGGTGCCAGGGATCAAACTGCGGTCCCTGAATCCACCTAAGCTTTCCTAAGCAGGCGCTTTAGACCACTGAGCCATCCTGCCAGGCCCTGAAAAAATGTCAATTATAACATTAAAAATAAAACAAATTTAATTAAAGAAATGTCAGACATATCCTCTAAAAACTATAAAACAGTGTTAAAAAAATTGTAGACCTAACCTGGAAGTCATTCCATGATCATGGAGTAAAAGACAAAGAACTATTAAGATGATAATATTTGCTAATTTATGTACAGATTCAATGTAATCTCTATCAAAATTTCAACAGCCTTTAAAAAAAAATTTTTTTTTTAAATTTAGCACAGGGTCTCACTATGCAGCTCAACATGATCCTCGTCACATAGCTTCCCCAGTGCTGAGACTACAGGCATGCACTATGGCTCCTGGTGGCAGGGCCAATACAGCATGAGGGACCAGGGATTGAACCAGGTCCTTGTGCTTGTAAGGCAGACACTTAAGCCACAGAGCTATCTCCCCAGCCCTTAATAGCCCTTTTAAAAAAAAAAAAACAGACATGGGTAAACTATGGTTCATACTGAATGGTTAAGAGATCTACAACAATTTATCATAAGAAGGAACACAACTAGGAAACTTACACTGTCCAATTTCAAACCTTACTACAGAGCTTTCAGAATCAAGATGGTACAGAAATAAATCCACACATTGATGGCCACATATGTGATAGTAAGACTATACCCAGAAATGCAAAGAATTCTTAAATTAAGACAATTTAATTTAATAATAGGCAAAAGATCTGGATAGGCATTTCTCCAGAAGTCATACAAACACGGCAAGATGTGCAATATCACTAGCCATCGGGGAAATAACAGCATCACAATGAGGTACCATTTATGATTCCTTTTTTTGGGCACATAGTAAGGAAACCATGTGTGTCCACAGAAAGACTCATACAGGAAGATTCTAAAGTGGCATTACTTGTTATAGTCAACAAGTGTCCATGAACAGATGAATGGATAGATTGTAGTGTATGCTTCACAATAATGTATTACTCAGCAATTGAAAATAAAGTACTAATTTGTACTACAACATGGATGAACCTGAAAAATATTGTGAGGGCTGGCAAGATAGCTCAATAGCCTAAAAGTACCTGCTTAGGTAAGTTTAGGCAACTACAGGGACTGTGGTTAGATCCCCAGCAGCACATGCTGTGCCAGCCCCACCCCCAGGGCAGGTTGAGCCAGCCATGAGAGAGGGAGAGAGACAGAGACAGAGACAGAGACAGAGACAGAGACAGACAGACAGTGACAGAGAGAGAGACAGAGGCCGAGACTGAGACCGAGACCGAGACCGAGAATACTGTAGGTGAGAGAACTCAGTTACAAAAGGCCCCATACCACAGTCTTCTACTTGTATGAAATGTCCTATTGGACATGATGGTGCCCACCTATAATCCCAGAACTTGGGGGCTGAGGCAAAAAGAGTGTTGCAAGTTTGAAGCCAGATTAAACTATATAGTGAGATCCTGTCTTACAAATATATGCATATACTGCTCATATATAAGTTTATAACTGGCAAATCCACACATAGAAAGTAGATTAGAGGTTGCCAGGGGCCAGAGGGACAAAAACAAAGGTGAGTGACTAATAATGGAATTTCTTTACAGGGCGATGACAATATTCCAAAACGCAGAGTGATGGTTGCACAACTCTCTGACTACACTAAAAGTCACTGAACTATATACATTAAATATGCCAAGTCACATGTGAATTAGATTATGTAAAACTGCAATTTGAAAAATACACAATTCGACTTCCTGATATTATCCTCTCTGTATTCTCTCAGAATTTACCAACACAAGAGGGTCAAGAGAGACCAAAGGAATTACAGAGGGAAGGTCACACACATCTCAGCCTGTGGATGTTCTGGGGAAGGCTAGGTGGATCCCACTCACCTGCATCGATGGCACACGGGTAATGGTAGCGGTAGGAGCAACCTTTGTTGTAGCAGCCCAGGGTGGCACCAGCCTCCTGGCAGTGGGAGCATTTCTGAAAGGAAGGAAGAAGCCAGGTCAGTATGCAGATTCCCCACTCCCACAAGCCTTCCCTGGACACCTTCAGTCAGACCTCAGCACATCAATATGGCTAGAGGACTCTGGGGCAGGACAGGTTGCTCAGTTGCTGACCACATCACAACGCACTCCAACAATGCATGTTAAGGCAGGGCTTCACAAATGAACTCAGATCAGATTAAAACACAGGGTAGGGACAAAGGGAATGACCCCACAGTGAGTGGTGAACACACTGGACAGCACAGCACCCAGTCCTGCCTCTGATGTCCCAGGTGTCCATCCACATTTATGCTCTGCTTGTCATTTCATTATTGCCACTGTGAGCTGCCTTAAGATCCTGCCTGTTTATTTTTGCTATGCAAATCTAGGGTAGGAGAAAGGGGTTATGGTAGATTAGGTAGGTAGGAAGGAAGACAGAGACAGACAGACAGACAGACAGACAGACAGACCTTTCAGGATTGAAAGTGGAATGCGGTTTTTAGTTCTTGTATTTGTAAGGTTTTATTATGATCTACTTACCCCAAATGCCCAACACAAGTATATTTTCCTTTTCAGAAAATATGGGTTCCTGTATGTAAGTGGTATTTTTATACATGAATCCTATTTTAAATGCACTAGGAAACCTGCCACAAATCCCTGGCTAAGTAAGAGATTGTTCTGTAACTGAGATGTTCCTCCTTATATGGGTACGTTTTCTTAAAGTGGGGCACATCTCTATCACCTCAAGATATGGATGTTGTGAGTGCTCATCCTGTCAGCATAGAAAACACATGACATCAACTGCAATCATTTTATGAAATTCAACCACATGAGGACCTGCTGAGGAAGGATGTAGGTTCTCCAGGTGGCTGTAGCACATCCAGGAAGGCCAGCCAGGAGATACAATGATTCCTGCTTGCATGAAAAATAAAGCAAGTATGTTCCCTAAGTGCATTAACTAGAGCTGGCCCAGTCCTTAAACACCGATGCTGAGCTGACATAGCAGCTAGGACAGCTGTGGTGATGGACCCGGATTCATTCATCATGGGGACAGCAACCAGATGTCTGCTGCTCCAGAGGGAAGCACCTCAGTGCTCAGAATGGAAACAGCCTCCAGACACAAGCAGGGCAGGAGGCAGTAAAACAAGTCCTACAAGAACTGTGATCACTCAAAAGACCAAGACCCTCCTAAGTGCTTATAATAAATGCTTAGCATGTGTGCATTGCCCCGCCCCCCAGAAAAGCCAAGATCATCCTGCCTGGAGTAAACCAGAGACAGTGGACAGCAAGCCCAGATGCGCTGGCACCTGTATTTCATGGTGCCAACTACCACCAACCCTAGGGAATGATGTCTGACCTGTCTGTCTGTGGCCAACTGGTGGCCATCCCTGTGACCTCCTTGTCCTACAGACAGCCTGAATATTTAGCTCTCCAGAGGGTTTGCTTCAGGCTCTCCTGACCCCAGGGGTTAATTTCAGGTGGCGATGGCCACTTAAGAAAGGGTATGCCAAGCTTTTCTGGAAGGAATGCCTATAGTAAAAGAGGGATGAGAGGAAGAAGGCACAGGCTATCCTGTTGCTCACCCTCTGTGAAGAGGGGACAATAGCAAATGTGGCAACCATCTTGTAATCACAAAAGGACAGCCCTGAAGATGTAGCCAATCTGCTGAGGGACAATAAGTGGCAAGATCAAGAGACCCAGATGTGCAGTGATACTGCTAAACAGTAGACTAATAACTTTAGGACCACCTACTAGAGACTTGTTAGAGCACAAGACACAAACAACACTCCATCTTTCTGTTTTGTAACTTGGGCTCAAAGAATGCTGATACAGGAAGAGACCTACTATTTGAGGCACTACTGAATAAAGTCAAGTGTACAGGCTCTGGAACCTAAACAAGTGACTTGCTGCTATCTAGCTTTCCCGGCCTGGCCAAATCCCTAACCTCTGTTCCCCAAAACTACACATATGGGAATAACAGTGCTCACCTCCAGAAATGTTGTGAGCATTGGCCACATTAATCCAGTTTTAGAACAGTGGCTGCATGGAAACTGTTAGTAGTGTGACCTGAGAGGACCACATGCCAGACACAGCTCCATGCACTACACAGTCCTGCAGAGTGGGCCTTGCCTTGGCACTACCCCGATTTACAGAGCTGTGGAGCTAGGCTCTGACTGCAGTTTCCTCCTGATTCAACACCTGCATTTTGGTCTCGTGGAGCTTCCAAAGCAACCAGCTCTGAACCAGCCCCCAGATCGGACATCCCATGTTTTCCATGAAGAACGCAAACTCAACACTAAACAGAAAATTGTATCAATGAATTGCTGCTGTTGCACTTTTTTTTTTTTTTAAAGATATGGTTTTGCCCTGCAACTCAGGCTGGCCTTGAGCTCACTTTGTAGCCCTGGCTGGCCTCCAACTCAACTGATCCTCTTGCCTCACTTTTTCGAGCAGCTCTGGGATTGCAGATACATGCCATCATACCCTACTATTTTTATTTTGGAGTGATGAGCTACACCATCACTTCTTTTAAGTTTGTTTCCTCTGAAATGAAGTCTTCCTTAGTATCCCCAGCTGGTCTCAAGCTTACAACCTTCCTGCCTCAGCCTCCCTGCCTGGCTAACACTTGCTTCTTTCAATTAGAAAGCATGGTTAACTTACTAGTAATTACATCTAAGGAAAAAGACCCTGTACAGTGTATTGGGACCTTAGAGAAAGTACATTAGAGATAGAGTAAATCAGAGGTTCTCTGAGTGTGGTCCCTCTGCTAAGCAGCCCCCAGACCCTCTGGAAATACAGACTCTCAATCATGCACAGCATGCTGTAACAAGCCCTCCTATTAATTCTGATGCACGGCACCTTTCACAATCACTGGTCTAATTCAACTCCCTAACCTTTTAGACGCATACAGCAGAAACACACATAACGACAGGCTAGACTCCAGGTTTCGGAAGACCCATTTAGTGCTTTCTCTACTATACACATCTGTCCTCTGCAAGGCAACCTATATATTATGATGTAGAAAACAGTGTTATGATTCCTCTAACAAGGTCCATCTGAATCTCCAGAACCTGAGATTTTGCACTAACTATGCAGATGTGATGAGGTCAAAATGTGAGTGCATACTAGTGTGTTCAGAAGCCCAATCTGACCACAGAGCACAAAAAAGCACCGAAGGGGGGCCTGGCAGGATGGCTCAGTGGTCTGGAGCACCTGCTTGGGAAAGCTTGGGCGGCTTCAGGGACCGCAGTTCGATCCCCGGCACCACATGCTGCACCAGCCCTGCCCTTGGGGTGAGCTGAGCCAGCCATGGAAATGAGTGAATAAACAAACAAAGGTTCTGAAACAAGAAAAAATAAGTAAGTAAGTAAACAAATAAATAAATAATTGATTCTTTAAAAAAAAGCACTGAAGGGACCTAGAGTCACACACAGGCTTTAGGAAGCAGGATCGCAGAGACAGAAGATGCCCACTTTAATGGAGGAAGAGAGCCACAAGTCAAGCAGTGTGGGTAGCTGTAGAAGCTGGAAAGACAAGCAAACAGTCTTCCTTGGAGACACTGAAAAGGAGCACAGAGCAACTGACCCTGAGGGCTAGCCCAGTGAGATTTCTTTAATGCAGAACTGGAAGGTATCAGTATGTGGTGGCGTGTGTCGGTGACGACAGCAAGCTAACGCGTGGGAATTTCCTAAGAAGTTCATAATGAGAGAACTGTTCGTTTTCCTTTACATTGGCCAGTGTTAACAAATTTCCCCCTCACGGCAACACCTACAGTTTCACAAGGCCAACTGTGGCATCCTGAAATCTCCAATGATGAATGCCAGGTCTGTTTCCAATGTCCGTTTTTACAGCTAAAGAAACAGAAGGTACAGCAAAGAAACAGAAGCTATGCTAAGATCACATAGTTAAAGAATATCAGAACTTGGGGGCCTGGCGGGATGGCTCCATGGTCTAAAGCGCCTGCTTGGAAAAGCTTGAGCAGCTTCAGGGACCGCGGTTCGATCCCCGGCACCACATGCTGCGCCAGCCCTGCCCTCGTGGTAGGCTGAGCCGGCCATAAAAATGAGTGAATAAACAAATAAAGGTTCTGAAACAAGAAAAGAATAAATACAATTAAAAAAATCTAAAAAAAAAAAAAAAAAAAAAAAGAATATCAGAACTTATAACCAAAATCTTTTTTCTTCTGACCCCAAGTTCAACATTCTTCACACCATACCATGCTGCCCTCTAGTACCCTTGACTCACTCAGTGATTCAACATTTGAGATGTACCTCCTATGTGCCAGGAGCCCAAGACAATGTAAAAATTCTTCTCTACCTATTCTTATTCCCTTCTATGCCCATACTAATTGCTATGCCAGTGTAATTTCCAATTGGATGCTTATTCTTAACCTCCCACCTGATAAAACAATTTGCACTCTCATTCTCCCATGCTTTTTGGAAAATGTCTTTGTATGTTTTTTTAAGAATCTTTAATTTTTTTTTTTTTTTCTTGTTTCAGAACCTTTATTTGTTTATTCACTCATTTTTAAGGCCAGCCCAGCCCGCCCCGAGGGCAGGGCTGGCACAGCGTGTGGTGCCGAGGATCAAACCGTGGTCCCTGCAGCCGCCCAAGCTTTCCCAAGCAGGCGCTTTAGACCACTGAGCCATCCCACCGGGCCCATGTCCTTGTATTTCTGACCACACTATTACACCAACGTAAATGTCATTCACTACAGGGGGAGGTGAATCCACACGTCTCCCCACATGATACATGGGGTGGGGCTGGGGGTGGTGTTCAGTGGTTGTTCCTAAATCAAGTTTTTTTTTTTTTTTTTTTTTAAAGAGGCAGACATTTTGAATAATTTTCTATTTTATTTTATTTTATTTTATTTTTTTCTTGTTTCAGAACCTTTATTTGTTTATTCACTCATTTTTATGGCCGGCTCAGCCCGCCCGAAAGGCAGGGCTGGCGCAGCATGTGGTGCCGGGGATCGAACCGCGGTCCCTGAAGCTGCCCAAGCTTTCCCAAGCAGGTGCTTTAGACCACTGAGCCATCCCTCTGGGCCCCAAGATTTTTTTTTTAACAAGTTAAAGCCCAAATTTTTTTCATTTATCATGGAGAGGAATAAAAGCTATTTTCAAGCAACTCCAACAAAGAACCTGGACTTTGTGACAGTGTAGACTCGGGAAATAAATTATGAACTCGTGTATTATTAGCTTCTGTCAGACACACAAGCCCACCCTTTTGCCTGCACTTATCACTCAGACACAGGGCTTTCTCACTTCAGGTGGCAAACTGCAGGGGCTGAATCAATTAGAGCCCCTCCTTCTTGGGGGAAGAGCCAAGGGAGATTTCTACAGCCTCTTCATTCCCAGAGCAGCTCTTTCCTCAGAGGTAACTGCGACCTGAATAATCACGCTATTTAATGAGCATCTCAAGCAGCCCTGAGTAGCCCTGAGTGAGTGGGTGTGCAGCAACTGGGTCAGAGCACTGTGAGCACACTGATGGCGATCAGTTCTGTGCAAGCCTCGTAGATCACACACAGTGCCCACTGATGGCAATCAGTTCTGTGCAAGCCTCGCAGATCACACACAGTGCCCCTGCTGTGCCCCGTGGCTCCTGCTCAGTACCACACACTTCCTCATGCTTCCTATACTTACTTATTTACATCTGTCCACACCCTAAACTTTGAGATCCACTGGTGCATTCCCAGGGCTTGGCAAACTGTAGGCATTGAAAATGTGGGCTGGGGAGTTAGCTCAGTGGTCTAAGTGTCTGCCTGGCAAGCACAAGGACCCAGGTTCAATCCCTGGTACTGGTACTGCATGCTGTGCCAGCCTGACACTGCACTGGCCACCAAAACCGGGCATGGTGGTGCATGCTTGTAACCCCAGCGCTGGGGAGGCTGAGATAAGAGTATCACTATGAGCCTGAGCTGCATAGCAAGACCTTGTACCAAATGAATAAATAAAAGATTAAAAAGAGGGCTGATGGAAGAAATGCAAGATCTGACAATTCAAGTTTGTGGCAAACTAACAAGGTGACTTTTCAATACGTTACAAAGCTGATGCTGATAGAGCTTGGAGAATGTGGAACAAGGTGTACATTTTTGGCCACCAGAAAAAGGATTTTCCCTCCCAATTATGCCTCCTATCTAGGCCAGAAGCCTCTGCTGTCCTCCTCTGTGCTCCCGCTATGCAGCAGCGACACGATCTACTTCTTGATGGTCCTGAGATCAGGTACCCTTTTTGCAACTCCGCATCGTACCAGCCTTCTTTCACGAGTACTTCAAAGTGCTGGCTAAAGCAACTCATGCTTAGTCCTTGCTTCCTTGGAGCCAGACACTCTTCACCTGCCTTGTGAGGGCTCATGCATCACAGCACTTTGCTGCCTGCTGTCCTTACCAGAGGGGCCTGCACCAGTCCTGGGACCAAGACCACAGCCGACCTTGGAGAACCAGAGATTCCCCCATTCTCTGGAGGCCCATTTGTTTTGTGCTACTACAGACTCAGCACATGGATGTAAAAGTTGCACTTCTGTTCACTGCTGTTCCAGCCCAAGTGCTACTCTCAGATCCTGAATTCACCACTGGCACATCTTAAGAAACTGTGATGATGCCAGTATAAGACGTCAGCCACATTAGCAGCATTCTGGGGCAAGGCTGACTATGTACTGAAGAAAAAAGTTCCAAGTTTAACTGGTTAATCTAATGTTACTATTATCCAGGTTCAACATAGTGTAGGGCTTGTGGAAAAGAAGCTGAAGGTGTCTCACATGTGAGAGCCAAAAGCCACTTATCTTTAGTGAAACATGGATATTTGCTTTGCCTTCATAAATTTGGGGAAAATAATGAAAACTTCTGTAAGCTATCAAGTTATATAATTGTTAGTTCTTTAAAAATATGTAAATCATATCTTTGTAAGTGCTATACCGTTGGCAGTAATAATGTCAAAATCAGATATAATACAAATTAAATAGGCTACAAACGCAAAATAACTTAAAAGTTACGTTTTCAGGAACTCACTTTTTCCCTCCTAGAATGGTACTGGAAACTGACACCTTCTGTCTTAGCCTTCTGTAAGTATTTTACCTTTGTGAGTGAGGATGGTCAGTGCCTGGCCAAATCTCTCAACATGGTAACTTGTTGCTACTATTTACTATTTCTTTCAACTGTTTTCTCTCTCAGTTCTTCACTAAACAGGAACTATTTGTTTTGTCTTTTTCAGAGGGTCTCACTATGCAGTTAAGGCTGGCTTGAATTCACTTTGTAGCCAAGCTGGCCTCGAACTCATAGTGATCCTCCTGTCTCAGCCTCCAAGTGCTGTGATTATAAATTGTATGTCCTCCTGCCTGGCAACAGAAACTGCTTCCTAAGGCTTGCTGAAGTACCTTACATAGGAAGACAAGACACAAAGTTAGGACCAAAACTACACACAACTACACACAGATGAAACACAAACACCAACAACTACCCATGAAAGGCACACTGGGTGCAACTAGAATGAGAAGAGGTGCCCTAAGCTCACCTGCTGTGCTCTGCAGACAGTACCCACCCCAGGTTTTGTGCAGAGTGGGCCTGCTGCCTCCAGCAGTCTGCTGCCACTGCCCATGGCCACAGAGCTCTCCAGCACCCTCCCTGCTCACTCTGGTTACTCTAGAATGATCTGGGGCTTTCAGATGCCCAACTGACCAAAAGGCTAGGAACGGGGCCGAGCAGAGAGGTGTGCCCTGCTCTAACCACACACCTAAGAGCCAAGCACAGCTCACTCTGCCTAAGCACTGTCCACTTCCCATCCTGCTAAGCCAAGGAAGACACTTTCATACAAGCTTTTCAAATGCTATTACCTTTCAAATGCTATTGCCTTCTTCATAAATTTTGGGAAAACAATGAAAACCTTTATAGGCTATCAAGTTATAAAATTGTTAGGTGTTATAAAATATAGAGCCTAGGGAGATGGCTCCGTGGCACGAGTGCCTATCTGGCAAGTGCAAGGTTGTGAGTTCAAACCCCATCCCACACAAAAAAAAAAAGTTAAAATACACACACATATAAAATCTCGCATCAAAAAGGATTCTGCAGCTGACCAAGAAGCATTTCCTTGAGAAGGTTTTCCAAGCTACACTATAAGCCTAATGTCTCTGTGCTGCATATACACACAAAAAGTGATGCAAACATGCACAGTCAAGACCTGAGCACAGCTGTTCTGGCAGCATCACCTACTTCCATCCTGGCCTCTATTTCAATCCAGTAGAAGCATCCACTCCCTACTTCCCTGTCTGCTGTCTCAGTACAGGTGGGGCAAGCCTGTTTGCAGTTTAGAGTGAAGTTATGATGTTCTGAAGCAGTTCAGGGGCCTGGGACGAAAGCAGATCCTTTCCTCATTAACAATGTCCGTCTTTATAGCTGTGTACATCATCAAACAGAATTTAGACACAACCTTGAGTAGAGGAAGAATACAAGAGGTTTTTCTCATTTTCTCATTCAGTAAGCTAATGAAAAGTTTCTAGACCTAAAATGCAGCTGAAGGAAGGTATCTTTTCACTGAGAGTCCACCACTTATTCCTCTCTTCTTATTGCTACTTTATAAATCCAGTTTTTCACATGTCAGGTGTATTGGAAGGTACATGTGCTTACCTCCACCAGATGTCAAGAAACTGTTAGCTAACAGAGGCAGAAAAACCAGTGTGATGCTTCTTTGCAGCATAGGGTCAGTTTAATTTCTGGAATATGGACAGAGCATTTTTACTTCTTAAGGCTTTTCCTGAGGTGTTCTCAGGATGTCTCACCTCCCTTAATTTAACATGCCAATTCTGACTCCACAGAATAAAGCTGCTCTATACAGGTAGTGGAAACAGGGGCTAGAGAAAAACTAATAAAGACCTGATCATCTGGTCTTCCTCAGCCTGGTTGCTAGTTTCTCTAAAGGCTACAGATGACTAGGAATAAAATGACAGCTTTATCCTTTATTCTCAGGAGTCTTTGATACTGAAGTTTCATGTTGAGTTGACTGCATCAAGTTTAAAGTATAATAATTTTTTCTTATTAATTCAATAATTTTTATTGTACATCTGTGTGTGGGGGCCAAAATGAGGGTTTGAAGTCCACCTAGCATCTGCCCTTACGGAACTCACAGAAAACAAAGCAAAACCTGAACTATGCTGGCTTTGAGCCAGGTCAAGCAGGTTAAGAAAATATTCCTGAGGGAATGTCCCTTGAGCTGGTTGAGCCAAGTGAGTAAGAGCTCCCTAGGGGAGGAACAACATCAAGGGCAGAGGGAACAAGACACACATGGGATATAGGGGGCTGATACCAGGAAGCCTAACTCTGAAGGGGTACTGACATGAAGAAGAATGGGGAGGTAAAGACAGCAGGGGGCAGGTTCAGAGGCAGCTAAGGGTCCAGCACGGGTGTGCAAACATGCACAGGCCACTGCATCCACTCCAGAGCAGCCTGGATGTCTAGTGGTGTACACCAAAGTGGATGGGGGCCTTCCAAGCATCAGAGCAACAGGACTCCAAGGAGATGGCACACACATGGCATGTGCTCTGGATAGTTCTTTCTCTTAGAAACACTCCATCTCAGAACAGAATGATCTGGATTTAAAGCAAGATCTTATCTGCAATAGTCAGTTACTGACTTAAGTTGTGGCAAATGGATACATTTGAAAGCATTACTTTCAAATGATGCTTTCAGAGTCATTGAAGGTAAAGTAATACTAGGTACTCTTTAGAGAGTATGGAATATCTCCCTGTCTGAAAATATAAGCTTAATATTTTAAATTAAACTATTTTCAATTGCCCCAGTTTATGATTCTATATTAACAATACCCTTGTAAGAGAACAGGCTTTATCAAAATGACCCCAGGATACAACTTAAAACCTGCTTTTTAAAATAAAGCTCTGTTGGTAAGCTTTTCCTTGCCTCACTGTTGAGTTTCCAATAAGTACGGGAAGAGGCAGGGTCACCCCCCAGTTAATAAATGTTTCCGTTACTTTGACTGAAATTTCCTGTGTGAACCTCCCTTATATTCAGTGGGACAGCTTTCTTGGTTTCTACATCAGATATAGGTGGTCTAAAAGCAGGCAAAACATAAAGGGCAAAAAGCGGGGATGAGCAGCTGAGCAGACCCAGGAGCTGGGTGAAGGTGGGGACATGATCAGCTGCTCCAGGAGAAAAAGCAAGCCACACGGAGGGCTGCCTCTCACAGGCTGCAGGAGCTTGGGAAGGCCAGTTTCTCCACTTTCTCAACAGTGAAATGGAGACAGTACCCAAAACAAGACAGGGGATCCTTCTGTTATTTACAAGCATCAATGAGGACAAAAACCTGTGAACATGTTTAATAATGAAGGACAAGAGGATTTTTGAAAGAGCATTTAGAGCATTCTCAAGACATTCTAACACAAAAACAGAAGAGGGGAAAAGCACCAGCAGTGTCCTTCGTCACTTTGTTACTCTCCCCTCCCACTTGACACCTGGAAATTCCAGGGGCCTCGGGCCGATCTACAGAAATACACAGAACAACCAACTGGCAAGACAACACGCTCCTCATGGAGTTGATCTTTACAGATCAGGCACAGGAGGTGACCACTTATTGCCCCCTCAGTCACCTGTCCTTGTATGACCATTTCACTGATGCTAAGGTGCCACAAACAGGTGAGACTATGGGGCAGCTATAGTAATTATTCCCACTTCACCCAGAGGAAGGGTCACAATTATCCATCACCCATAGGTGAACACAAGTGCACAAGTGGCAGCACTGATTCTGACCACTCACTGGGAGTTTAAAATGCTCCATACTTCCCTAATTCTAATCTCCTGGGTTTATAGCCTTCAGGTTCAGCAATAATAAACTGAAGGAAGAAACAAAGCAATATAAAGCAACTTCTCAAATAAAACACATCCACTTCCCACAGCTCAAAACCAGTCTTTGCCCCCTTCTGGATATTAGAGGCTTGTGCTTATTTCAATCACTTTACACATGGACAAAAGGTATATATAGATGTGGTGCCAACAGGTGTGCTCAGAACTCTGCATATTAAAATGCCAACATAGGGTGCACCAATGGGATTTCTCTGGGCTAACCGAACTCACTTATTTCTAACTTTGCCTTTTATCTTACCAACAGGTACATGTGCTCTGTCAAAATACTACTAACAAGAGGGTTTCTTTTATAACTTGAGAAGAAAACCATGAATCTCTGCTGAAAACACTGTGTATCTTGTGTAGGAGAGTTGTTCCATGGTAACAAAGTGGACTTGTGTCCTCTAAGAAGTCTGCAAGGAGGGGCTCAGAGTGCTAGAGCCAAGAACTAGCTTTAAGGTAGTGATCAGCACTTTTCCTGTGAACAGACGCTGAGAACTTGAGAAAAGGCTGAACCCAGCAGGAGCCCTGCGCAGCAGCTCTGTGATGAAGACAGAGAGCAGCCTTTTCCTCTAATACATACAGTTAGAAACACTGAAATTTAAGTTGCACAAGATCATGTATGTACTACCTTATTTTTATTTTGTCCTTTGCTCAAACAATGGATTGTTTGATAAAGAGAAATAATTACACTTTGTGCTTTCTCATCTAAAATAGCATCGTTTTGAAGAAGTTCCCTGACAGGGCAGTGACTCTGAGTACAATCTTGCTCCTTTCCCACCCACAAGCAGGGTCTGTGTGTCCAGAAGGCCAATTACTGGAAGTTGCTTATCCCCAAAGCTCTCAGACTGCCATCTGTATGACTCTAGGAGCAGAGAAACTTGCTGCCACGACTGGGCTCCTTTAATAAGATTTCTAATCTGTGAAGTCCATACTGAAACTCCTCACTCCAAAATCATTCCCAACAGTTGGCTTCAAGATCCTTTTTCTTGGGGCCCGGCGGGATGGCTCAGTGGTCTAAAGCGCCTGCTTGGGGAAGCTTGGGTGGCTTCAGGGACCGCGGCTCGATCCCCAGCACCACATGCTGCGCCAGTCCTGCCCTTGGGGCAGGCTGCGCCAGCCATAAAAATGAGTGAATAAACAAACAGAGGTTCTGAAACAAGAATAAAAATAATAAATTTTTTAAAAAAAAGATCCTTTTTCTTATTTTTACTTCATTTCCTTCTTACATTTATATTTAAACTCTCCTTTCCAGTACAGTTCTGCTTCTAGGCCCCCTTATTTCTACAAGTGACAAGTCTGCCATAAGCAGCAACAGCCAGACAGGGCCTAAGAAAGGAGGTGCTCTTCTACAGAAGTGTGTTCCAGCAGAAAGAAACTGATTTTAGCTTAAGATTCTGCAGGTATAAGGTCTAGAGTCATCACCTAGGGTGACAGAGCGGGGAAGCATAATGTGTCACATGGCAAGATAAGGCTCCTGCACAGGTGTCTTCAGGTCTCTCTCATGAAGTCACCAGGATTCAACCAAAATGGGCCCACCCTGACTACCTAACTCTAACCCAACCTGAAGGCCCTACCCCTAAACAACACTGATTTTCACAGTAAATTCCTAGCCTTTCAATACTTCACGATGAGGATTAAATTTTAACACATGAGGCCTTGTAGGCCACTCAGTCACAGCCAAACCACAGCAGACTTTTAAGCTCCTGTCAGTGATTATCCATAGGATCAAAGGCGGCAACAGTGCAAGTCACACTTTAGGTTGCTCCTACTCTGGGAACCTTACACTGGAACAAATAGCTTGGTCCAGATCCAGAACAGCACCAAGGCACCCAGACACGTGAGTGGCTGCTGAATGCTGAGTTCACAAGCCCAACCTTAAGAGGAGTATGTCACAGAGGAGACTGGGGACCCTACCCTGGGAAAGACTGTGTTAGCTCTAAGTTAAAGAACCAAGGTTCAGTCCATTACAAGGAATATGGACATTCTCCTTACTTCTGCTGTAAGGGAACATACTCCTTAAAAGGCTAACCTTCACTTTAGTTGGTGAGCAAAATGGAGATTTAGAAGTAATACAACCAAGAAAAGAAACCTTAAATGATCTCAATGCTTCTCCTCCACCTTGTTTTTAAGGGTCTACTAACTATCAGGACAGATTTCATTTACCCAACTACCTGACAAAGTAGTATTGTCCCAGTTTTCGGGCTAGAAGACTAAGTAGAAAGGCTAAGTGACATTGTAGTTGCCCAAGAACCCAGTTTCTAGAAATATATGGACAAAGGTCAACATGAGGTCATGAGATCTATAATCATTATTCCTTGACAACAATCTCCTGCTGCATTTTCAAAGACTGTTCCCTCAGCAAGTCCAGGAGCCTCATGTGCTCTCCTCCTTCCTCCTCTGGTCCTTGTTTCTGGGCAACTTGACAAGGAGTACTGGTCATTTGATGACTGTACCATTGGGGGGGGGGTCCTTTTACTTAGAAGAAAGCAGCAGAGAATGAGATTAGCCAAATTATTAAAATTATATGCTTATGTACCAATGACTAAGGGACTTCAAATTAAGGAGCTAACAGCTAGTGTCTGCTAAAAGGCCTGAGAGCCTCCTTAAAGGTCTAGTATAAATGTGGCCACTCACTGTTCCCTAGAGCTAATCTGTAAGGCCTTAGACAGTCTCTCAGAACTGAGTAACAGATCCTGTTACTATCACCTTAAATGGAGGTTTTGTCTAGAGGTAGGAAGGGCCTGGAAGAGGGCTATGCTGAGTTAGCAACCACTGGGCATCCATTGCAGGAGATGATCAGTGAGGAGGGGCTTCTACAGCACCCCTCAGTGTGAGGTAAAAGCAAAAGTAGCTCCTAAGCTACTAAACATGGTGAACTATGGAGACCTTGTATGGAATTTCCAGGGATCTACCGCAGGCGCCTATCATGGTGCAGGAACATGTCCTCTCCTGCAAAGGACCTGGCCCACAGGCAAATGAACTTGCTTGCACCTGTGCATGAAGCGAGAGAGGTGATGACACTGGAAGAGCAGTGAAGGGCTCACTGCTCCTGCTACTCACATGTAATCTCCCAGGAGGCAAGTGGGAGGGGCGCACTGGAGTCTGCACAGGACGGGCCTCTGAGACCATCCCCGTGCCCATTTGCTTCGCCCAAGTTGGGCACAGCTGCCTGGTGCCTACATGGTACCCACAGCACCCTTGCAGCACTTGCCTTGCCTAAGCACTGTTGTAAGTCAAGCTGGAGCCGCACTGAGTTCCAACATATAATGAAACTACACATCAGCAACCCTTCACTCTGCCTAAGACGTAACATGAGCAAAGTCCAACTCATGTTCCCACTCACCTGCCCTTCCTCGAGGATTTTCTGTCTCAAGAAATGCCACTGTGTTCACACAACTGGGTGAATGCTTTCCATCTCTCCAAGCTCAGTAGCCTCTCTCCCTTTATCTGTCTCTGTCTCTGTCTCATCACTGCCTTCTCTATCTCAAATCCTCCACTCCTGGCCCTCCCTGTGATCTACTGCACAGGTTGCCCCTTTGCTTAGAATGCTCTGCAATCCCAGGGCTGGCTCCTTCCATGGCTCCTACCTCAGCTTCTCCAGAAAGCTACATTTTACTATTTGTAGATTTGTTCCCAGCACACAGGAAATATCAACCACATTGCTGAGTGCACAATACTAGGAAAACAGACCTGTAAGGTAGGTTTGGCATGGCCATATCCAAGTTTCTAGAAGACCAGTTCAGCACAGAAGGTGGACTGAAGACGTCAAACTACAGGGAGGAGATCAATTAAGATGCTGCTCTGAGAAGGAAGACAGTGCTTGACCCAAGATGGTAACAGTGAAGACAGGAGAGAGAACTGAGCTGTTTAGGAGATAAGATCAGTAGCATACTGTGACTGCTTCTACGAGAGCACCTCTGTTGCCCAAAGTATCTGGTTGGACCAGAGAAAGGCAGGCAGCTAGGCAGGGGGTACTTCATGTCTGTACGTCCTGGTTTAAACTGAGACCAGGAGGCAGCTGACCAGCCACATCTGGAACCAGCGTCCACAGCGTTCCTGGGTCATGTGCTCACACAAGACCTCTTTATTCTTTCCAAGTCCATTTAGGTAGTTGTTTTTTAGATGGGCCATTTGGGACTCATACAGCCAAGACACACAAACACCTAAAACACATGAACATAAAACCCTGCACAGCTGCCACCTTAGCAAAGTTGAAACATCAGGGTGTGATGAGGACAACCAGGGCTACATAGTGAAACCCTGTCTCAAATAAACAAAAACAAAGGCAAAACTTGTAGTAATAGTCTCTGGCATACTGTGCCTCACAAAGAACTGTATGGAGAAGGACTTAATATTGCCACTGACGACCCATCTCTCATGTATTTCCTGAAACTACAAAACTTTATTTAAAAGAAAAAAAAAAAAAAAGACCATCTTATTAAAAACACATCTTAACATCTCTCTAAAGCTCAGCTCTGTAATCCCAGCACCTGCGAGTCACAGGCAGGTTTGCCACAGATTTGAGGCCAGCCTGAGCTATACAATGAGTTCAAGGTCTGCCTAGTCTACCTACCAAGATTCTATCTCAGAACAACAACAACAACAACAAAACATTACAGCTCTGGCCTCACTCAGGTTGGCACTTGGCCCCCTGCAATACCAGGACATGGACGTGGGCAAGGAGGATGTGTGGGGATGGTGCAGTGGCTTGTGCTCTGGTACCCTGATGCAAGCAGGCCTGCACTGTTGAGGGACCTGGGAAATGACAAGACAGCACTAAGTGCTAGATCAGGTGAAAGGGCTCCAGAGCCAGGAGCTGGGAGCTAATTTGTGTGCTTCATAAATGAAAGGGAATTCAAAGGCAATGCCTGCTGACTGAAGGAAATGCGAAGTCTAAAGCAAACAACCACATTTAAATTTTGAAGGGCTGTCTTTTCAAAGTGCTGATTATTATTTTTATTCCTTCAGGGAAAGTTTCACCTAGAAATCATCAAAGAGAATCACCTGGCAATTGTTCTACTGCTTATTCTAATTAACTGTTACTCTATTAAACCAATGTTAAGCGCTGGGCGTGGTGGCACACGCCTGTAATCCTAGCACTCGGGAGGCTGAGGCAGGAGGATTGGTGTGAGTTTGAGACCAGTCTGGGCTACAAAAGTGAGCTCAGGACCAGCCTCAACTGCATAGCGAGACCCTGTCTCAAAAAGACAAAAAAAAACAAAAAAACAATGTTAAGTAATTCTTATACAAATAAACAAAAGTAAGTCTCAGATTTCTGTATGAAACAACATTTAAATGTCACAGATAGTACTCAAGGTGTGCAACCCATAGATACACCCATGGAGCCAGTCACAATGAACCTGCCTGAAATTTGGTGAATGAATAGCATTTTACTAGTAACCTTGCCAGTAGCTGCTCAGAGAACAGCTAAGAGCCAACTATTGTACCTCTAAGCTGACTGCCAGCAACACAGCCAGGCCCCACACCCATGAGGAGTAACAGACACCCCAAAACTGGAGTTATGTTGCAAATGTGTTATTTTGTTGTCCTTGGTCTTGAATACTTAATTAAATGGAAGTTTGGTTCTTGTTCATAAGCACATTTCTCAACAACAGTGTGCTGCTAGTATTTATTCTCAAAATGTCAGTTCTCAAGTGTACAAAGCCACTCACTCCCATGATCTTGGCTTGCTCAGTCAGGGTCATATCTGGCTAGATTTTCTTTCCTTCAGTTTAATTTCTGCTGAATAACTCAATACGTTATTTTTTAGACAGTGTCTCACTATGTAGCTCAGGCTAGCTTTGAACTCACTGTGTAGCCCAGACCTCAAACTCGTAAGATCCTCCTGCCTCAGTCTCCCAGATGCTGTGTGACCACACTTCACCAGAAGACACCTTCACTAAAAACAATATGGTAGAACACCAACCCAAGTTACCACCACCCATGATAATTTGTTTTCTTCAAAGTCATCTTAACTAAGCCTGTAGCAGTTTATTGCTCTCTCCCCAGACTAACTTCCCCTGACATAAGTTTTATCCGTACAGTTCTCTGACATCATGTATAGACAGGACACTTTTTTTTCTTTTTTAATTTTATTTATTTATTTTTTTCTTGTTTCAGAACCTTTGTTTATTCACTCATTTTTATGGCCGGCTCAGCCTACCCCAAGGGCAGGGCTGGCGCAGCATGTGGTGCCAGGGACTGAACCGCGGTCCTTCAAGCCTCCCAAGCTTTCCCAAGCAGGCGCTTTAGACCACTGAGCCATCCCGCCGGGGCCCCGATAGGGCACTTTTAAATGTCCAACAAATGCTTCACTTGAGTGACATTCCTAAAGAGAGGAGTTTGAGCCACCTGAACTTTCCTGATAACTCAAATTACCAGGAGAAATAGGTATTGAGTAATAAATCAAGGAGAAACAGTAAAATGCCAAATAATACATATAAAGCACAAAATAGTAAATAATATCACTAATAAAAAGAAAATAAAAAATTAAAATGTCTAATGTCATGTAGGTTGTAGTAAAGGGTAGGGGCACATGTCCTTTGGATGATCATATCATAGAATGATCCTTTTCAGGGCCAGAGAGATAGCTCAGCAGCATAAGCACTTGCCTGACAAGCACAAGGACCTGGGTCAATACCCAGTACCCATGCCAGCCCCAAAACTGTGGTGCTGCATGCTTTTAATTCCAGTGCTAGGGAGGCTGAGACAGAAGGATCACTAAAAGTCTGAGTTCCATTATCAAGAACTTGTACCAAAAAAAAAAAAAAAAGAAAGAAAGAAAGAAAAAGAACCTTTTCAGTTAAGCCACAAAATGTCTATCAAAAAGCATAACAAAGTGTACACATTTTGACCTAGAGATCAAAAGCCAGCCATCCTGAAAGAGCGCTCCATTTACTACAGGAAACAGTAATTAACTGGAAGCCACCCTAATGTCCAAAGGCACAAGAATACTTGGATGAATGACATTGTCCTCACATGAAATTAACATAGAAAAACTTAAAAGATCAGCATGAAAAAGAAAGTTACAAAACTAAGTAAAAAAGTCTGCCACAGACTCGCATCTTCAGAGTAATGATGGGTGTGATTCTCTCTGGACCTCTAGAAGTCTCAGCTTGAGCACAACACATTTAACTTTTGCAGGGCTTCTCTGACGTTTAGATGTGGGAACTAGAACTCATTAAATACATCTAGTAGTCATTATTAGACTATGACTACTCTATAGTAAAATAAGCATGAAAACAAAATCTAAAGAAAAACCCAAAGTACTGGGTTATCAGAATTGAGATTTTTCCTTTACTAACAGTCCCATTACTTTACAATATGAAGAAATACTCTGATATTTTCCCTTGTTTCTTATCATACATATTTTGAATTCAGGGCCTTGCAGATGCTAGGCAAGTGCTCCATCACTGAGCTGTCCTCAGCTTTTTGAGTAGGGTTTTCCTAGGCTGTCCAAACTGGCTTAGAACTTCTGAATGCCTGTGGGTTAATCTCCCAAGAAAACAGTTTACAGGACTGGTAAGATAGCTCAATAGAATAAGCGCTTGCCTGGCAAACACAAGGACCTGAGTTCAGTCACCAGTTCTGCAAAAAAACAAAAAAGAAAGAAAATGGTTTCCAGACCTGTGGGCTATTACACTTGGCTCTTACCTCTTTTTAGGGCTGTTTTAAGATAATCTAGATTAAAAGAGAGGAAAGGGAATGGGAAAAAAGAATTAAGATATGTTTATGAGCAAGTACAAATTCCCTATTTGAATGTGACTATTTCTTTTAAGAGTTCAGCAAGAGCAATATCAGAGACTGCATGATTTCCTACTTTTCTTTCAACATGGATTTAAAAGTTTACTAGCTCTAGCTAGGCATGGTGACACACCTGGCATGCCAGCACTCGGGAAGCTGAGGCAGGAGGACTGCTGTGAAGTCAAGGCCAGTCTGAGCTACACAGTGAATTCAAGGTCAGCCTGAACTACACTGGGGGGGGCGGGGGCGGCAGGGGGCTGTTAAGTTACTAGTTTTAGATCTACTTGAAAAGCTAAATAAAACTCTTTAACTCCTTATTTTTAAAAAGCTTGTAAGAGAATCAGTGCTGACTGACCTAAATATGTGTATCAGGCTACAGTGGTTCTATATCTAGTATTTCCTTCTGACTCCTACATATCAACTGCAAAGCTCAGTTCTCTTCAGCAATTCCCTCCCTCCACTATTGGTGTCTAGAACTCCCCTTCCCCATTACTTGCTCCTTAACTAGAAGCTCAGCATCTTCACTGACCACCTCACTTTGCTCTGCCTGTCATGTCTAAATGGTGTGTAGATTCTACCAACCTCATATCCTAAAACATTTCTCTACTTTTTTTTCCCCTTGGAGATGGCCTCAAGATGTATTATGCATACATACCAACTCCTGCCCAATAATGTAGTCATTATGGGCTGCAAACATGTATTAATTTTAAAAGCTCCCCTTGGCTCAGCTCAAACAACCCTCCCGCCTCAGGCTCCTGAGCAGCAGGCACTAATGGCCACTACCCCTGCTGTCCCCTCCTTTTGATCCTCTTTGTCACCACATATTCAGCACTTGTAAAAAATTAATCCCACAGCTCTCAACTAGTCTTCTTCTTTCCCATCTCTCCCTATTTCCTTCCTGGGATTCTTTCAGGAAACACAAATCTGATCCATGATTTTCAACTTTAGAAATCACTAGTTGTTTCACAATATCCATACACCAAGAGCCAAATTCTTAAAATATGAGTCATTTGGAGTTCACATATTCTCAGTAGGTTAACCAACTCTGATTTTGGGGTGAGGTGAAGTACAATAAGGAAGTAACTGTCTATAAACATTCTATGGGTATTCCATACAAACTCAGAATTCTTAATTGTTCTGGTTGTGCCTTATGGTGCTACAGTATCAAAAAAAAAGAAGCTTGCTTAACTAGGCATGGTGGCGCACACCTGCAAACCCAGAGCTCAGGAGAAAACTGGGGCAGTGTGATCCCAGGAGTTCAAGGCCAACCTGGGCTACACAATGAGACTGACTGTCTGTTTCTCTCTGTCTGTCTCTCTGTCTGTCTGTCTGTCTGTCTCTCTCTCTCTCTCTCTCTCTCTCACTCACACTCACACACACACACACACACACACACACACACACAAATCATTTAAAAACTTTATTACCACATAGATATTTTACTTTGACCTTAGGTATAATCACTACCTTACAAGACTAATTCTTTTTGGGAAACGACAGTTCTTGGGATTGAATCCAAGGCCTCAGAAAGTGTTCTGAGTGCTACAGCCCCAGCCTTCAATATGTTTAGTGTGCAAGTTAGATTTTAATCCCTTCCTTTTGCCTTCTCCCCTTTAAAAACGTAATTCCTGAGAGCATTCATGTTGGCTGATGCTATCTCCTAAGTCAAGAGATTAATACTACACCTAAAACGCCATACACTCTGTTAACCCCCACTTAAGTTTCCAATCAAAATGAAAAGAATGTTCATTTCCTATGCTAGGCATTTTTTTATGTAACAGCGTAAGTTCTGGATATTCCCACAGAGGCTTCCTAAGTGCACCAGGATGGAAAACTAACACAAGCTACAGCTACCAGGGGAGCACGTTGACAGAAACATATTTTTCAAAAGCAAAGCAGGAGGATACCAGGCAAAGACGACACCAGTTCATTCTTCATTTGCCTTTATAATTACCTCCACTACTGAAATGTGCTAAACACTTACGTAAACACTTCTCAGAAAGTAATGTTTAGTTTTTTTGGTCATTTTGGGGATCCAAGTGAGGGTTCCCACATTAGGCAAGCACTCTGCCACAAAGCTAAGGCCCCAGGCTCCTCAACCCACAGCTGTAGAACAGAGCACACAAAGCTGCAAAGATGAAGAGGATGACCTTTGAGGGCAACTCCACACCACCTCCATTTCCTTGTCCTATCTCTTTCCCATAAAGAGGAATAGAGCAGAAAAGAGAGAACTGGTTTGCAGACACAGGCTTTCAAAGTCCCACAAAACTGGCCTTGGTTGAGGTGGAGAAAAAAGAACCTCAATTTTTCTAACAGCATTGTATAAAAAAGGCTGTATCTCCTGGAAGACTAGACATCCTGTGCAGGATCCACACGGAGTGCAAGTCACACAGACCTTCCCCACCCTGCACTTCTCCAGCCACAGGCAGGCAGTCAGCCAGGCACACAGAACTGTTCCTCATTGCCCTCAGCACTCTCACTTCAGATTACCAGAAGTTTCACCATAGGAACTTATTCTTGGTTAAAATGAAAGAATGCCTACTTTTACATGCACTGGAAATAAATTATTTGGCTTCATAGACTTCATTGTGACTTATTATCAATATTCTTGTTTATGATCCTTTCGCATTTTCAAAGAACAATCTACTCCTAGAAGTTTTGCTTTAAAATCAACCGTGATGCTCCCCTAATCTCCTTCTCACATCTTATTTTAAAAAAGGACTATATGCGCCCGGCAGGATGGCTCAGTGGTCTAAAGCACCTGCTTAGGAAAGCTTAGGCAGCTGCAGGGACCGCAGTTCAACCCCGGCACTACATGCTGCGCCAGCCCTGCCCTCAGGGCAGGCTGAGCCGGCCATAAAAATAAATAAATAAACAAACAAAAGTTCTGAAACAAGAAAAAAAATAATAAAACAAAATTTAAAAAATAAATAAATAAAAATAAAAAAAGGACTACAGGGAAATTAGAGTCCTTGACTTTGTCATGATTTATTTATTCTATAAAGTAATATATCAATATAGTTCAAAATAGAAAATTTCATTTAAAATTTCTTAATTTAGAAAATGAAAATACAGAAAGAAAAAGACCTTTTTGTCTGGAAGTTTAGTGACAACTGTCATGGAGTGAGTGATTCAGAGAGCAATGAGACAGTTACATAACTTCTTGTTGTACCTAAAAGCCAGGGGAACAGACAGATGAACAGGCCCTGTGCCTGTTCCTGAAAAAATACTACCCTGAGAGAATGTGTTATGCAAAAAGGCTAAGAAAAAGTGAGTGGAGCCAACAGCAGGGCTGCAGAGAGGTGGTGGAGGGCCTTGCCTGGCTTTAAGGAGCACCAAGATAGAACTAGGCAGACATTCAGCAGGATGACAGCTTTACTCTAAAGTTACTGGAAAGCTAACTTTCTCACGTGACTCTTTTCAATGTCTTTTTTTTTTTTTTTTTTTAAGGTTTAGGCTTTTTAAAAAAAATTTTAGAGTACAAAAAAGTATTAAAACAGAAAAACTGGGGCCCGGTGGGATGGCTCAGTGGTCTAAAGCGCCTGCTTGGGAAAGGCTTGGGCCGCTTCAGGGACCGCGGTTCGATCCCCGGCACCACATGCTGCATCAGCCCTGCCCTGGGAGCGGGCTGAGCCAGCCATGGAAATGAGTGAATAAGCAAACAAAGGCTCTGAAACAAGAAAAAAATAAATAAAATTAAAAAATTAAAAAAAAACAACAACAGAAAAATTGCAAATGATACAGAATTTCACTAAGCAAAAAATACGAATTTCACAATATTTGCTGTAATTCAGTGTTCTCTTCAAATCAGTTGTTCATATTACCTGCTGTATGCAAAACTGGAAGAAAAAAATATAAGAAATTAAGAGAAAAATGAAAAAGAACTGAAAAAAGGAGACAAAACAAATTAAGCATTTATTTCTCCTTTCCACAGACCAGCAGAAATCCACAGTACAGTTGTCCAAACAATCCTACTTACATACACAGATCTATGTCTTTCTTCCATTCCCTCTCCTGTCCTTCTCTTCAACTCAGTAATTCTTTCCTTTTGAACAGTTTTTTCCTTTTTCCCAGTATCTAGTATACCTTCAAACTTTTTTTTCTCCTTCAGATTCTCACAGTAAGGAGACAACATGATGTTTGCACATGTGGGTCTGATTTATTTCACTTGACAGTACAGGAACCGGGGCTGGGCAGATAGCTCTGTGGCACAAGTGCCCGCTGGGCAAATGCAAGGTCATGAGTTTGAACCCCAGTCCCGCCAAAAAAAAAAAAAAAAAAGTTACCAGACATGGTGGTACATGCCTGTCATCCCAGCACTTGACAGGTTGAGACAGAAAGATCACCATGAGTTTGAGAACAGCTTAGGGGCTACAAAAGTGAGCATAAGACCAGCCTGAACTGTCTCTAAAAAAAAAAAGTATCTCTAGTCCATTTATCAATAAAAACCTTAAATTTATCCTTTTTTAAATAGCTGAATAATACTCTATTGTGTAAAAACACATCGTTATCTATTCCTCTTCTGGGTATTTTTCCAGAAGAACTGAAAATATTATACCATAGCGCTATATGTACTTCCATGTTTATAGCAGCACAATTTGTCATAGCTACATCTTGGAAGCACCCAATCATCAATTGACATTTTAATATGTAGTTTCATATTCACAATGTAACCAGTTCATTACAATGTTTTTTGCAGGGGGTACCAGGGCTCAGGGCCTTGTGCTTTCCAGGCAAGTGCTTAAGCCACTGAGCTATCTCCCTAGAAAACCTTTTACATTTGTCAAATCATGTTTTTTGTTTCACATTTATGCATTTAAATCTACACTAGAAAGTAAACTAAAGAGGATGTTTGCCAGTTAAGACTAGGGGGAAGTAATAATTAGTATTTGAACTCGGACTAAAAATAAACTTCGTAATTATTAATAAGGTGATTCAAAATTTTAAAAATTAACCTAAATCCAGTTCTTTATATATATTTTAGAAATTTTAATTCCTCAAGTGTGCAGGCAAAAACACATTCAGGAGGGGGAGGGAGGAGTAGGCTGCCAACTCACTGCAGGGCAACACTGGGACTGCAACCATTGGCCCCAGCTCACAGGGTTTAGATGTATCAGCCACAGGCCACCCTCACCAGAGGTCACTACCAAGTTACACACATAGTTCCACCCAGCAAATACACAGAGGTAAAGATGGACAGAAGCAAAGGGAAAAACATAGAAATGAATAGTTTTCCAATTCTCACATTCAGAAAAAGGAAACTGAGGGCCATTTTAGAAGAATGTTCTGGCTTTCAGCAACATTCAAACTCATATCACAATAAGAGAAGCCACCGTCTCATGAAGACTTCATATTCCTTTATTATAACATCATGCTTGTCGAAACAAGTCAAAATGGATTGCTAATGAAATATATGTGGTCTTATCTCTCATGATAAGACTGAGTGCATGCTCATTAAGCAAAAGAAAACACTGAATGCATCTGCTAAAACCCAAGATAAAACTAGACTAAAAGGGGCCTGGCAGGATGGCTCAGTGGTCTAAAGTGCCTGCTTAGGAAAGCTTGGGCAGCTGCAGGGACCAAGGTTCAATCCCCGGCATCACATGCTGCGCCAGCCCTGCCCTCAGGGCAGGCTGAGCCGGCCATAAAAATAAATAAGCAAACAAACAAAAGTTCTGAAACAAGAAAAAAATAAAATAAAATAATTCTTAAAAAAAAAAAAAAAAAAAAAAAAAAAAAAAAAAAAAAAAAAAAAAAAAAAAAAAAAAAAAAAAAAAAAAAAAAAAAAAAAAAAAAAAAAAAAAAAAAACTAGACTAAAAATGACCTCCACAAGTTGAAACATCATAAATTAAATAACACAAACTGGCTGAGGTGGCATGCACCTGTAATCCCAGTGAACACAAGAGGATCACTGAGTCTGATCTATATAGTGAGACCCTGTAGACTTTGTATCCCCTATACTAAATGCAATAAATAAATAAATAAGGCAAGTAAGTGAAACTTTTAATTTTTTTGCATACAGTTGTAAAAGAGCGGTTTGGGCTGGGGAGACAGCTGAGTGGCTTAAGTGCCTGCCTGGCAAGTGCAAGGCCCTGAGTTCAATCCCCATACCACAAAAAAGAAAAAAGAAAAGAGGGCTGGGGGCATAGCTCAGTGAGAGAGCTCTGGGGTTCATTTTCCATCACTGCAAAACGCAGAATAAGGTGACCAGGCATGATGATAATACCCACCTTTGACTTCAGCCCTAAGAGGTTGAAACAGAAGGATCACGGGTTCATGCCCACCCAATATGAGCATTTCCCCGGACTCTTGTGTCAAAAACTAAAACAGCTGGGGATAGGAACTCAATGCAAAGACCCTGAGTTTAATCCTCAGTACCATGGGGGGTTATGGTGGTGTGAGAATACAAACTAAATAAAACAGAAAAGGATCTTGTAATCATAATAAAATATTATCTTAAAGAGCCAAAAAGCACGACTTTATGCACTAATTTGAAAATCAGTGTATCATAGGACTACACTAACTAGGCACAAACATTAAAGGCAACAACTTGTCTTTAATTCTGAGGGCAAATGAATGGTATTGTCTTTCTTATTTTACTGGGTGACTTGGAAGAATAAAACAGATGTGGAACTGTTTTCGAAAAAATAAACTCAAAACACAAACTAGCATTGCATTCTTTTTTTGATACTGGGAATTCAACTCAGGACCTTGTGCTTGCCAGGCAGGCACTGTACTACAAAGCTATGTACTGGCCCTCAGCATTCCACTCTTAAAAGTGCGATGTAAAACAGAAGTTCAACAGAAGAGAAAGTCAGCAAGTTTTCACTGCAGCCTTGGATGCAGTGAGACTTCAGACTGCATAGCCTTCATGAGGTGGCAGCAGAGCCTACACTCCAGGTCTGGAATCCCTACAGACGCAGCCATGCAAGTCACAACCATTCACTCATATATTTTCCACCTCAAATACAGAGCACTAACTTGTTATTCTTTAGAGGAAATGATTAACGTGAAGCACTCATCTAGCATTTTAGAAGAAAATATTGTTACTTTAACCATTCAGTCACTGAAAGCAGTGGGGGTAGGGGGTGGGTTTAAGAAAAAGACGTGACTTATGCTATTTGGTATATTTGTTCTAACTGTAACATTCCAGATTTTATTTTGAGATCAAATCTGACAAGTAGACTAAATAGTCACTTTCCAAAGAAACACATTCCTGATC
Organism: Myocastor coypus; assembly: GCA_004027025.1. Lineage (NCBI taxonomy): Eukaryota > Metazoa > Chordata > Mammalia > Rodentia > Myocastoridae > Myocastor > Myocastor coypus. Next base: position 159,658 of record PVJA010000113.1, on the reverse strand, counting down.
AGTCACTCTAAGAGGCATACTCTCTGGAAGGCACTGTGACCTTGTGGGGCTGCAGCAATGCAGGGTGCCTTTTATTTTCCAGAAGGGACATGCATGCAGCCTAGGGATTTGATGGCCAGGATTTAGACTGACTTCTTTTTACCAATTACTGCGATAAACATTTGCACACAGAAATTTCACTGAGGAGCATTACCATTATTAAATGCTTAAAGAAAGCACTTGATGATGGTCGTATACCCCCAAAGGACAATAATAAAAGGCAACTTTTCAGAGAAGTTGGTAAATAGCCCATATACTTGGGCATGACAATTAATGACTTACTGAGAGCTCAAATTTGATGATTTTGGCCAGCCAAACAGCTCAGCAGATTAAAGTGTCTGCAGGGGTTGCGGGGTTCAACCCCTGGCCTGTCAAGGGCCTGACAAGCAGCCCTGAGGCCCTAATCCTGTCCCCAGAGTATGCTGATAGCAATTGAGACTGAGCATGGTGGCACCCTCTGATCTCAGCTCTTGGGAGTCTGTAAACAGGCGCATCCCTACAAGTCTGATCTAGTAGTGAGACCCTGAACACCCTGTACACTCTTCCCTAAAATACAAACAAACAAACAAAAAAAAACAAATTTGATAACTTGATGTACTTTAGGTTTCTAAAATATTATGCCCTTCAGAATGCCACTTTTAAAAATATCACTATGTCTAGACTTACTAGAAAATTCAATCTTTTTCTTAACCCCGATGATGAAGTACAAGAGGGAAGAAAAAAAGAGCATGAAGGAAGTCTAAGTTAAATGTTAAGGGCCCTTTTGTAACTATACTAGACTGTTCTAACTTACACATGCACACACGCACATGCACACATACTTTTTAAACTAGATTTTATTTTGGTATTAAAGGGATTAAATGTAGGGCCTGACACACAGGTGAGGCAGGTGTTCTGATGTTGGGTGTGCTGGAACACACCTGTAGTGCTACTATTCACAAGGTTAAGGACAGAGGATTGTTGAGGCCAGCCTGAGCTACATAATTTAATTCAAGGCCAGTCTGAACTACACAGTGAGATCCTGTTTTCAAAAACACAAACAAAAAGACAAACCAAAAAACAAGTGCTCCAACATTGCACATTAGATATTTTTTACTTTTAGGACTTTTTTATTCACCCTCTTCTCAATTCTATGGATAATGCAATAATAAAATCCAGTATGTAGGGTGAGGAAGATGTAAGATAAGGTATCCAGGAAAACTGATCCCGCTTGATAAAGTGTTTATCAATTATGTCTGGTCATTTATCTGCATAATACAATTTATTTATTTATTTAGGGTCTACCTACGTAGTTCAGGTTGGCCTCGCACCCATAGTGATCCTCTTGCATCCATCACCTGTGTGCTAGGATGACAAGTATAGTAAGCTTTAAATATAAAAAAACAGAAAGCCCTCACCTAATTAAATATAGTAGACTGAAAATACATTTATCCATCTGTTCCATTCCTACAAAACAAAGAAAAACTTTCAAGACTCATGAGAATATAAATAATGGGGGAAGAGGCATCCAAATTCTGAAAGATGGAAATAGAGTAGATTAAGAGAGGGCATGGTTCAAAGGAGCTGAAAGGAAACAGTGGAGGGACTACTAGAAAGCCAGCCACATTAGGGTACAGAATTGGGGCAGGGGTGTCCTCAAAAATCAGAGGGGGAATGGGGCCTACTGAAAACAAGGTCAAAACCGCATCAGCCTGACCCCCCTACCCTCTGGCTCTTAGGGTAATGACAGCCAAGTTTATACAGTAAGATAGGAACCCTCAAGATTTTTTCCAGGAAACTTACTTCGGAGAACAGAGAAAAACCCTATAGATGCTGCTGGCTGCCTTCCACAGAGAGAAACATACACTAATAAGCCCTGCACATACTGCTAAGAGCTTCAAATAGCTATTTTTCACCACCTCTTTGTCTCTTAAAGCTGTAAGTAAATGGTCAAGGATATGGCATTTGAAAAACCTCTTAACAAAAAGAGGAAACAGGAAACAAATGTGTTCAAAAAGAGAAACTACTGAAACCATAAAGCAAGTCTGTGCTTCTTTTTTTTTTTTTTTTTTGTGGGACCAGGGTTCGAACTCACGACCTTGCACTCGCCCAGCAGGCACTTGTGCCTCGGAGCTATCTCCCCAGCCCCTGTGCTTCTTTTAAAAATGAGTATATTAAGAGAAGGAAAAAGTTCTTCAAAATATCAGGAATAAAACAGTTTGTAAGAGGTTAGATGATAAAGTTGAAAACAATGGAAAAATCACAACAAAAAGACAAAGAGAAGACAGAACGAAGACCAAAAAAGCAAAGAAAGGATCAATCCACAGGATTCACCAACAGGCTGTGTGAGAGCAGAGTGAAGGGATCACATGATCCAAGAAGAAACAGCGGGGAGTCGATGTGGTGTGCACACCTACTACCACCACCACTGCTCAGGAGACTGAGGCAGGAGGGTTGTGAGTTTAAGGTCAGCCTGGGCTACACAGTGATGGCCTGTCAAGTTACTTCAAATCCCAAATTCTAGCTGCAGGTGTAATTCACTGGTAAAACACCTGGCCAGCATATGCAAGGTGGCCCTGGGTTCAACGCCCAGCACAGAAAAAAAAATGAAGCCTACAGAGGATGGGATAAAGACACATTTTGGGACAAGAGCTAAACATATCAGCCAGGACCTTTCCAAGGAAACTACTGAGAAATCACATTACTCTTCTGTATGAAGGCCCATTTAAGAAAGTGAAGACATGGGAACAGGAGACAGCATTCAATACCAAAGCAAGCAATGATGACTGCATTCCCCAGCATCAGAGTTGTGAAGCACACCTGCAACCCCAGCTCTGGGGAGCCCAAGGCAAGAATACAAATTTAAGTGTAGCCTGAGCAACTTAGCAACTTATCGAGACCCTCTCTCCAAATAAAACATTTTTTAAAAAGGCTGCAAATGTAGCTCAGTGCAGAGGTGTCCTCCAAAGTCAGATCTCTAATTCAAATTCTCAGTGTGTCCAAAAAGCCACAACACTCACGAACAAAAACTTAGAAACTAAATACCCAAGTTAGAAAATGGGTTAGATGGGGCCGGGCAGAATGGCTCAGTGGTCTAAAGCACCTGCTTAGAAAAGCTTGGGCGGCTGCTGGGACTGCAGTTTGATCCCCGGCACCACAGGCTGTGCCAGCCCTGCCCTCAGGGCAGGCTGAGCTGGCCATAAAAATAAATAAGCAAACAAACAAAAGTTCTGAAACAAGAAAAAAATAAAATAAAATAAAAATTCTAAAAAAAGAAAATGGGTTAGAAAGATATGGTTCGAGAAACTCAAACAAGAAATAAGCCTAGGGCAACGAAAAATTCTAAAAGAAAAGAAATATAATCACGTATTTTATGAAACATAATCATGTAGAAGTTGAAAAGTGAAAACTGATGTTTTAGAAGAAACATCAGTAACCAACAGCAGTAATAGGCAATTATTCAGAAGCAAAAAAACCAGCAGAGGTGGTGGCTTCAGAAAGTCACACTGCATAAGCAACATTCCTGGGAGGGCAGGCAGGTTTGAAGGGGGCAAAGCAGGAACCCTGGTTTGCTAAAACACTTTGTAGGCAGTGGCTTGAGTCTATAACCTATGGACATGCATTACTGATGAAAATAAGTTAAACAACCTAATTACTTGCTTCAATTTCTGTCCACCACTCAGTCCTAAGAGCTTGTGACACAAGAATACCGCTGCAAGAAATGGAACCAAAATGAAGTAACAAAACCCCTGATCTGGCTGGGGGCTCTCCTACTCACCATCTCTCTGGCTATTTCCAGCGCTTCCTGCAGGCCATAGAGCCTGCCACAGACCAGGTAGATTCCATTGGCCCAGAGAATACAACCCTCGTGGACCCAAAATTCGTTGCTGTCAAGAGGTAGTTCAGGGATTTGTAACTCCAACTCGGGGCCACCTTCTGAAGTGGTGGGCATGGAGGGCTTTGTGTCCAAAATAGTCTTTTCATTGCTGCCCTCGGTGGCTGCTTTTTTACAAGGGAGACCCCTGGACAGGGAACGAGGGCCTCCACCACAGTCTTCCGAGCGGTGGCGCCGCTTGAACCTGGGGTGTGCAGCCAGGCTCCTCTGCTCCTTTTGCTGCTGCTGCTCCTCCTCCTCTTCAGTGTCCGTCTTGGAGCCATTTGAAGCACTTTTGTGCCGTACCTTGACTTTGCTCTGCATTTCTGCGGCCCTCTTAGGAGGCAAATTCTTCGGGAGAGTGGCTGCATAATCTTGGGGGTAAAAAGGTCCAAAGAGATCACCCATGTTCCGGTAACTGGCCCACTTGCCACACAGACAGCAAACCAGGTGCCCCATGACAGATGACTCTGTCACCACAGGTCCTTGCAGCATAAAGGAGGAAGCTGGGAGCACCTTGCTTTCGGTGCTGCTGGGGGGAGGGGTCAGGGACCTCTGACCTTTCCGGCCCCTCACCAATTTGGTCTGTTCTTCTTCTTCAGCATTAATGATTGTACAAACGGCTCCAAGTTCACACTTATTTACTACATGGATATAGGGGAAAAAAGACTTGTTCTTGGCATCAGTTTTATCCAGTGGCTGGGTGGCATACTTTAGCTTGATCTCAGGCTCCTGGGGTTCTACGATGGGAACTGCTTGTTTGGTTTTCCGTTTCCTTGGCTGGGCCCCAGGCTTCCTTCTCTCTCTCCTCTGCCTCTGTTTTTTTGGCTTTGGCTCTCCATCTGCAGAACCTTCTGGTATCTGAGGTGGCTGGGGAGGCGGGGGTGGTGGTGGTTGTTGCTTCTTTTGCTTATTCACACTACCAATGGGTCTCCCCTTCTTCTTTCCTGATGGGAAATATCCCTTTGGGGGAAAACTCTCTTGTTTCGGTGAAATAGTCACTGTCTCATTCTCCTTCTCTTCAGCCTTGGGGTTTGCCTCCGGGGCTAATATGCCCACTGGAGCTACATTCTTTGAGTCAGAAAAGATTAAAGGTGCTGCACCACCCAGGGAGCCATCAGGTCTCCCTTGGTTACTGCCAGGCTTCTGTGAGGTTGTAGATGTCATGGCACCAGGGGCTTCCTTCCCAGGAGGAGCTGTGTCTGTATGTGTGTCTGCCTTTGCTTTGTCGTCTCCACTGCCACGCCATTCTTCTGCAGAGCGAGCTAGAGGCTTCTCAGTGTTAGACTCCTGGCTAGCTGGACCCACTAGGTCAGACACCACATCACTTTTTCTCTTCTCCATCTCAGCCTCCTGAGCAGCCACTGTCCCACCCTCAGAAGGACCACTCTTCAGTGACAGTATGTCATCCAGTGTCACGGCGTCTCCCCCAGCCTCTGTACTGTTTGCAGATGCACTCCTCCTGATATTTGGGGATGTGATCTTTTGAACTATAGCTTCCAGCTTCAATCCCCGTCCTTTCCGTGGGGGCAGTATTTTGGTCTTAGCAGGGCTTGTGAGGGTAACAGCAGGGCAATTTCTATTTTCTGGGCTTGGAAGGTCCTTTGAAGAATCTCTCTTAGGAATAGACTTGATATCCTGACTGTGAGAAAGATGGGCATAGGAATTGAATGCTTTATCAGTGCCTTCTTTTGATGGGTGAAGGAGGCGTCCTTTATCTTCAGTGTTACTGTTCTTTACATCTTGTGACTGTCTCTTACTGGGAATGGGAGAGATAAAAGAACGGACACGCCTTCGCATGATTAAAGGGTTTTGAGAAGAATGATCTTCTTGGCCAGGAAGCCTCAGCATTACATTACTAGGTTTTGATGATTGTGTAGATTCAGCTAGGCCATGCCCATCTGTCTCATGGGGTGGTCCATACCTTTTTTGACTAGACATTCCTGGAGGACCACTGCTTTTGGCTGGAGAAGTTTGCCGAGACAGATCCCAACAAGATTCTTGTAACTTCTGAGAGCCATGCTTCAGTTCCATGCCTTTAGTAGGCAGACCATCACTGGACATGAGGCAGCGCCCAGCCTCCTGCATGCCAGGGTCATGGTAAGTGCCAACTGGTGGGCCATACATCATACCATCTTTATCATTTTTCAGAGGGCTCCGTACTCTGTCAAGAAACTGCTGCTGTCGTGGGCTCTTCCGAGGTCCCTCCTGCCTGTGCTGTGCGGCAGCAATTACTCCCTGAGCAGAACTGCTGCTCCAGTCCTTATACTCCTCTTGCTGCTGTTGGTACATCTGTCTCTTATAGTGGAGCTGGGAATTTAAACCTGTGTTAGGGTCCCCATAAGCATGAGCCCGTGTGTTTGTGTGATATGCAGATGCCAGGCTTTCTGAGTTGGGAGAGAAGGGAGCATGTAAAGAGCTCCTATTGGCCCTCTCTGAAAAGGTCATATGGGGGTTCATGTGATGGGGGTCTCCTCCTGGGCCTCTGCTTCTCCCAGGAGACATCTTCAATTTTTCTGTAAAGTCATGATACTGAGAAGGGGACCGACCCCTCATGGCCTCCCGACTACCAACTCTGCCAGGGACTCGCCGCATTGGTGTGGGCCTACTGTCTTGGGGGGTATAGTCTGAAAGGGAATCATGGGCTGCTGCTCCTGGGCTGGCATTGACCCGATAAGACTCGTGCTTGATGCTACTGGGATGACAGTGGTCTCCAGATTTCTTGTTGTTGAAACTAGCTTGGGATTTGGATTGTTCAAAGTCTTCCTCTTTTATCTGTCCGCTCTGGGATTTCAGCTTTGTTTCCATGGACACCAATCCACCTGGAAGAATGACGGACTGACTTAAACTTGAGTTGAGACGTTCGTTCCTCCCAATTCTGGTGTCGGCACCCATGTGCCCCAGTGAGTGAGCCCCTGGGTCCCTGACAATCTGTCTTAGAGGAGAAATGTCACAGATCACTGATCTCCTTTCAGAGAGGGAGCCCCCAGGCTCATGAGCTGATGCTGGAGGCTCTATTTCAAACTTTCTGGGAATTGGATAGTCAGCCAGATTGATCTGTTTCATGTCAGGAGCTGTGCTGCTCGACTTCCTTTCCCAGGGTCCCCAGTGGGGGTTTTCTAACAGGGATCCAATACTTTTGTTCAGAAGGCCCCGGCTAGCTAATTCATTGGTTTGACTAACTAGGACATTGGGCCTCGCGGATCCTTCCAGGCCACCAGCCATTCCCTGATGCTCCTGAGCACTCCTGGAATACCTCCTGTCAGGATGGTGGTGGTAACCCTGAAGCACTTCCTGCAGGAGGCTGGGAAACTTTTCATTTCTACCCTTTCGTTCCCCGTGGCCAGTGAAGTCCCCCTTTTCTTGCCCTGTAGGAAACTGAGGAAAGCCACCAACATTTCGTGGCACAGATGACCCAAAACTCTCTTTGTAACTATAACGCAGGCTTCCAGGAGACTTGCTGGGCTCAGTCCTGCCTGTGAAACCGGGGCCCACTGTGGGGTGGCCCGACTGACCATTTCCTTCTCCATTGTGGTTGGAGCTGTTGTCACCATTCTTATTTCCTTTGCTCCCTCCTCCTGGAGGCTCCGGTTGGGAAAGTGATGTGTGACTGGCTTCCTTTGCCCCACTATTGCTCGGTGGCTGCTGTGTGGCCACAGGATCATCCTCTGGGGGCCCTTTATCCTGTCCACCAGACTTTTCTACCCGACCTGCCATAGCTTCCCGGGACACAATCACCCCAACTGTCTTCTCATTGACTTTTGGGTTCCCCTCTGATGACACTGAGGTGTCCTTAGCACTCGGCGAGGCAGCCTCTTCTCTAGCCACAGGACTGGCACTCAGTCTTGGGGGTTCATTCTGAGAGCCTTGTGCTGGTGATGCGCCAGCTTTCTCGGAGGTTCCACCCTTGTAGGTGGTGTCAGAGCTAGTGCTCTGGCCACTCAACTGCCTCACTCTCTCGCCCTGGTCCTCTGAGCTGCTGGAGCAGCCTCCATCCAAGGACTCTGCCATCGGAGACTTCAGCTGTTCCTCAGGTTGTGAGGAGCCTTCTGAGTTTGTGCAGCTGTCTGCTTTCTTGGATGATGAGGATGGCCTCTTGGAGGTCTTCTTCTGGGGAGTGAGGGCATCAGAAAGTAGCATGTGCTGGACAGTATTAGGAAGGTTGGCCACCTGTGTACTCAGGGCACTCAAACTACTCAACCCAGGATCTGTGAGCCGCTTTTCTGGCACCCCTTCTAGCCCAAACCCCTTGAAGCCCGCAGCATGAGAATTAGGACTGGGCATCATTGACGGTGTTGGGCTGAGTTGAGGCATTAACTGTAAAATACGGTTTCTGGAACCCATGGGTACATTGCCTTGCCCACACTGGAGAGTCTCCCCACTCTGCATGAGAGGAGATGGAGTGGAACTGCAGCTTGGAGACTGAACCACAGAGGCAGCTGGAGATGGGTTAGAGATAGGGCTGAAGTTCTGGTGAAACTGCATGGGGGATCTCACAGGAACCTCAGGCTGGCTATACTGTCCCACCTGGCTTTGCAGGGGCAGCTTGGTGGCAGCATTGGTATACTGCATTACATGCTGAGAGGGATGCTGTTGCTGCTGCTGTTGCTGCTGCTGCTGTTGTTGCTGCTGCTGTTGCGGCTGGGGCTGCTGCTGGGGCTGCTGTTGCTGCTGGGGCTGTGTTTGCTGCTGCTGCTGCCCCTGCTGGGTCCCTTGTGGAATCTTTGCCTGTTCAAAGTTTTTCATAGACTGTGGCTGGTAGCTGTAATTCGATTGTGTTCCATAAGCCTGTGCATTAGAACTCACATTATGCCCTTCATACTGGGAGCCAGCATTCACACTGTAACTACCATCATAGCTCTGTCCAGACTGACTGAAACGCTGTGGTGAAGGGAAGGAGGAAGAAGAGGAGGAAGAAGCAGAAGACTGGTAGTGCTGGCCAAACTGCCCCACTCTTAACTGGTAGCCAGCAGCAGAGGATGGTAGAGTTGAGGGCCGCTGCATTGGCTGTAGATGGGATGAGCCAGAGGTGGGCTGGCCAGTGGCTTGTGGCAGAGGTTGATGAGACTGATAGAGCTGTTGTCTCAACTGTACTTGCTGCTGCTGTTGGCTGGAAGCCTGCTGTTGGTACTGAGCACTCCCAGGAGAGAAAGGCCCTGCGTAATCCTGCTGATAATGAGACACACCACCAAGGGCAGAGTGCTGTGCTTGAAACTGGCCTACATGACCCTCACTCCCATACTGATTGCCAAAGCTGCTCCCCTGGGGGGGTCCATAGCTCTGCACGGGCCCAGATGGCCTTCGCTGAGGAGGCTGTGGGGTTCCTGTTGCCACGGGGTCTTTGTTGCCTGCCATGTAATAAAAATCTCCAGCCTCTTTCCTGAACCCCTGGTAGCCCTGGTGACCAGAGGTCTCACTAGCCATCACCGCAGCAGCAGCAGCCGCTGTTCCTCGTCGTCCACCACCACTGCTGCCACCACTGCCACCACTGCCGCCACCTGCACCCCCAAAATTCTGGAACATCTGGGCCTGGCGAGGGCTGAACTCTTCTATCCGGGATGAGCCGTGTACCTCCTGTGGGTAGCTCTGCTGGTTTCCGTGGTAACTGCTTTGCTCCCGAAAGGACTGCATACTGTTCAGCAGCACAGCAGCAGGCCAACAGCCCTCCTGGAAATGGAACAGAGGAAAGGCAGACATGAGACATGTTCTCCCATACAAACAAAATCAGGTCTAAGACAATTCAGATCCCCACATGAAGCTGACTGGTTTGAATGCCATCTTCTTTCTTATTCTACTTCTAATAATGTAAATAAGCAGAGAAATGATATAAAGAATGAAGCAGGAGTCTGTGGTAGAATCATTTACTCTAGCTATTTACAAATTCAATACAGTTTTTAAAGAACTGCATTATTAAAAAAAAAAAAAAAAAAAAAAAAACAGCAAGACCCTGGACTTAAAAAAAAAACTTTTTTTTCATTATTAGACAAATGAGCCTCCAAAAATCAGTCAGGTAAACTATGGGACTACATTATTACTGTCCATGAAAAACAATCACTTTCAAGTAAGTCCTTCAGTTATGGCAGGGGAAAGATAAGAGCCCCTTCGTACCTTGCTTTCACGTATTAGACCGGCTCACGCTGAGAGTGACTGCTGAGGCAGCCTCTCCATAACCAGCTGCTGTGCCCACTCCCCAGCTGGGAAACACGAGGCCTGAGAACCAAAGCCAGGTCTTCATGTCCAGAAGAATGCTGTTGCAACATTACAGCATTACCAGTTACCTGTGATAACTCAGGATCCCAGGACATCACTATGACTCCTTATGCCACAGTTACTACTGAAACTTTGGGTTCAACCTTCCTGCTACAGTTTGCTCTCAGGTAAGCCTTCCAGCCACCTGCCTGCCATTCCTGGACACAAAGGCTAACTGACTTTGCCACCACTCTTTTGGAAGGCTGCAAGACATGCCAGCACAGATAGCCCCCACCTAGCTTTTCACTTGCCAATCTAGCTATTCCCATGGAACTAGGATTTAAAAGTCATTTTAGAGGGCAACGAAAAACAGAAAAAACACAAAAGGTAAAGTGTAGGTCTCAGAGAGTTACTTGACTGGACAACCATCCTGCATTAACTTTTACTAAGGCCTCATCCCCTTAAACAACTGAGTGCTAATTTTAGTCTTTTTGCCTGTGATTGTATCCTCTCAGACTCAGATGAATAAAACAAGACCAAATTGCTCCAAGTAACTTTAAAATTCAATTGTTCATACCGCAGCATGGTGGTACACACCTGTAATCCTACAGAGTGGGAGGCTGGGGCAGAAGAATCATAAGTTGAAACGAAGCCTAGGTAACTTAACAATTAAGAAGCCTCCTGGGGGCCCGGCAGGATGGCTCAGTGGCCTGAAGCGCCTGCTTGGGAAGGCTTGGGCGGCTTCAGGGACCGCGGTTCGATCCCCGGCACCACATGCTGCGCCAGCCCTGCCCTCGGGGTGGGCTGAGCCGGCCATGAAAATGAGTGAATGAACAAAGGTTCTGAAACAAGAAAAAATAATAATAATAATAATAAATAAAATTTTTAAAAAAAAAACAATTAAGAAGCCTCTTGTCTCAAATTTTTTTTAAAACAAATTACAAAGCTACAGAATGTAGTTCACTCAATGTGAAGGTCCCAAGTTTAATCACCACATTAAAACAAAACAAAATCAATTGTTCAAAGAACTTATAAAGGACACATGAGTTGGGAATGAAATTCTGAAAAACAGCTTTCTCCTAATGTGTTATGAAGTTTGCCTCTGAGGTCCCCAGAAGGGGAGCTACAGTGGAGTTGCCTGCACAAAGTCAGTGGCCTTTTTTTAAAGCTGAGTCAGAGTCACCATCTCCCTGCTACTGAACTGAGCCACTGAACACAGACAGAACTCTGCTTTGCTCTGCCTGCCACAGCTTGTCCCTCTCATTTCCTTCTAGTCCCCAGGCATTTAAAATGACATCTGGCTGGTAAGGCTTTCCTGTCCATCCTACTAAAAAAGTGCTAATTCCATTACCTTACCTTGCCTCCATCTCCTCTCCTACTAGACCCCCAACCCTAGCACATGTTCCCTGTTTACTGTCCGTGTCTCCCCCACTAGTATAGAAACTCAAGAAGAGACTTTCTGTTCCTTACCAAAATTTGCTTCATGTCATTTGAACAAAAAGCCATGCACACAGCAGGCATCCTGCATGATATTAATAGGGTAAGAAATAGTTTTAGAAGGGCCAGCCAAATAGCTCAGCAGATTAAAGCACCTGCAACCAGTTGCAGGGGCCAGAGTCTGATCCTGGGGCCTGACATGCCAGCCCCACCCCCGGGGCGCACTGAGACGGCAACTGAGACTGGATGTGGCGGCATGTGCCTGTAATCTCAGCTCCTGGGAGGCTATAAACAGGTGGATCACTGTAAGTAGTGAGACCCTGAACACTCTCTGTAGGCCCTTCCCTAGAATACAAAAAAAAGAAATAGTTTTAGAGAACAAGATGAGAATTCACTAATTCAGAGGTGGTTTTATGGGATAAGAAAACCGTAGAAAGCAGAATATGATAGATATACCTGCCCGTAAAATCCTGTGTATCTTGGTCTAAGGGAAAACTCGACTGATCTGATCACATGAGAACTGTGAGGAAGTAATTCAGAAAGAAAACAGATCACAGGGGAAGAAGGCCAGTAATGTCAACCTCTAAACACATGACACATTTCTGAAATATCATATGTCTAAAATAGCTACACAAGGGCATTCAACTTTGATACTAAGTTAGATTATACAGAAACATGACCCTAAGTCAGCAGTTTTCAACTTGTGGGTCGCGACCCCAGCGGGGGTCAAACAACCAAAACACAGGGGTTGCCTAAAGCCTTTCCAAATCAGAACTGTAGCAAAATTACAGTTTTAAAGTAGTCACCAAAATTATTTTTTGGTTTGGGGTCACCACAACATTAGGAACTGTATTGCAGGGTCAAGGCATTACAAAGGTTGAGAACCACTACTAAGTCATCTTAAATATTGATATACAAGAAATGTCCACATCTAAAGGAAAGGACTTCTCATCCTCATTAAATGCCTCTGCAACAAACTGTTTCTTTGTTCCAGTTAATCTGCTGGGCAACAGGTAAGAGCTACTTAAATGGTCATTAACATAATGACACTGTTCCAGCATTTACATATCCTTTTGTTTGTTTGTTTTTGAGACAGGGTCTCACTATGTAGTTCTGGCTAGCCTCAAGCTCACTTTTGTAGCCCAGGCTGGTCTCAAACTCACACCGATCCTCCTGCCTCAGCCTCCCGAGTGCTGGGATTACAGGCGTGCATTGAGTAGTTTTTTAAAGAATTTTATTTTATTTTTCTTGCTTCAGAACCTTTGTTTGTTTATTCACTCATTTTTAGGGCCAGCTCATCCCACCCCAAAGGCAGGGCTGGCGAAGCATGTGGTGCCGGGGATCGAACCATGGTCCCTGAAGCCACCCAAGCTTTCCCAAACAGGCGCTTAAGACCACTGAGCCATCCCGCTGGGCATTTACATATCCTGACTTGCTTAATCTTCACAACATGAACATCTTCACTTTACAGCCGAGGAAACTGAGGCACAGCACTTCTGGTGCTCCTACGCAGTAGGGTTGATTCAGAGAGGCAGTCCCCACAGGCCTCTTCATGCTGCCCCAAATACTACACAGCCAGTAACAGAGATGTCACCTATTTTGTCAGAGAACAGCTGTGAAAGTAGGTGGTTGCCAGCAACCCCTATAGGTCGACCCTTTCCAGCTAGTTCTCTACCCTTTCTGTCATTTCTACCTTCTTATAAAGATCAACTCTTCTATGTACTGTTTCTTTGTGGGCAGCATGATTCTACTCTGGCTCTCAGGGCCAACAGCCTTCTCAATATGGTAAAGAGAAGGCTGGATGGGGTTATATTGAATAAAACACCAAATCTGGCAGTTGAAGAAATCAGAAGCCACCAAGATGATCTCCATAAATGAATACATGTTGTTTAATTAATTTTTCTATAAATTGTAAAACAAGGCTTCTGATGGTTTGAATGTATAAAGAGCAGCATGGCTTGCTCTATGTTTTTCCTAAGTAGGAGCCATGAGGAGCTAGAGACCATTTTCAACATCTGCACAACAGGTCTCTAGTTGCCTGGTTACACAGATTCTTATCTCACAGGTACAGAAAACAGATGTGGCCAGAATTCCTCCTCAGACCTGTTCTCAGTCCTTCCCTATAGATTTTCTATCCTAGAAGATACCTTCCTCCCATTGTTATAGTTTGTGGGCTAGAAGGGAAAAAATATCAACAGCCAATACCCCCTGCAGAACACTAGTCCAGCTAAATATTCTTACCTGAGCACCAGAAAGTGATGCAAGTTTATCTTTTCAGGAGAAGTTACAAGTTAAATCAATTAGGGAAACCAAACACCAACAAGAGAAAAGATATATCTGGACTATTGCTAATTCTGACATTAGTATATAAGCAAGCAAATAATAAAGAGCACCCCCAATATACTCCATCATTTTTAAAACATCAGTGGGATCAATTTTAAAGCCTATAACAGATAACAAAAACTGCCTAGATATACGTTTGACCAAAATATGTAGTAAAGAAAATTAGATACCTTAGAGAAAGTCTGAAATCTGTAAGGAACTTTCATACATGAATATGTTTACCAACAAACTTCTCTCTCCCTTTCCTGATCTGACATATTCCTGTCTGCATATCACAGGTAAAGCAGAGGAGGACTAGTTAGGTCCAGAACTTTCTAGATCCACATGCTGACTACCAGGCGATGGCCGCATTCCCCATCCTGCTGAGGATTTGAACCTTAACCTTGCTATCTTATTGAAAGCCAGTATTCAACTCTTTGTCCTTCTGCTTTCACATGTTCAAAACCATCCTGTTCCCCATTCTTTACTCTCTTCCCAAACTTCTCCAAATTGTCCAAGAAAGCTCTCAAGTACCTGTGTCTCTCTTTCACTACAGGATTACCCAACCATGCACGGCTGCGAGTTCCCCTTTTACTTGCTTTAAAAATTGCTTCAATCAACTGGTCATGGTGGTGTATGCCTGTAATTCCTGATTTCTGGGATCAGAGCCTGGACAATTTAGTGACTTAGAAACCCTGTATCAAAAAAACTTAAAAATGAATGGGTAATTCAGTGTGATAACTAAAAAAATAAAATAAAAACACCTCCTGTCCTCAAGATACTAACAATCTATATGCTTCTGGTTATAGAGCCTCCCCCTTCACTCCTCACTTGCCCTCATCCTAATGTTGTATCCTGGGAGGGGCATCACAGGGAGTCTCCACAGACTGTCACCCTCTGCCTTCTGGCCCAGTGTAGACGTAGACAGAGGCCATTTACCTGTCTATCCTGCAGCTACTGAGGTTGGTAGGTATACCTCACCACCACCAATGGCCACATCTTGGCCAGATGTCTGACAACCTGAACATTTAGCCACCTTCTTCAGCTCCCATGTTTTCATGCCCTCTGCACCAAGGGGACAATAACTACCCAAGACTGCCAGCTCAGCAGACTGTGTGTGCCCCAGTTGCTCTCCAAACCCTGTTCACCCTTTGCAAGCAGTTCCTTTACTAATCCTTTGCAGTACCAATGCTGTTTCATGACCGTCCCCTGCCATGCCCTCCCTCTGCACATCAGAGCTGGGCTATTTTCCAGGGCCTTTCCCAGCATGGTTCTGGTTTGAAGTTTATAAAAGCAGCAGCTGCTCAAGCTCCACAGAGCATGCACTGTGGCCTGGGATCATCGGAGCAGCCTACCTAGCCTCCCCAACACCAGTTCTCCCACGATTTGTTTTGTTTGTGGTACTGGGGATCAAACTTAAGACTTTGCCCTTGTCAGGCTGGCACTTACACCACTGAGCATATATACATATATATATATATATATATCCCCAGTCCTAGTTCTTCCAAGATTAGGTCAGTGTTTAATTCTCACATCAAAACCCTTCATGTCTTGAAAAGTGTCTCGCTTCCTGAATGAACTCTCAGTGATAGAATTAAATGCTGCTGTAGTCTGAATGTGCCATCTGTTTTCTACCAGGATCCTACCTGATTAAGTGCCCTTGTTCCTAGGATTTCAGAACACACTACTATCACTCAGGAAGTGAGAGACTTGTGCTTCATACAGTATGACATATAACAGGGACTTAAGAATATCTAGAAACCTCAGGTAAAGTATACAGCCAAACTCAAGAAATACCCAAAGTCCAAAATTGGAAGGGATGTTAAAAATCTCATAGCAAGTGGAAAGTGGGCTCTGAACCAGGAACAGAGTAGAACAGGTCTGATGCAGAAACAGAAAATAATTATTCAGGAAAGTGGGGAGACAAATCAGTCACTTCTCCATGTAATCACTATGGGCAGTGCCACTGCAATGGGAATGATTTCTAAATGATGACAAAGTGTATTTATTCTTAGGCACTCACCAACTCATTTTCTTTTCTTTTTTGGGGGGAGGGGGGATAAATGGCTGGCTCAGCCTGCCCTGGGGGTGGGGGCTAGTGCAGCATGTGGTGACAGGAATTGAACCGCCATCCCTGCAGTTGCCTAAGCCGAAGCAGGCACTTTAGACTGCTGAGCCATCTTGCTGGCCCTAAAAGAATCGGGTTTTTTTTTTTGTTTTGGTTTGGTTTGGCTTTTTTTGTGGGACCGGAGTTCAAAGTCATGGCCTTGCACTTTCCAGGCAGGCACTTGTGCCACAGAGCTATCTCCCCAGCCCCCACCAATTCATTTTCAAAACCAAGACAATGCTGTTCATTCCTCAACTGTCCAGGATTCCTATCCGTATGGAAAAACAGGACCATTCTGAGTCAGAAGCTTTGGAACAACTGCCAACTCATCTCTTCAAGCTCCCTGAATTTAAGATACAGCCTAATTGCGAGACTGTTCTTTCCTGTATCTTCTTTTGTTCTCTCTTTTTGCCCAAGCCATTTTCATCTTTCTGGCCCCAAAGAACACCTCCTGAAGTCCACTGCTCTGCACGTCTCAGCGAGCCACACTGCCACCGTCCCCACAAGCCTGGATGTCCTGTGGCATCTTACCAATAAGTTTCTTCTATTCCTCCCTGGGGCCAAGGAGATAGTTCAGGAGCACAAGTGCCTGCCTGGCAAGTGCAAGGTTCTGAGTTTGATCCCTGGTTCAAAAAAAAAGAAAGGAAAAAAAAAAAAAAAAAAAAAAAAGAGGGAGCTGGGGAGATGGCTCCGAGGCACAAGTGCCTGCTGGGCAAGTGCAAGGTCGTGAGTTTGAACCCCGGTCCCACAGAAAAAAAAAAAGAGAGAGAGAGAAAGAGAGAGAGAGAGAACACTTTCTGTTCCTCCCTGCCTCTCTATCAAGCCACTCAGGCCTCTGTGTATCATTTGCTCACCTTGGAACCTTCTCCTGAACACCCCTAGGTCCATAAATTCCTTCCAACAGGTCAGGCCACATGGCTCTCAGAATCCTAAAAATTGGTGAAATGTGACATTATCTTTAAGTTGTCCTTAAAGCAGAGTACACTGACCTTAACTATTAACTATTGTATGTGACAACTAATACACTATGTTTTTTTTTGTTGTTGTTGTTTTTTTTTTTCCTTGTTTCAGAATCTTTGTTTATTCAATCATTTTTATGGCCGGCTCAGCCCGCCCTGAGGGCAGGGCTGGAGCAGCATGTGGTGCCGGGGATCAAACCGAGGTCCCTGAAGCCGCCCAAGCTTTTCCAAGCAGGCGCTTTAGACCACTGAGCCATCCCGCCAGGCCCCAACTAATACACTATGAATACCATTTATTAAGCAACTTCATGTCAGGCTGTATAACTTTTTTTTTTTCCATGATCTAATACTTTTATTATTTAAATTTAACAATGGTTACATTACATATTTTCATCATCAGATAAGTTCAGGTTAATAGATATAGGTATTTAAGATTGATCAGACAATTAAACATCAACACTTTTAATGAACATTACTTTTTTTTTTTTTTCTTTTCCCCTTTCTTTTTTTAAAAGTTGACACATTGCATATTGTCCTCACAATAGTTCTACAGAGCACAGTGTGTGGGCATGACCCACCTCCCTATTGATGCTGCTAAGAAAAAAAAAAAAAAAAGAAAAGAAAATTCTTCTCTTTGGACTAAGAGGAACCAGATGCATTCACAGTCAAATGTTCTGCAATTGCAGCGGGCCACCATGAAGCTTGTAATGTTGGAGGCTATTGATCTAAGCCTCCTAAAGCTCATCTCACCAATCTAGCTCTGCTCTGCGTTTCATGCATGGTAATTAAGCTTTTTTTTTTTTTTTTTTTTTTTGGCTGGTTGATCAAGGGCAAGTCAAAGCAAGACCTGTATAACAAAACATTCATTTTTTGTATCTTCCAAGGTCAAATCCCCTCAGGATTAAGTTTGGGACTATATACAGTACTTTGTAGAACTGTTGTTAGGGTCAGCCTTCGGGACGAGTCACGGCCATTGCTTGGCCAGTCTGCTTTTTGTGAAAGCCTAAGAGAATGTTTTTCTCTGGGTGACTCTCCTTAGACGCACTATAGTTCATTTATCCCTTTCCGCCGAGGTCCCACAATCTCCTTGACCAGAAAATTTGGGACACCTCTGAGTTATAGGATATTACAGCACAGGTTCTCTTATATCCTGAGTCCTTACTGACCTTGAAGGGCTAGGGCCAAAATATTGGCTATCCTTATAGCCCTTCTTTTTCTCCAATTTTTGGACAGGCTATATAATTTATATATATATATATATATATATATATATATACACACACACACACACACACACACACACATATATATGTATATATATACACATATATGTATATACATTTATATACATATATCAATTAATGAATAAGGGGGAACCCAATAAATAATGTTATCTTCCCAAAAACACTCTTTTGGGGCAAACTACAATGGATAGTCTTAACTTTTAACTTCTGAAGCCCATGGTTCTTCCTTTGGCTGTGCTACAAAAGGAGGAGCAAGCTCCCAAACTTTTTTTTTCAATTCTTACACTTCAGCGAGACAGTAACATCTGGCTTAACACATGACACATACTCTACCAGGCACTTTACATAAATGTTAATATATTCAGTCCTCATCAGAACCTAAGATGTATTAGTACTCTGTTTTGTACACTGCAGCTCAAAAAAGTTTAATAAGCAAAAAACATTCTTAGTAAACAGAGAGGTAGGTTATGAAATGCATACCCCAAGTCCGACCTGCACTTCTGACAAAAGCCTTACTTTCATGGACTGAAGCATTTTAGAAAGGTGTCTTGAAATTTGTCAAGACTGAGTTGAGCAGTGTGCACCTTGGCTGTATCTGTTCCACTTGTTTCATTTTTTTATTCTTTCTTTCTTTCTTTCTTTCTTTCTTTCTTTCTTTCTTTCTTTATTTATTTATTTTTTTTTTTTCTTGTTTCAGAACCTTTGGTTGTTTATTCACTCATTTTTTATGGCCGGCTCAGCCCACCCCGACGGCAGGGCTGGTGCAGCACATGGTGCCAGGGATCGAACCGCGGTTCCTGAAGCCGCCCAAGATTCCCCAAGGAGGCACTTTAGACCACTGAGCCATCCCACCAGGCCCCTGTTCCACTTGTTTCATGTGTGTAAAGTGAGCATACAAGGGACCCAGGCCTGCCCATGAGCACAACCCTTTTCCTCAGTGACTGCAGCACACTCAGGCCATCAGCATAAGATGATGTGCTGATGGTGTCAGCTGCTCTGTCTTGGGAGTACAGAAAGGCACCTCAAAGTAGATTAGGAACCAACTCAGTAAGAACTTGCCTCTGTTCACCATCTTAGAGCAAAGAAACCCACCAGAATGCAGCAGATACAAGAAGTTTGCTCTCTTGAGTGTTATAATCTGTTTTCTATCAGTCACCTAAGTTGTAAAAGTTCCCACCTTTAATCATGACCAAATACATCCACACAAAAAAGCAAAGGCACAAATTTATAGCCATTAAGTTTTTCAAAAGTATTTTGAGATGCTATCACATTTGGTGAGGTTAGGATGAAGGTGGCACAAAAACAACAAATGAACATAAATTATTACAACTCTTCAGGAAAAGCAAATTGATAATAAAATGTCAAAAACAAGCTACAGGGGCCTGGCGGGATGGCTCAGTGGTCTAAAGCGCCTGCTTGGGAAAGCTTGGGCGGCTTCAGGGACCGCGGTTTGATCCCCGGCATCACATGCTGCACCGGCCCTGTCCTCGGGGCAGGCTGAGCTGGCCATAAAAGTGATTGAATAAACAAATAAAGATTCTGAAACAAGAAAAAAATAAATAAATAAAATTAAAAAAAACAAGCTACAGACTGTTCAATGCTAGCTAGCTAGCTGTAAAACACCTGACAACAACCTAACTATCACTTCAAAATGATTAAGCAAATTAGGTTCTATCCACGTAATGAAACACTAAGCAACCATTAAAAATGCTAGTTCTATACACCTGTAACCCAATCACTTTCAGGCTGAGGCAGAAAGATGCCAAGTGAGAGCCCAGCCTGAGCCATTAGAGACAACATCTCAAAAATTAAAAAGGACTAGACCTATAGCTCAGTACAAAGGCCCTAGGTTCAATCTCCAGTATGGTAAAACAAACAAAAAATGCAAAAGCTTATTGTGTAACAACAGATAAAGAGGAGTAGCATATAAAATTCGTAGATGTAAGGCGAGCTGTATAGCTCAGCCGACTAAGCACTTGCTTAAGTAAGTGCGGGGGACAGGTTCTATCCCTGGCACCACACGTCGAGCTAGTGATGGAGTCCAGGCATGGTGGTGCACACCTGTACTCCCAGCACCAGGGAGGTAGAAATTAGGAGGATCATTACAAGTCCAAGCTGCGCAGTGAGACCCTGCATACACACACACAAAAAAAATTGTAGCTGTACTGTGATTACAACTACAGGAGTTAGGCATCTACTGAGATGGGAGCCAAAGGAAATGATGTGGAAAAATACAAACCTTTTTTACTATCCACAGCAGGACTAAGTATATTTTCTCCCTTTTCATTTCAGTTAGTGTTCATATAGAAAATAATCACCAATGTAAGGAATGGTGGCATACACCTATAATCTCAGCACTTAGGAGACCGAGAGAGGAAGAATGTTGTGAGTTTGAGGCTAACCTGGACTACATGGTTAAGTTCAAGGCCAGCCCTAATCACAAAGCCAGACCCTGCCTTAAAAACAACAAAAATCACCATCAGTGCTAGGTGTGCTGGTGCATGCTTATAATCCCAGCATCCTAGACACTAAGGCAAGAGGATATAAAATTTGAGGCCAGATGGACCTATACAGACAGAATGTACCTCAACACTTCCCCAAAATGTTTTTGACAACCTCACTATTTCCTACATTCATGATATTTACACTACCTCAACAGTGTCTCTACTCTGTCTGCACTTACAGCCAGCAAAGACCCTCTCTGCCTGAGGGAAGTAAATGAGGCCCAGGAAACACCACAAGCCCAGAGCAGTGAAGGGCCAGGGAATTTGCCAGGTGGAACAACTGTTCCAGGAACCCACAGCCAACAGCACATGTGCAGCTTGGATACTGAAGCAACCAAGTGAGTATCTACAGTCACAGGCTCTGAATCAGGCCTAGAAGCAGCTGAATTCCAGCCCTGAGTGGATAGGCTTGTTTTCAGACATAATCTCAAACAGCCAAGAGGCTGAGCATCTCCTCAACCTCAAGCTTCTGTAACTACAAGGAAATGCCAGAAATCAGCTTTTGGTCAGGCCCAGAAGCCCACCTCCCTAGCCCCATGCCCACTCCTTGGCTGTCTGACTCAAATCCAAGGGCATCCCAAATCACTCAGGTGACCAGGTCTACAAACAGGATGATTAATGATTCCTAGACGGTGCCACAAGGGTGGGGTCAGTAACATCTTCCAGGCTTCCTGGGGCTCCTGGTGGGGTTTCCTTAACTGCTGAGCCTCCAGGCTTTTGAGATGTCCCTGAATTTTTTTCTCTAAGGGTTATTTCAGTGTGTGATGTTTAAAACTTAATAGACAAATGAGGGCCAGCGAGATAGCTCAATGAACTGAAGTGTCTGCTTAGGCTAGCACAGGAACTGCAGTTCAATTCGTAGCACCACATGTAGCACCAGCCCCACTCCCAGAGTGGGCTGAGTGGGCCACAGAGTCCAGGTAAAGGGGTGCATGCCTATAATCCCAGCACTGTGGAGGTTGAAAACAGGAGGACCACTATGATTCCAAGCTGCATGGTGAGAACCTGTAAAAACCAAATACATTACACACACACACACACACACACACACACACACACAGATTCACAGATGATAGCTAATATTATCATTTACAGGGGGTGAAAGTATACAAGCCTGTAACCCCAGCTACTCAGTAGGCTGAGGCAGGAAGATTACAAATTTAAAAGCAGCCTGGGCAATTTAGTGAGACCCTATTTTGAAATTTAAAACATAGGGCTGGCCAGATAGTTCAATGGACTAAAGCGCCTGCTTAGGCAGGTGCAAGGACTGGGGCTTGATCCCTGGTATGCCATGCCAACCTCAACCCCAGAGTATACTGACATGACAAATGAGACTGGGTGTGGTGGCACGTGCCTATAATCCCAGTGCTTGGGAGGCTGAAAACAGGAGGAATGCCATGAGTCCAATCTGTGTAGTAAGACCCTGTAGATCCTGTACTAAATACATTTTAAAAATTTAAAACATAAAAAGCACTGGAAATAGTTGAGAGGTAGACCATTCCTGGGTTCAAACACCAATACCACAAATGAAAAAGCGTTTCATTCAAATATAATTTTGATTTAAATGCAAAGTACCAAGAACTAATCCATAATACAAGGGAAAAAGCTATGGAAATTACAAACCTTACTAAAGGGCCCAAGGAAGAGCTCAAAACAAAAGCAAAAAGACACAATCTAGTTAGATGAAAAGGGCAGTATCATCAAGAAGTTACTTAGATTAGCTTAACGTTAGATTCATGGGGTTCAGTCAAAATAACGGAGTGGGGGCCTGGCGGGATGGCTCAGTGGTCTAAAGCGCCTGCTTGGGGAAGCTTGGGCGGCTTCAAGGACCGCGGTTTGATCCCCGGCACCACATGCTGTGCCAGCCCTGCCCTTGGGGCGGGGCTGAGCCGGCCATAAAAATGAGTGAATAAACAAACAAAGGTTCTGAAACAACAAAATAATGGAGTGGGCTAGAGAGATAGTTCAGTGGTCTAAGCACCTCCCTCGCAAGTGCAAGGACCGGGGCTCCATACCCAGTACCACATGCTGTGCTAGCCACTGAAATCATGCAAGGTAGTGGACGCCTGTAATCCCAGCACTGGGGAGGCTGAGACAGGAGGATTACTAAAGTCCAAGCTGTATAGCAAAACCCTGTACCAAATAAATAACAGATTTTTAAAAAATAAAAGTATAAAAAAAATTGGGACCAGCAGGATGGCTCAGTGGTCTAAAGCGCCTGCTTAGGAAAGCTTTGGCAGCTGCAGGGACTGCGGTTCGATCCCGGGCACCACATGCTGCGCCAGCTCTGCCCTCAGGGCAGACTGAGCCAGCCATAAAAATAAATAAGCAAACAAAAGTTCTTAAACAAGAAAAAAAAGAAGTATAAAAAAAATTAATCAAAAAAAAAAAAAAAAAACTAATCAAGGTGTATTACAGATGCATGTATAAATCTGCCAAAATGAAACCCACTAATCTACATAATCAAAAGGATTGAAAATTTATTTACTTTTAAATAATTTCAACCACAAGAATAATTCAAAGTAACAGGCCATGGTGGCACAACCTGTGATCCCTGCACCCTGGAAGCTGAGAAAGGAAACTCCGGTAAGTTTGAGGCCAGCCTGAAAAATACTGCAAGTTTCAACAATGAAAAAAAGGAATGAAGTACACAGCCCCATGAACAAGACTGCCCAACTGGGGTTTTTCCATCACCTGCTGTGTCACCTAAACATATGCCCACTACCACCAGGCTCTTCTCCATCCCTTTAGATCAGGCTGAAGACACAAAACCCCACTGCTCCTGCATACTCCAGGGAAGGAAGAAAGGACACTCCCACAAAACTGACATACAAGACTCTGCAGGAGAAACTGACATGGATAGGGCACAAACCCCTCATCTGAAGTTGTCAAGTGCCCCAACAACACTTCTTTCTGGTCCAGGGATCCACCAGGTTCCATGTGTCTAGCAGAGCCTA
Source organism: Myocastor coypus (assembly GCA_004027025.1). Classification (NCBI taxonomy): domain Eukaryota; kingdom Metazoa; phylum Chordata; class Mammalia; order Rodentia; family Myocastoridae; genus Myocastor; species Myocastor coypus. The sequence goes on along the minus strand of PVJA010000113.1, from coordinate 136,047 downwards.
TCAGCCAACAGTAGCTCCTCTCAGTCCTCCTGGCAGTCGAGTTCCAGCTGGAGTATAGTCCTTTTCTCACCTCAGCTGAGACTTGGTCTGTATCTCCTTAGGACCATACTCAAGTCGCCTCATGCTTTCCTAGCAGCATAGGAGTGCTAGCACTCATCGGGAGGGACTAAGGCAACCCATCTCCATCACTAGTGACAATCATACTCACCTAGTCAAGCTAGTGTTAGTAAGGTTACTCATAGGGTAATACTATTGTTTTCCTCTTTGTAATGCATATTTTGAAGGAATTTTAAAATTTTGCTAGTTATCTTGTCCTTCACCAAATCCCAGCCTCCACTCATATCTAATGGACATGCCCAAGTGTGAATCTATCGCATCTATAATGGTTGTCCAGTATTTATTTATTTACTGGCAGAACTGGGACTGAATCCAGGGCTTTGGTAGTTATATTCTAGCTCTTTTAAAAAACACGTTAGGGCTGGCCTGATAGCTCAGCAGACTAAAGTGCCTGCTTAGGCAAAGAGCAGCAGCAGAGGTTCGATCCCCAGTGTGCCATGCTGGTCTCTCCCCCAGGGCACACCAAGACAGCAATTAAGACTAGATGTGGTGTTATAGGCCTGTAATTTCAGTGCTTGGGAGCCTGGAAACAGAATTACTATAAGTCTGATCTATGTAGTGAGACCCTGTAGACTCTGTAGACTCTCCTAAATACAGAAAACAAGAAAATAAAATTAAAATAAAAAACATGTTCAAGAGGGTTAAAGTCACCACACTGCCCTGAACTCATACTTACAGTGCTCCTGCCTTAGAGTACTGGACTCCTTCCAGAGTGCTGGGATTGTAAGTGTACACTACCACTAGTGAGGCTTCTATCCATCATTTTTTTACATTTTTTAACAGGAGAGCTTTGCCCCCTTGTCTATTTATTCAGCACTCAAACTGTCTAAGATTTATCTCACATAACCCCCTTTAAACTGGTTTCTGTGTCCTCTTGACATGTTCTATTCTTTAAAAAACTTCCTTACTTACTGGCAAAAAAAAAATCTTCAGACTTATGTGGTACTTCCCTTGTGCCAACACCTAGAGCCAGCCATTTCTTCAAGGACAACTTACTTCTATTTCATACTTAGAAGGTGTAGGGAGTAAGATTGCTCGTGGCTACTGAGATGCAACTACTAACTAGAAAATACAAAGTACACAAGAAGACTCATTCCTATAACTTCCATAGCTGTAGTGTATCTATGTTAAAGGTCATGGGCTCCTATCAATAACTACAATTCTAACCCAACAACTCTCAGGTCTTAAAATCTTTCACTTTTCCCTGTGTGTAATTCCCTCCTCAGACAGAGACCCAGTTCTCATTATCCTCCATAAATACTTGGCACATTCACTCCACCCGTTTACTCATTCTGCTCGACTGATCAATACTCTAGCTTCTCCATGCCCTCCCATCCAGGGGAATTCCCACTGCTCAGGTGTGGCACTCTTCCATGACCTTGATAAAACAATTCCCAAGTGCACCAAAAGAAAACCTAAAGAAAGTGTATGACATCAGTCAGGAAAGCTTAGAAAGCTATAAACACTACATCTGCCCTACCATGTATCAAGACTTATTTTGCTAAATGCTAGTTAAAATTTAAAAGTGTTGCTATAACATGTTATCTTTTGGTGAGAAAAACTGAAAAAATAATTGTGTTAACTCCACATCATGATCTTAAAAAACTCTAGATGAATTCAACAGCTGGTCGGCATCCCTCTAACCTTCAAAAAAAAGCACAGAAACACAATCCTAAGGACCAAGGTGACACAACCACCATTTCTTGCTGGACTTCTTGGAAGAATGGCTGATCCCCCAAGGAACAATCAAAGTATATAAATACAACAGTGGTTCTCAACCTTTCTAATGCTGTGACCCTGCAATACAGTTCCTCATGTTGCAGTGACCCCAAACCAAAAAATAATTTTGGTGATTTTATGGTTTATGTCTAGTTGTCCCCACAAAGCCTCATGCAGTCATTGGGCGGGGACTTCTAGAGTTTGAGACTTGATCCATGATCCCTAGGATTATGGGTTTTAGTACTAATGGGATTATGGGTCGAAGTACTTCTGGGATTATGGGTGTAGCCTAAGGCGGGAGCTAAGGCGGAGAGGGACAGCCTGAATGTAATATAAAGAGAGACAGAGAGACAGACTGGAGCTGTTGCTGCTGCTCTGCTGCCCTGATTGGTTGGCTGCCTCTGCCACCATTTTGCTGCTGTTCTGCCGCAATGAACTGGATGCTCTCCGCCCTGCTCCACTCAGCCTTGGGCCAGCTGAATATGGACTGAAACCTCTATGAACTGTGAGCTAAATAAACCTTTCCTTCCTTCATCTTGGGAGTGTCGGGTATTTGTCCCAGCAATGAGCAAAAAAATAACTAAAACAAGTGGCTACTTCAAAACTGTAATTTTGCTAGTTATAATTTCCGATGGCTTTAGGCGACCCCTGTGTTTTGGTCATTCAACCTCCCCCTCCCCCGGGTCACAACCCACAGGTTGAAAACCCCTGCAATACAGGAATGTGAGACTTCAGCCTGAAGTCACAGAGTCTAGAGGTGACACCTCAGCACCAACCAGCCTGGCAAGGGAACTGTGGCTGTCGAAGACCACGTGTGTGTGACTGAGTTACAGGTTGAGTTTTTGTTACGTAGATGACATGCCCTGGTATGTGAGAGTATCTTAGTAGCAAAAGGTGCTTATTCAGTCCCAACTGTGACATCTGTTATTTTTGAGTTCAGAAGTGCCATTGGCCTCTATGCTTTTTAGTACATTTTACGTATTTTCTAACAAAATGTCAAATTCTGGTTTCTCATGTAAACAATTTGAGAGAATTCCAGTGCTGACAGCATAGAATTCTAGACCCTTCAGCTTCAGATACCAACAGAACTCTACCGCTCCCCTCCCCTCCCATGGCCCTCCTTCCTGCCTCCTGCTCAGCGACACCGAGCGCCACTCCATTTCCCAAGTATGCCTTAGACTCCGTGCCTGTGCTATCCCCATGCCTACCATAGCACCTTCCCCTCTCACCATCTGGCTGTACACTCTTCTGTAAAGACCGGTTTCAACACTCCTCCTTTTGGGAGCCCTCATTTAGTGAATTAATCACTCCTGTCTTGGTCCCTAAAGCTCCTGGCAGCTTGGACTGAAACAGTTTTTGCATCTTACTGATGGCAAGAGTCTCCACAGAATATGCACTTCTCTGGGAATAAAAATCCGTTCCCCCATGTTTTGCCCATGCTATGGGGAATGATACACCGCACTATGCCATAAGTGGCCCAGAGACATCACTCAGAAGTGTGTCTCAGGCCCCATGGTACCACAGAATCAGACTCTGCATGCTAACCAGCTCACAGCAGGTCACATGCACAGCATAGAAGTGCTTAACAAGCACTGGCCAAAGACTCGAGGAAGTAAGGATTGCAGAGGTAGTCTAGATGAGAGTAGAAGTCTATGGACAGTTTTAAGCTAGGGAGTTACAAGTTATGCTCTACTTTCAGTTTTCAAGTGACAACACTAACTTTTGTGGAAAACACTGCTTAGTGGGACCGATAAAAGCAGTCAGTGAAGAGGCTATTTTGTTAGCGTGGGCGATCAGCTGTGTATGGATCACTTTGGTATTGATGGAGGTGGTGATATATGGTCAAACAAAGGGCATATTCTGAAGTCAGAACTAACAGAAATCACTAATGGGTCCCAAGCAGATGTGAGGGGTACAACCAAGATGACAAACAGCAGCAGCTACACTAGCTGAACAACAGTGTTCTACAGGTAAAAATTCATTCAATCTTCACAATAATCCCATGAGGCAGAGTATAGTTGATGATTCCACTTTACTAAGATGAGGGCAATGAAGCATACAAAATTTAGCAGCTGCTTGGGGCCCTGGATCAGAGGTATAACTGGCACTGGGCTTGGGCATTTGTATTCCAGCACCAACCCTTTGGAACAACTGTAAAAGTGACAACTTTGGAGAGAGCTAAGAATGAGAGCAGGACAGGAATCAGGAGTGATTTGCCAGACATGTCACTCTGTGGTTCCCACTGGACATCCAAGCAGAGCCACTAGGTAGAGACAACTGACTGGACTGGAGCTCAGAGAAAGCTGAGGATATTGCTCAAATCAGAAGGCCACACACAGCTCAGCGGCACAGCACCTGCCTGGCAAGCACAAGTTCCTGAGTCCAATTCCTGGTGGGGAAAAAAAAAAAAAATCAGAAGACCATGAGCACAGAGACAGTATTCCTAGCCCAAGAGGAGAGGTGAGTTCGGCAGGAAACAGCTTTCGAGCTACAGATTACGAAATTAATTTACTGGGTCATGAATAGCACTTTTAAAAAACAAAGTAAGAGTAAAATGGAAAATAACAATGAACATGGTTCACAGTAAGGTAAAATATAAGAACTACTTTGTGATATTTTTCAGCTTTGCATGCTTGATGTGTAAGCCAGTATATGTGACACTATCATCTGGTATATTGGGAGACAAGGGTAAAAACCAGGCATAGTGGTAAACATCTATAATTCTAGTAATCTAACAGCCTGAAGTAGAAAGACTCCAAGTCCAGTGTTGGCAATTAGGTGACTTAAGAATACCCTGGGGGCCCGGTGGGATGGCTCAGTGGTTTAAAGCACCTGCTTGGGAAAGCTTGGGAGGCTTCAGGGACCGCAGTTCGATCCCCGGCACCACATGCTGCGCCAGCCCTGCCCTTGGGGCGGGCTGAGCCAGCCATAAGAATGAGTGAATAAACAAATAATGGTTCTGAAACAAGAAAGAAAGAAAGAAAGAAAGAAAGAAAGAAAGAAAGAAAGAAAGAAAGAAAGAAAGAAAGAAAGAAAGAAAGAAAGAAAGAATACCCTGTCCCAGTTAGGGAGTTGGTGGGGGGGGAGATTGTGGTGGTAGTGGTGACTAAAAAGATATATGGCTCAGTGTTAAGGTCTGAGATTCAACCCCTAGTACAGTTTTTTTTTTAAAGGTTTAAAGCCCCAGATGTAGTGATTAAATATAGGCTTTATCCTCAAATCTCTCCTAAATTTAGAAATGAAGTCAAAATAAGAAAATAAAAGAAAGGAAGTTGGAGAGGGAGAAGGAAAGAAAGTGTGGTCTCAAAGCCAGGCAAATGCAATACATTAAAAATGCAGTGTGCTGCTGAGGTCACACAGCAGGACCATAGAGAGGTGCGCATAAATGATTACAGGGCAGGAGATCGGCACACAGAGCCTTAGGAGCACAGAGAACAAAACTGCTCCCACTAAGTACTGAATGAAAGGGTGTGCATGAGAAGCAAGAGCTAGATTTTATCTTAGAGGACACCAAGATAACCAGCCTGTAACTTTCATGAACAACAAGTATCGAGTTATTTATTTTTGTTTTTGTTTTTTTTAAGCAGGGCCTAGAACACTAGACAGACACAGTCCTAAGAAGGCTCACATTCTGCAAGAGTAGAAACGACTGCAGCACAGCAAGACCAGGGTCACAAAACTGCGATTTGGTCAGGGTATCATCAATTTTCCTTTCCAATCATAAAATCCATCAGCAGGCAATCCAACATCTCCACTACTACCTCCAACTTATGCTTTGTGCCTTCCAAAACCTCTTCTGAGTCACTCTTCTAGGCTCAGCTGGCCTCTTCCTCAAGTTTCCAGGAATTGCTTAAATCAGTGATCTTTCTTTCCTTGTCCACATCACTATCTGGTGCCTGGTCCTTCTCTCTATCATATGAACACCTCATCTCCCCAAGTGGGCCATGCACTGGGCATGTAACGAACATGCCTGACATCTACCATCTATATGGTGCTCTAACAGGAGCCAAGCCAACTGCATCCTTGCTACAAGACTTCCTTAATTTAACTCATCGTTCATATCCCTTTGTTTTTGTTTTATTAGCAGAAATGGAACTCATGACCTTGCACTTGCCAGCCAGGCACCATGACACTGAGCTATATCCCTGGCCCCCAGCTTTCACATTCCTATTGGAATAGGTCCAGCACATTCACTCTCTAACCTAAACCCTTTCACTGGCTCCTAATTATTAGCACAGGACACAGACTGCTCATTCACACAGCTCGTACCCTCCCTACCTCCCAGACATCCTAAAACTAGGGCCAGGGTGAGCAAAACTAATATCTCATCACAAAGATGCAGCAATTAAATTTTAAAATAGAGATCAATGTTTATCAAACTGTTGACAACAGATGTTTTGGGGATGGTATCAAAAGGGGAAGTAATCTTATAAAATTTGTTTAAACAACACATTAATTTTGAAGGAAGAAGTAGGGCAGGGAGATAGCTCAGGGGCACAAGTGCCTGCCTGGCAAGTACAAGGTCCTGAGTTCAATCCCTGGTTCTGGGGGTAAAAAAAACTTTAAGCAAGAAAACATTTCATATATTTGTACCTGGTATTTGAATATTTTAACTGTGTGGGGCAATATCTTATATTCTCACTTAATCTTAACTCTGTGACATAATTCACCATTCTTCTGAGAAAATATTCAGGAAGCTTAAATAACTCTCATTAGTTCACATAACTTTCTTACACATTCATACAACTTGGCCATAAAGAAGACAAGCTGTGATGAAGCCAGGTCTAACACAGAATGTCCTCCAGTCTCTAGAGTGTTTAGTGACATCTGTGTTTTTCCCAGGATGCCATGAGGTCACTTCACTACCTTCTGCAGGAGTACTGTTGGCTTGAATGACACACCGTTAACCTCTAAGTCTGGTACAAGCCCCACTTTTCCCCCTCATATCTTCCTAGAAGTGGACCCATAGCCAGTCCTTATCAGTTCTTTCCCCTTCAATTTCCCTACAGTGGGGGAATCTTGGTTCTTCTATAACCATATATGACAAGCATTCAAAGGCTGGGTGAATAAGGGAAGGAAAATTAGACTTTAAAGGGAGGGCAGGTCATGGAGTGCTGTATAAGCACCAACTCCAGATGGAGAATTGCTCATCATGTACTACAAACATGTATAAATACAAATCAGAATAGTGGTCTGTTTGGAGAAGGAATCCAAGGGATGTAGGGATGGAGAGGGGGGAGATTAAAAGAAAAAGATTAAGAAATACTATATATGCTAGGTGTGGTGGTGCATGCCTATCCCAGCATTTGGGAATCTGAGGCAGGAAGATCCCCTTTCAGGCCAGATTGAGATACATAGTGAGTTCAAGGCCAGTCTATAGAGTGAGAGACTGTCTTAAAAGGGGGGGGCACTTGGGCCCCCCCTTCTGTTTCCCTCTTGGACAGAAGCTTTCTTTCCCAATCAATTTTCTATTCTAAACCTCCATCTCGTTCCTAAAATTCATTCTTCGGTTTTAGAGAACACAAATTCATCCAAGTGTTTTTCCAGTTAAAAGATCAGTTTTTGCCGGGTGTGGTGGCACACACCTGTAATCCCAGCACTCGGGAGGCTGAGGCAGGAGGATTGGTGAGAGTTCGAGACCAGCCTGGGCTACAAAAGTGAGCTCAAGGCCAGCCTGAACTGCATAGCGAGACCCTGTCTCAAAAAGACAAAAAAAAAAAAAAGATCAGTTTTTCTTTCTGCATCAATTGGAGGTCATCCACCAAGATCATTGGATGGAGGTACCGAGTTTGCTCTTCTTCCATAAGTTCTGGATTGAGACTTGCTTAGGTAACATTTTTATACTTCAAATGTTAAAATGTCTTTGCTCATTGCTCATAATTGCTCATTTTGTTATCTCATATAGCTTGGTTAAAATTGCTTACAATTGCTTATGTTTTGTCTTTATATGGTTTTCCTAAAATTTAGTCAAAATATTGTTAAATCTACATTAAAACATGGAAATGCTATAAGGTTCTGATATTTGTTTAATGGGATATTTTATGACTATTGTATACTTGTATATGCTGCATTTGAACTAGTTGCTAAATATACTGATATTTCTTGATTTTAGACAATAGTGCTAGAGAGAGTAACATTAGTAAGCCTGCTAGCAGATTTCACATAAACTTCTGTAAAATGGAATTTTTTTTTTTTTTTTTTTTGGTAGGACCAGGGTTCAAACTCACAACCTTGCACTTGCCAGGCAGGCACTTGTGCCACGGAACTCTCTTCCTGGCCCCCTAAAATGGAAATTTTAAATCCAGCTCAGACTTAAAAAATATACATGCCTGTATATAAAACACAGGGCTCCTTTTGCCAATTAAATGACATTAGGTCAGCAACTGTTCTTTTTTTTTTTTTTTTACAATTTTATTTATTTATATTTTTTTCTTAATTTATTTTTTTATTTAAATTTAACAATGGTTATATTACATATTTTCATCATCAGATCAGTTTAGATTAATAGACATAGGTATATAAGATTGATCAAACAATTAAACATTAACACATTCAATCAACATTACTTTTTTTTTCCTTAGCAACTGTTCTTAAAGACTTGGAGGGCCGGGCGTGTTGGCTCACGCCTGTAATCCCAGCACTCGGGAGGCTGAGGCAGGAGGATTGGTGCAAGTTTGAGACCAGCCTGGGCTACAAAAGTGAGCCTCAACTGCATAGCAAGACCCTGTCTCAAAAAGACAAAAAAATTTTTAAAAAAGCAGCACACGTATGGGACCAAAACACCTTTAGGGTACAGGAGAATCGTAACATTTTCTCCTAGGTCTAATTATTTAGGTGCATAATATCTAGGTTTTGAAATCTTGTTCAGGCATTTAACTATCCCTTATAGAACATAGACAAACAGTGGTTACTCTGCCAGCTAGTAAATGCTCCTAGAGCAAGTGCCACTCTTTAAAGCAGAGGACAGGTTTCCCGAGCTGTTCTTTGGTGAGTTCTCATTGAAGCCTATGGCTGATGAAACGGTGACCAGAGAAACAGTTGTATTCCTTTCTGGAGATGGATCTCTGGTTATGTGAGCCAACAGAACCTGATAACACCTGAGAGGTCATGGTCAGGGCTACTCTCTGGCTGACACCTAAAGGTGCTTGATGGCAACTGGCTCCTAACCACCAAAATATCTCCATTTACCTATAGTCCTTTTTTTCCCTCTTTACTAGCAAATTAGGACTTCTACCCGAGATTTCAGCAAGACAGCTTAATAAATATATTCCTTCAAAGAATTAGGCTGAGTCAACTTGTAATAGTTTGTTCTATCAGGAAATGGTCTACATCTGTGCAGATGCTTTTGCATTAAGAAGTAGACCTCATTTAGTCTTACAATGTGAACCTGAGCCACAGGGAGACCAGAAACCTCAGGATCCTATGACCTCCACCACCCCAGATCCTGAGGGCAAGACAGCCTTATCACAGCCTCACACAGCATTGCTAGAAGTAAGGTTTCCCCTGCTTGCCCTTCTAGTGTAGAAGACGGACTTTCTAAGGCAGCAGAAATCCAACCTTCTACAGGGCTATACCCATCCTTAGCTCAGTTTAGACAGACTCCCCAGGGACAGTACCCTTTACAAGAGGTAAATGGACAATTCAGAACTTCCAGAGTTCATATATCTTTTTCTCTGTGACCTAAAACAGAGTCAGATTTTTAAAAAATTCTGATAAGTACATTGATGTTTTTAGAGGACTTACTCAATGTTATGAATGTAAATCTTAAATCAAGCTTTGTCTTCTAAAAATAAATACATTACAAGCTGATATTGCATTTAGAGATAAATATGACACTGTTAATTTTTTAAAAGCCCAAAGATAGCCAGTAGAACTACCTGTTGCCACTGGCACCCAAATAGACCCCTGCTGGCCTAGTAGCCAGGCAGGAGATTGGTTAAAAAAAAACAACCCACTTTCTAGCATATATTCCTAAAGGTCTAAGAGCTAAAACTAAGCCTTCTAGGTATTTTAAATTTTAGCTGTTTACCAAAAAAAAGATAAATACCCCTCTGATTTCTTGGTGTTTATTAGAGACATTGGTAAAGCATACTTTGTGAGATGTTAATTAAACAGAGGGACAGATGACTCTTAGAGCTAAGTTCATTAAGTTCATTAGTCAGCTCCAGATATTAAAAAAGTTACAAAAGATAGCTTTTGCTCTAGATAAGTCATTTGATACTGTAACAAAAGTTGCTTCCTTAGTCGTATAATTAAAACTGGAAAAAAAAAAAAAAAAAAAACAGGGAGAAAAATCAAGCGATCAACACCGTCAGAAGCCAGGCCACTATAAGAGAGACTGCCTTAAGCCCACAAGCCATGCCCTTGTAGGCAGCTGAATTAGAAATATTATAGGCAGTCAGACAGGGCCAGGCCCTCAAGGATGACATGGAAGGCAAGGTGACTTTGCTACTTGAGACAGACACCCCTCCGCCATGGGCCAGATCTCAAGACAAGAGTAAACAAAAGCAATTACATACTTCCCTAGGGATGGGCACTGGGGACTGATATTCTAAGTAGGTATCAATCACCTTAAAAGATCCTAAAAATAGAGTCACGGCTTGCTATGTGACTTGCCTTCCCATTAGATCCCAATGTTAATCAATTTTACCTGAGCAAATGGTGCTTGTAATCTCATTGGTTGACCACAGTTTTATCCCACCTCATACCCACCTAAGCGAGTTCCCATGTCTTCTCCACTATAAAAGTCTCTAAAAGAAACAGCTTCTGGGGTACACCCACTGGCAATGCCCCTCCTGTCCCTCTCTGGGACAGGAGCTTTTCTTTCCCCTAATAAATATGTTCTGTTCATTACCTCCATTTGTTCCTAAAATTCATTCTTCGGTTTTAGAGAACACGAACTTGTCCCAGGTACTTTTCAGGTTGGGGATCGGTTTTCCCTATATCATTTGGAGGTTCCCTATTGGAGGTCATCCACCCCAGATCAGTGTTTTTTCCCTGCATCACCCTGACTGCCAAGGCAACTACTAAAAGTGAGACTGCACTCTGAGGTGTAGACCACAGATCTCAGACTCAGCTTCCCAGATGGTCCAATAGGACTAAAAGGAACTGGGCCTGACTCTTCCCTCTGGCCAGATTGTTATCTCTACCTGCCATTTCCATGGAGGAGCCCTGAGTAATCATGACTAGAGAGAAACCCAGCCTACTGCTGGACACTGACACAGGTCTCTTTGTTATTCTCCAACCCTGACTTTCCTTCCAGCTGTCATACCTCAAAATAAAAGACTTTAGAAGATGGGCGTGGTGGCGCATGCCTGTAATCCCAGCACTTGGGAGGCTGAGGCAGGAGGATCGCTGCGAGTTCAAGACTAGCCTGGGCTACAAAAGGGAGCTCAAGGCCACCCTGAACTGCATAGTGAGACCCTATCTGAAAAAGACAAAAATAAATAAATAAATAGATAGATAAATAAAAGACATCTTGCTTTAGCTTTAGCTGTAACTAAGATACTACACTGTATTCCAGCAGCTAACTAATCAAAATTATGCTGCTTAGATTTTTTGTTTTTTGTTTTTTTTAAAAAAAAACTCTCAACAGTGTCCCTTGCTTACAATGGGGACCATATCTGCCGGGCGTGGTGGCTCATGCTAGTAATCCCAGCACTCAGGAGGCTGAGACTGGAGGATCGGTGTGAGTTGAGACCAGCCTGGGCTACAAAAGTGAGCTCAAGGCCAGCCTGAACTGCATAGCGAGACCCTGTCTCAAAAAGACAAAAAAAAAAACAATGGGGACCATATCTAAAACAATAAATGTGACATGGGCTTATCTAAATGTGTGTATTGATAAATATATTGTTAGCCTGGTTGATTTCTGACTCAACTCATACTTCATGTTGATAGTAAATACAGGTGTGATCTTATAGATTAGATTTCTCCAAAGTAAGATTGCCTAATGTTTTATAATACATTATGTGTGTGTGCTATTTGATAAAGATTATTACACATTTTTTAAAATGTTATGATTTCAGTCAGCATTTATAGGTGTTTTTCAATTAAAAGACAAAGGTGTTATAAAAGTTTTATAAAAATAAAAATAACTTGCTGGGGTCACTGTTCTCACAAGGTATAACTAAAAAATATACCATACTGTACTTAGACTACTTAATAGCATAAGATATTAATCTGATTTTCATAAATTCTCAAAGTTTAGAGATAATTATAAATTAGAGGGACCTATACCAAACTGTCAGACTCCATAAATAAAGGAGTCCAAATACAAATGTGTTAACTCAAATGCTCATGCTTTGATTATACATATACTAATCTCTCAAATTTGTGTCCTAAAAGATACCAAAACCCAGGTAATCATACAGGTAAAACCTATAATAAATATGCCTGATTAATCTTATTATTTGGCCCACATATACTTATTTGGCTTCGTCTCTTCCAAACTCAAAGCTATACATCTACTCAAGATAAAAGTGCCTGGCGTCTACTGAGGGCCTTTTTTTTTTTTTTTTTTGTCTTTTTGAGACAGGGTCTCGCTGTGCAGTTGAGGCTGGCCTTGAGCTCACTTTTGTAGCCCAGGCTGGTCTTGAACTCACAGCGATCCTCCCGCGTCAGCCTCCCGAGTGCTGGGATTACAAGTGTGCGCCACCACGCCCGGCTACTGAGGGCCTTTAGATAGACCCTCTAAAGAGTATCTCTGACTGCCAAATACAACTATGACCCCTTTCAGCCTGAAGAAGCCAGAGCAGTCATTGCCCATATCTCCCTCACAGCAGTTTGGGTTACTTCTTCAAAGGGGGGAATGTTGTAGGCAGCTAAATTAGATAGAAATATTATAGGCAGTCAGATAAGGCCAGGCCCTCTAGGGCAATATGAAAAGCAACTTGACTATACAGCTTTGCAAGAGATAGGCACCCCACCTGTGGGCCAGACCTTAAAACAGTGGTTCTCAACCTTTCTAATGCTGTGACCCTGCAATACAGTTCCTCATGTTGCGGTAACCCCAAACCAAAAAATAATTTTGGTGGCTACTTCAAGACTGTAATTTTGCTACAGTCATGATTCGGAATGGCTTTAGGCGACCCCTATGTTTTGGTCATCTCACCCCCTCCGGGGTTGCGACCCACAGTGCAGCCGCCCATTCACTTAAAAGTTAAGCATCAGGGATTAATATTCTAAATGAGTATGGATCACCCTAAAAGAGCCTAAATTCAACCCCAACAGGAAGAACTCTTATTCCGTATTCATGCCCACTTGCTATGTGACTTGCTTCCCAATTTGCTCCTGATTTAATCAACTTTACCTGGTCGACCATGGCTTTGTCCCACCTCATGACCACCTAAGGTCTGCCTTATCACATGGTTTTGCCCTATAAGACCCCAAAAGAAAAACAATTTCACAGGCAACCCACTTGGGCCCCCCTTCTGTTCCCCTCTTGGGACAGCTTTCTTTCCCAATAAATTTTCTATTCTAAACCTCAAAAGGGGAGGGTCATATACATATACCAACTCCCCAGGATAAATGTAGTCATTATGTACCACACAGATGTACCAATACAAATTTTTTAAAGTCTGGGTGAACTCAAATGGCAATACAAATCTTCCTTCTGACAACAACAAAGTTCATAAATGAAAATCAGAAGTTTAAAGGGGTAGGGGGTATAGGTGAGAGGTTAGCTTGCTCTTAGCACACACAAAACTCCAGGTTCAATCCCCATCATAAAGCAAAGCAAAAAAAAAAAAAAAAAAAAACCCAAAAGTTTTAATCTTGCACCTTAACAGTGAGAAAAGGGTTTCAATAACCCCTCCTTCATTCTCTGCTTTGACCCTCTCTTCTTGAGGCATTGGGAGAGGCAAGTTGGTCTTCACCTTTTCCAGAAGTAACTGAACATAACAGATCACCACTTCTGATAAGTAAATACTGCTTAACTTGCTACTAAAAAAGTAAATAATGCAAACCTAACTGCTTTTTAAAAGGGACTGAAGTTTTGAAAATCACTTTTCAAAGGCTCTGACCCTTGGAAGGTACCTAATTTTAAGACAAAGTATAAAGGTACTATTCCTTTACACATAACTAAATACAAAGACACATAGAATCAGTGAATCACACATGTTTAAAATTCAAAAAGTTCTTTTAACACCAACTGACCACAACTCAATTTATGATAAACTGAATCCAAACACACTTAAAACAAAAGGGCAGCTAACAATCTCAGAAATAAAATATGAGATGAGACAAACATTTAAACATGTCCTTGGAAGCCGGGTGTAGTGGTGCATGCCTGTAATCCCAGCACTCGGGAGGCTGAGGCAGGAGGATTGGTGCACGTTCGAGACCAGCCTGGGCTACAAAAGTGAGCTCAAGGCCAGCCTCAACTGCATAGCAAGACCCTGTCTCAAAAAAAGGCAAAAAAATAAAAAAATAAACATGTCTTTGGCCTTCTTGAGCAACACAATGAGAAAAGCAATCAACCAAGGCATTTGGACTTGATTTTATTGGTGATACCAATACTACAGGTCAACATATCAAATGAAGCAAAAGGCAGAACTGACTTGTACAAGTCTTGTCCACTCCAGATAAAAGCCAATGGACCTTTTTACAGTTTATGGGGTCCTTTCTGTATAGCTAGGGAAGCAGGCCACAAAAAAATACTGTTTGGACAACTAATTCCTGTAAAACCAACACAGGAGCTGAGAAAAGTAGAGATGAATGTATTCACTCTAAATTCATACAACTTCAAAATATGGTGAGGCAATGTGTTACTTCTAATTTTTTCTTCCAACCTCTTAACCAGGTGTGGTGGTATATGCCTATAATCCTAACATTCTATAAGGATGAGGCAGGAATTGAAACCTAGCCTGGCTAATTTGCTGACTCAGCAAGACCCTGTCTCAAAAAAATAAAACAAGGGCTGGAGATAGAGTTTTGTGTAAAGGCCCTGGAATCAATGCTAGATAGAATAAAAGAAGTAGAAGAGAGGGAGGAGGCTAAACATACTTCTACAGAATGAATTTGCCAATTAAAAAAACCCTCAAAATCAAAGTCCATACCTATAACTCCTTTAAAGGACCATTTCAAACCAATAATAAACTTGAAAACTCCAACTCCAAACTAATCACCTGAGTGTCCAAAAAAAAATAGAACAAATTAGCCAATTTACCTGGAGTTTTAAGAACCTAAAGAAACAAAAAGGCAAATGGGTAGAGGTGTAATAGCTTTATGAATAGCTTTCCTTTTGACCCTACTTTAGGTTCTCAGGTAACAACAAGGAGGTAGAAAGTATAAATATAAAAAGGAAAAGTGACAACCATCTGCTATCCTTCCCAAGAAACTTGAGAAGTGAGACCCCTTCTTGAAAGAGGAAAGCTTTGATGTGATGCCCTAGGAAGCTCCGAGAAAGTGTTTCTTTCTCATCTGGAGTCAACAAAGAGACCCAGAAAAACAAGCTTTAAACAAACACCTGGGGCACAGGGCAGTAGTACACTCCTATAATACCAGAATTAAGAAAGGCTGAGGCCGGAAGATCACACCTGGTCAATTTAGATAGAACCTATCTAAAAGAGAGGGTGGAGTGGGGGCCTGGGGATGTAGCTCAGTGGTACAGGGTCCCTAGGTTCAATCTTCCAGTACTGAGAGGAAAAAAATCTGGGAAGTTTTATTTTAGTGAGTAAAATGAGCAAGAATATATTTTATTTTAGTAAACTATAATTGCTTCTCCTACTAAACTTTGTTTTATATTGACTTTACTGAGTGATGCACTGGAAAAAGTACTATCTTTAGAATCAGGAAACTTCCACCTAAATACTTCCCACTCTTGCCACTTGTCTGTGACGTGGCCAGTTTAACCCATGAGTCCCACTTCTTTCATCTGCAAAACTGGAGTTGGTCAACCTTGCTTCCCTATAGGAACATCCCACAATGTATTTGTAAGCTGGCCAAAGTCCCATGCAAATTAAATGACCATTATTAGAACCAATGCCCCTTCCCCTCCCGTAAGTAAACAGCTGAACCAAGAGCAAAGTCAGGCAAGAGCCAAGCAACAAGGAAAAAGTAAGAAAACAGGTTAGCCATCAATCAAACAGTAAACTCTAAAAACCACAATAAATAGAAAAACCCACTCTGTGATGGTTCAATTCAATACCATTCTCTAATGAGGAAAGCTGGAAACTGAGGGCCATTCATAAAGAACACTGGAGGGTCAAAAGTCATCTGCCCTCCAATTGGTAATCAAGACTACCTGAACACATTCTCATTCTAAATGGCGAGAACTACCAACCAGGAGCCAAGTTCCTGTTTTCCCCAAAAAGGTGCATGCTGTTTTCAGATGTTCTGAGGTATCAGAGACCATTTGTTTTGTACTTATCTTCTTGGGTTTGTGGCTTGGTATCAGCCTTGTTTTGTAAAATTTCTAGTAATCCTCTTCATACATACAGCAATCCTCTTGATCCCATTTTCTCTCCTTCATCTGAGAATTGCAGCTGCACCACGGTGCACTAGTCCTTCTCACTGCATCCTTTCTGTTATTTATGAAAAGGACTGCTGGTCTCTATTACCCCAGACTATCTAGAAATGATATGAACCTTTTTTTGTAAGTATAAAGCCACAGTTAAGCTGGGCATGGTGGCGCATTGTCTATAGTTCCAGCACTTGGGAGGCTGAGGCAGGAGGATTGATGTGAGTTCAAGATCAGCCTGTGCTATAAAAGTAAGCTCAAGGCCAGCCCAAACTGCATAGTGAAACCATTTCAAAAAGACAAAAATAAATAAATAAAGCCACAGTTAAACCACTACTCCAACCCCACCATCAACAAGACATAAGACACAAATGGACAAATCTGTGACACACAAAGTACTGGAGGTGCCCAGAGGGAAGCACCTCACTTGGATAGTGAAAGAGCCATAAGAGGAAAGGAAATAAAGGTATAAAGCTATACACACTCAAAGGTACCTGTAGGAGAATTAACAGTACTTCAATTATTCTTTCACTGTGCTAAGCACAGCCCCCAAAACTTAACTGTAAGTCTTTAGCAAAAGAAACTTAAATCTTTGACTCTTCCCCCACACCTGGCTCATAAAGGATTTTTTTTAATGATAAATGTAAACAAGCATTCCTTATTAAGTTCTAGTCATGTTATATAAATAACTATGACTGCCTTTTCCTCCACTACTTGAGCCAGCATGGAGAAGCTGGTGCTTGGAAGAATAAGCAGAGAAGGAAGAAGAGTTCCAGATCAAACTTGCTAGGGAATGAGTGCTCAGTGACAGCAGTGAGGACGTACAGCAGGTAATCCAGAAATAAGTGCACATAATATGAATTCTCAAGCTGTACTATTTGAAAACATTTTTTTCTTTCTTTCCTTTTTTTTTTGTCTTTTTGAGGCAGGGTCTCACTATGCAGTTCAGGGTGGCCTTGTGCTCACTTTTGTAGCTCAGGCTGGTATCAATCTCATACTGATCCTCTTGACTCAGCCTCCCAAGTGCTGGGATTGCAGACATTCTTGTAAAAAGCCCAAGAACTTCAGCTTTCTACTAACTTCAAACTACTAAATTAATGCTCTTATCTAAAGAGATAAGAGAGCCTTCGAGATAGTTCAGCAGACTAAAGTGCCTGCTTGGGCAAGCACAGGGACCAAAGTTCAATCCCAGCACTACATGCTGCACCAGTCCTGTCCCCCCAGAGCAAGCTGAGCCAACCACAGAGTCCAGGCATACTGGTGTATGCCTGTAATACCAGCACTGGGGAGGCTGAAAACAGGAGGATCACTAGTAGTCTGAGCTGCATAGTGAGATCCTAAAACAACCAAATACATTTTAAAACAATGTAGAAAGAAAGAAACAAACAAACAAACAAACAAACAAACAAAGGGAGAGAGAGAGAGATAAGACACAGGGAAATACTTAAAGCTTTATGTCATAACCAGACACACCATCAGGTGAGGACCTGGTTGAGGTGAGCATTGACACACAAAATCTACTCCCTAGTGGGACAGTCCCCTGGAGGGCACAGTTGAGGCATATACTAATGTGTTAGTGAAATAAGCTGCTTTGGAAGTTTCAAGATAGACTTTCCATCACCCCAGCTGCTTCTGTGATTCTGGCCTTGGAATTTGATCTTCAAACTAACAGACAAGAGGCATAATCAACATATAACTTAAATATCTCTCCCTTAAGAACAAAGTAACTTACTAATGGTTATGCATGCTGAGACTGACCCTCAAACCTGTTTTTACCAGATATCTTGGGTCTGTAAGCTCTAGGTTTCAACTAAATCAAAAAGAATTACAGTGACTAAATAAAACCACTGTTGCCTAGCAAACCTCAAAATCTTATTAGATAGGCATGGTGGTGCACACCTCAGCACTCAAGTGGCTGAGGTTGAGACAGGAGGATTCTTGCAAGTTCAAAACCAGCCTGGGCTACAAAGTGAGCTAAAGGCCAACCCCAACTGCACAGTGAGACTGTCTCAAAAACAAACAAAATCTTACCTAGTTTTGAGATTCTGGTAATATTCAAACATGTTTAAGTTGTGTTTGTATTTAGGGCTGGCAAAATGGCTCAGCAGTCTAAAGCGCCTGCTTAGGCAAGCTTAGCCAACCACAGGGACGATGGACCATGGTTT
Organism: Myocastor coypus; assembly: GCA_004027025.1. Taxonomy (NCBI): domain Eukaryota; kingdom Metazoa; phylum Chordata; class Mammalia; order Rodentia; family Myocastoridae; genus Myocastor; species Myocastor coypus. The sequence goes on along the minus strand of PVJA010000113.1, from coordinate 117,588 downwards.
GATCAATCCCTGGTACCACCTAATAACACGTGCTATGCCAGCCGCCCCCCAGGGCAGGCTGAGCTGGCCATAAGAAAAATAAATAAATAAATAAAGATGTATTTGTATTTAAACAAATTTGTTCAAATGATATTAGCAAAAAACAAAACAAAAAAAAAAAACCTCTAATTTCCTAAGCACTACAAATCATATAGAACCCAGTATCTGACAAGATGTTACAGTATCCCAAATGGGAAACTATATATAGAAGATTCCTACATCCCAAATAGGGAACGATATAGAAGATTCCTACAACTCAACAGAAAGATAATCCAATTTGAAAGATAGCCAAAGGACTTAAACTGACATTTTATTGGACATACACAAATTACCAGCAAGTACCTGAAAAGGTGCTTAGAATTACTGGTTACTGTGGAAATGCAAATCAAACTGAGGACATATCACTTCATACATACTTTGACAGCTAAATAATCCAACCTAGGCAGCTCAAGTCTCAAATACTAAAAAAGATCTAGGGTTGTAGCTTAGCACTCCCTGAGTTTAATTCCCAGTACCAAAAGAAAAGAAAAGAAAAGAAACCTTTACAAGCATAGGGTGGGACAGGGAGAAATAAGAAACCTGCTGGTGGGAATGCAAGAATGTATCCGTTTGGAAAACGGTTCAGCAGTTCCTGTGCTGTTATTATGTGACCAGCATGTTCACCTCCAAAATAAATTTTTTTTTTTTTTTTTTCCTGTGGGACCAGGGTTCGAACTCACGACCTTGCACTTGCCCAGCAGGCACTTGTGCCTCGGAGCTATCTCCCCAGCCCCTCACCTCCAAAATAATTTAAAAGACTTTCAACAGATACTTGGATGTCACTGTACACCATATACTTGTATGTTCACTGTAGCATTACTCAAAATAGCCAAAAAGGGTCCAGCGAGATAGCTCAGTAGACTAAGCACCTGCTTTGGCAAACACAGGGACCAGGGCTCGATCCCACACTGCAGGGCCTTGCCACCAGAGCACACTGAGCAACAGAGTCCGGGCGCATGTCTGTGACCCCAGCACTGGGGAGGCTGAAAATAGGAGGGTCACTACAAGTCTGAGCTGCATAGTGAGACCCTGTACCAAATACATAACATGAAAAAGAAAGCCGCAAAACAGAAACAATTCCAGTGTCTATCAACAGATGATAAACTTAGTCTACAGTATATATACAAAGATGTATTTACTCAGCCAAAAAAGGAATGACATTTTTATTTATGCATGAACATGGATGATTTTTTTTTTAATGTATTTGGTACAGGGTCTCACTATGCAGCTCAGACTCCCTAGTGCTGAGCATGTGCTACCATCCCCATCTTGGTGGCCCACTCAGCCAGCCCATGGGTAGGGCCAGCGCCACTCAGTCCCTGAGCTTGCCTAAGCAGGTGCTTAGTCTGCTGAGCTATCTTGCTGGCTCAACATGGATGAACTTTGATGAACCTTTTTATTTTTCCTTTTCTTTCCAATACAAAGGATCAAACTCAGGGTCACTAAGCTCAAACTCTTATCACTAAGCTCCATACTCAACCCTTTTTCTATTTTTTGAGATAGAGCTAAGTTGCCCAGGTGGAATTCAAACTTGGAAGTTTTCCTACTTCAGCTTGCTTTGGTGCAAGTATCAGAGATGTATACCACCTCGTCTGACTGCCTTAAAAATATCAGGGAAGTAAAATAAGCTAAAAACAAAAGGCTAGTATCCCATGACTCAAATAAAAAAGATAAATTCAGAGACTAAAAGCGTAGAAGTTGGGGCCCGGCAGGATGGCTCAGTGGTCTAAAGCGCCTGCTTAGGAAAGCTTAGGCAGCTGCAGGGACTGCGGTTCAATCCCTGGCACCACATGCTGCGCCAACCCTGGGCTCAGGGCAGGCTGAGTCAGCCATAAAAATAAACAAGCAAAAGTTCTGCAACAAGAAAAAAAATAAAAAATATAATTTAAAAAAAATTTTTTTTTTAAAAAGGTAGAAGTTAGGGGCCCGGCAGGATGGCTCAGTGGTCTAAAGCACCTGCTTAGGAAAGCTTAGGCGGCTTCAGGGACCGGGGTTCGATCCGCAGCACCACATGCTGTGCCAGCCCCGGCCCCAGGGCAGGCTGAGCCAGCCATAAAAATAAATAAATAAACAAACAAAAGTTCTGAAACAAGGAAAAACAAAAAAAAGGTAGAAGTTATTGCTCCCTGGGTACAGAGATTCTGTTTGGAGGGCTGGAAAAGTTTTGGAAACACAAGATGGTTGTACAGTAATGTGAATATATAACCAGTGTCACCTAGCCACACTTACACTAAAATTATCATTCTTATATGTGTATAAAAACAATTTAAAGAAGAGTAAGGAAAGTACAGTGATATCTCAATTCACAAACTCAATCCTCTCCACAGCTCTGATAGCAAACCAAATTGGATGAGAACCAAATCAAATTTCCCCACAAGGTCAACACTAAACTAAATCATTGAATTTGATTCGGTTCTTGTCCAATTCAGTTTGTAACCAGAATCACAGGAATAATTAAGTTCATGAACCAAGGTACCACTGTAAATGTATAGTCACTTCAGGAGACAGTCTGGCAGTTGTTTATGAAGTCTTTTCATTCAGCCCAGCAGTCACTGGATAGTAGCCTCTAGTTACTTACTGATTAAGCACTTATGTAAACACAAAACTTTAATGTTGACATTTATAGCAGCTTTATTTGTAGTTTCCAAAAACTGTAAGCAGCCCAGATACCCCTCAGTACATAAGAGAATAAACAAATTGTGGCACATCCATATAGTAAATTACCCAATGAAAAAGGTACCAGCTATCAAGGTACAAAAAGACAAAGAAACATAAATGCATCTTACTGCATGAAAGCAAATTGATAAAGGCAACCTGCAAGGCAAGCCCTTGGCATACACCTGCAATCTAAGCAGTATGGGAGGCCAAGGCAGAAGAGCTGGAAGTATGAGCCCAATGCAGGTAACAAGAATCTGCACTCAAAAAACAGCTGAGAACACAGCTCAGTGTGAAAGCCCAGAATTCAATTCCCAGTTACCATGACCATAAACACACACACAAAAAGAGACTATGGGACAGTCAGACAGTATGATTCCAGCTATATTTCAGTCTAGAAAAGGCAAAACTGTGGAGACAGTAAAAAACATCAGTGGTTGCCAAGGAACCAACTATCAGACAAAAAGCACAGGACATTTCAGTAATAATCAGTTACTATCCAATACCATAGGGCAGGCTGGCTAAATTTTGTCAGACTACAACGATACAAAGAAGAATGAGGGTCCTGGCGGGATGGCTCAGTGGTCTAAAGCCCCTGCTTGGAAAAGCTTGGGCAGCTTCAGAGACCACAGTTCAATCCCCGGCACCACATGCTGCGCCAGCCCTGCCCTTGGGGCGGGCTGAGCCGGCTACAAAAATGAGTGAATAAACAAACAAAGGTTCTGAAACAAGAAAAATAAATAAATAAAAATTTAAAAAAAAGAGAGAAGAATGAGCTAAAATAGGGACCAGTACTTTGATTAGTATGAAAGTTGCAATTCTGGCTCATACAAATGTACCACACCTGCTACTGTTACCTGTTACTGTCTATAAAGAAACTGGGATTCAGAGAAGGCCAACTAAGACCTCTCTGTAATTACTACTCACTTTTGCTGTAAATCTACAACTGCTAAAAATAAAAAAAAAAGCCGGGCGTGGTGGCTCATGCCTGTAATCCCAGCACTTGGGAGGCTGAGGCAGGAGGATCATTGTGAGTTCGAGACCAGCCTGAGCTACAAAAGTGAGCTCAAAGCCAGCCTGAACTGCACAGTGAGACCCTGTCTAAAAAAAAAAAAAAAAAAAAAAAACCAGTATGTTAATTTTAACACAAAATATATCAGGGGGCTAGGGAGATAGCTCCAAGGCACAAGTGCCTGCCTAGCAAGTGCAAGGTCGTGAGTTCAAACCCCAGCCCCACAAAAAAAAAAAAGTACTATATTAGGAAAACAAGCCCTATGAGGTATCTCTTCATACTATCTTCATACTATCATACTACATCTTGACTATTAAAAAAAAACAAATTACAGGTATTGGTGAGATGTGGAGAAATTACAGCCATCATATATTGGTGAGGACAGTAAGAAAGCTTAAGATTTCCTCAAAGAGTTATATACAGAATTACCAGGACCTAAACTAAGTGAAAACAGATATTCAAACAAGTACATGTAACATGTTTCCAGTAGCACTAATTCAAAATAGCCAAAGAGAAAAAGAACCTAAGATGGATAAACAGAATGTGCTATGTATATATATGATGGAGCATTACTTAGCCAAAAAGAAGTGCTCAAACATGTCACAATGTAAATGAACCTCAAAAGCACTGTGGTATACAGACAAAGCCAGACACAAATGAGTGCCTAATCTGTGAAGCCACTTATCAAAAATAAGTCAGGGGGCTTGCCAGTTAGTTCACTTGTTTAAAGCATGTGCTTGGGCAAACTCTGCCAGGCACAGGGGACCACAGTTCAATCCTCAGCTCCACAAGCCACGTCAGGCTGTCTGAGTTAGCCCCCCCCAAAAAAAAAATCCCTCTCCAATTTAGGGGCTTGCCAGTTAGCTCAGCTGTTTAAAGTACTGGCACGGGGCCTGGCAGGATGGCTCAGTGGTCTAAAGCACCTGCTTAGGAAAGCTTAGGTGGCTGCAGGGACTGTGGTTCAATCCTCAGCACCACATGCTGCGCCAGCCCTGCCCTCAGGGCAGGCTGAGCCGGCCATAAAAATAAATAAACAAACAAAAGTTCTGAAACAAGAATAAATAAATTAATTAATTAATTAATTAATTCGTTGTTTTTTTTGTTTTTTTTTTGCGGGACCGGGGTTCGAACTCATGACCTTGCACTTGCCAGGCAGGCACTTGCACCACAGAGCTATCTCCCCAGCCCCAAAAAATAAAATTCTAAAAAAAAAAAGTACTGGCACGGGGGACTACCCCAGCTCCATGTGCCACAGCAGACCTGCCCTTAAGGCAGTCTGACCCAGCAAAATAAATAAATAAATAAGTTAAGTCAATGGAGAAAGCAGACTGGCAGTTGTCAGGAGCTAACAGAAAGGCAGTGTGGGTCCTGGGTTGGATGCCAACCGGTGGGCAACTTACAATGCCAGCTGAACTGAATCAGCATGGTGCTTGGGTGTGGAAGGCCCACCTGAAGATTGTTGCTGGTAGCATAAAAGGAAACCTAGAGTGGAGATGGTGTGTTGTTGATTCTCCTGGAGAAATGGTTTGAGCTGGTTTTCCTCATTGCAAGAGGAGCATGGGTCCTTGCTATCACTGAGGGTCACTGTGATTCACTTTGGGGGAGCTCTGGTCCTTACTCTGAACACTGCTTCCTGGCTCCAATGAAGATCCTTCATGCTGGTGAAGCTTCTACCTTTGGGCCTTCCCAGTGAAAATCTTTGAGACTTCATGAGACACTGGCATGGGCTCTCAGCCTCCAGCTGGACTTGTGAAGGACATCGCCATGGGCTCTATACCCTCAGCTGGATTCTTTGCATCTCTAATGTGTGGACAGATCACCTGTACTCTTTTGCATTTTTTGGGTGAACATTATAAAATAATCCTATAAATTATGTGTCCTATATTAAACTATTTGCCGGGCAAACCCTGACCACAACAGGGAGTAACTGCTAATAGGTAACTGGATTTATTTGGGGGATGATGAAAATGTTGTAGAACCAGATAGAGGTCTGTCTTACTCTTCCCTTGTTGCTGGGACAAATACCCGACACTCAAAATGAATGAAGGAAAAGGTTTCTTTAGCTCAAAGTTTGTGGAGGTTTCAGTCCATATTCTGCTGGCCCAAGGCTGAGTGGAACTGAGCAGAAAGCATCCAGTTCATGGCGGCAGAACAGCAACAAAATGGTGACACAGGCAGCCACCCAATCAGGGCAGCAGAGCAACAATGCTAGTCTGTCTCTCTGTCTCTCTTTACATTACATCAGGCTCTCTGCCTTCGCCTATCCACCTCAGGCCACAACTATAATTCCCAGCAGTACTCAGACTATAATCTCATCAGCATTAAAACACATAATCCCAGTGCCTCATGAGTCAAGTCCCAAACTCTAGAAGTCCCCTCCCCATGATTGCATAAGGCTTTGGGGGGAGGGGAACTAGACATAAACAAACCATAACAAGGTCTTAGATGTACAAGACTGTAATCATACTATATGCCACTGAAATGTTCACTTACTGATAGAGAATTTTGTTACGTGAATTTTGTACCAATAAAAAGGGAAATATATCAGAAGAGATATTTAATTTATAAAAACCTGGGCTACTCAGGAACTCTCACATTATTGGTCTCCTTTTTTATTCACTTTCTTCAGTCCTGCCTCCTGCACATCCCTGTCCATTTCAGCCTATCTGGACCTAACACAAGCTCCTCCTACATGGTACCAACCTTTCTGCCCACTGCTCACAACAGCGGTCTTGCCAAGATCACTGTCTCTGACACTGCTTCTCTGTACTCACCAGCACTGTCTAGTGCTTCCTTTCTCTACTATCAGTTCTTACAAATATCACTGTTCTCCCCATCCTGGTGAATATGAGGAGCACATGCACCAGAACTCACCGGAAGCTCTGAAAACTATTGTTTCTTACCTTGTCATTTTCACATCTATTTCTCTGTCTTCTCCAGAAAGGGAGACCCCTGCTGCTTCATTTTTTACCTACATTATTTTTTCTCCTAGCTTCTTTTCAAAAAGTGCCTTACCCAATAAAACAGTTCTTGGTTAAGGAAAAGTCTTCCCTGTGCAAACACTAAGCATCATTTTCTTTTTCCACATTTATTCTTCACTTCAAAAAAAAAAAAAAAAATCACTCAGGGGCTAGAGAGATAGCTCAGTGGAATAAGTGATTGCCTGGCAAGAGCAAGATCCTGAGTTCAATCCCCGGTACCACCAAAAAACAAAAACAAACAAAGAAAAAAAAAAAAAATCATGCAGTTTGCTCAAATGTTTAGTCTACTGCAAAGTGCTCAGGAAGTGATCAAACCAGAATCCTGACCTCAGAGACAAAGAGGAGCAAGAATATATTTTAAAAGATATAATAGCCAAGGAGATAGACATAGGTATATAGACATAGATATAGATATATGGATATAGATATATTGGTGGGACAGCACCTGCCTGGCAAACACAAGGTCCTGAGTTGGATTCCCAACTCAGAAAGAAAAGGAAACAAAGTCTGGTAATCCTGGCACTCAGGAGGATTAGGCAGGAAGACAGTCACACGTTTCAGACCACCCTGGACTACATAGTGATTTCAAGGACAGTCTGAACTAAATAAGTAAGATCCATATGAGTGAAGAATGAGAAAATTGGAATTGGGCTGAGAGTGATCTGGGTTCCATTCCCACAACTGTGAAAAGTAAATGAAAATTTAAAATATTCAAGAAAATTACAGCTGGGGAGATAGCTCCGAGGCACAAGTGCCTGCTGGGCAAGTGCAAGGTCGTGAGTTCGAACCCCGGTCCCACAGAAAAAAAAAAAAAGAAAATTACATAAAGAAACATCTAGGGCTAAGGAGACAGTTCAATGGTCTGAGCACCTTTTGCCTGCCTTGGCAAGCACAAGGAACCAGGTTTAATCTCTAGTACCACAGACTGTGCTAGTCCCAGAACTCCAGAGACCCTGTACCACATAAATAAATTTGAAAGAGAAAGAGATATAGACAGACAGACAGACAGACAGATCCTGTTAAAGAAATATTAACTCTCATGGAAGAGAGAACATCTGACGAAAACCTTGAAAACAGTCTCAGAAGACAGAAAAGAGGAAAAGAGGACACAGACTCACACACAGAAATGAGAACAGCTCTAGGGACACAGCACTGCATGGAGGATACTTGTGCAGAAAATAAGCAAAAGAGCTGTAAAGATCAAGGAGCTGTAGAGGCTGGACAGAGTCCTCCTGTGGGATCCTGAACTCTAACCCAAGGCATCTGTTTAACCTACAAATGACAGGGATATGGTAAAAACTGCATTTTGGGAAGTTCTCTAGTAGGAGCTAGGAAGAGACTGGACTGGGGCCTCGGAAAATAAGGCTGCTATTCAGGAGGCTACGACAGCTCAGGCAGGTCTACTACCAGACCCAACACACCACTTCAGGCCCACATCTGTTACAGCTGCTGGCTTCCTACTTATCCAGTTCCTCAACATCTATGCAAGGTATCTCTCTTTAATACCTTCACATAAAGCACTGTCTAGAAAACTGACAATAATATTAAAACATGTTTGTCCTACAAAACTGATAAGCTAACACTATGGAGTAACGTCACTTTGTGGCACATAATCTTTACGACAAGTATGTGAACTCCTCTATTGTATGCAAGGATCTATAGTAATGAACCAGGATGAAGAAGTCAAAGTTTCCGTCTTATGGAACTTACATTTTAATAGAGGAAACAGATAAAAGACAAAATTGCCAGACTAAGAAGAGAACAGAGCAGAGGGAGACAGCATGTGGAGGCTGCCAGAGCTTGGGTGGCCAGGGAAGGCCCAACACAATTTACAAAGAAGAAACGGGTTTTGAAGCCACATACAGCTGGGTTCCAGCCTTGCCTTATCCCTTAGTGGCTAAGGGACCTTTCCTAAATCACTGAATCTCATTGGAATCTACTTTTATTCCCATTTTATAGATAAAACCCTGAGTTTGTTCTGGAGCTATTTTTTTGAGAATTAAATCACTAAAATAAACTATAACTGGTGCTTGATATGGAATCCATAAGTGTTAGCCACTGATTTATTACATTAATAATCTACACAAAAATTATGATGTTGCTACATCTCAAAACTAGGTATTTAGCAGGACCTGCCTAAGACATCATTTCCCTCGGGGTCAATGGGGAACTATTTTTATGACTTCAATGTTACAGTCCCTTACACAACATGCTATGCTATTTGTATAATCTACATATATCCTCCCACATACTTGAAATCCTCTCTTTATATAATACTGAATGTAATGCTATGTAAATACTTATACTGTGTTCCTCAGAGTATAAAGACAAGAAAAAAACTATAGATGCTCAGGACAAGCACAGTTTAAAAAAAAAAAAATTATATACATATATATTTTTTTATTTATTTTAAAGCACCTACAAGCCAGGTGTGGTGGCTCACACCTGTAATCCCAACGCTCGGGAGGCTGAGGCAGGAGGATTGGCGCGAGTTCGAGACCAGCCTGGGCTACAAAAGTGAGCTCAAGGAGAGCCTGAACTGCATAGCAAGACCCTTTTTTCAGAAAGACAAAAAAAAAAAGCACCTACATGCAAGTACAACGGCCGGGGTCTAGCAATTCCCAGGCCTGCGATGCCAGCCCCACCCTCAGGGTGAACTGAGACAGCAATTGAGACTGGGCATGGTGTTGTGCACCTATAATCCCAGCTCTTAGAAGGCTGTAAACAGGTAGATCACTATGATTCTGGTCTAGTAGTGAGACCCTGAACACCCTGTAGACCCTTCCCTAAAATACAAAATAAATAAATAAATAAATTTTTAAATTTATTTATGATGAAAGACTAGATGTGGAACCCGCAGGTGAAAGAACCAGGTGAAAGAACCAATCTATTACCTCTAATCAGAAACCCATAGGAAATTTTGTAAAACAATACTAAGAATTACTTTCATCCACATGTAAGAATTCTAAAACATTACAACCATAAAAATTACCTTTCACATATAGTTATTTCCGTGTTTTAACTATTTCAAAAAAAATAAAACTAAATACATTCATACAGCCATTTTAACTCTAGAATAGAAATACTGATACAGGGACTGGGGACATAGCTCCATGGCACAAGTGCCTGCCTGGCAAGTACAACAACGTCATGAGTTTGAACCCCATGAGTTTGAACCCTGGTCCCGCAAAGAAAAAGAAAGGGGGGGAGCGAGAGAGCAAGACAGCGAGGGAGAGAGACATAACGGGATTTTCCCAAACTCTTCTCCGTCTTCCTTCTCTTTACCCTTCCCACTCCCCCTCCTCCTCTTCTTTTCTTTTTTTTTGTCTTTTAAGACAGCTTCCCTGTTTCCAGGAGCTATGGAGACAGCTCAGTAGAATAGGTGCTACTGAGGGTCTGAGTTCAATCCCCGATTCCGCAAAAGAAAAAAAAAAAGCAAGACAGCTTCCCGTTCCCTATGCAGTTCTGGCTGGACTTGAACTCACTTTGTAGCCCAGGTTGGCCCCAAACATGCAATTATCCTATTGTCTCAGCCTCCTGAGTACTGGGATTACAGGTGTGCACCACCACACCTAGCCTAAACTTTTCATTTTACTAGAGTCCAAACTTCTATTCAAACCCCTCCCACTGTGCACACACACATACAAAGCACATATTTTAAGAGAAGGCCAGCAAACTGAATCAAGTCAGTAACAGAAACAAGACACTAGTTATAAACCCAAGTGTGCACTCATTTACACAGGGAAGAGAACAAAATCTCCCATTTTCCTATTTTCTAAAGACTTTATTTTTTAAGTGGTTATATCATTTTTATTATTTTATTTTTATATGACTTACTTTAGAATGAACTACAGCAGAGAGAGAAAACATTAGCTCATTCTTCCTTAAGAACCTACATCGGAGGGGCCGGGGAGAGAGTTCCGTGGCACAACTGTCTGGCAAGTGCAAGGTCGTGAGTTCAAACCCCGGCCCCATCAAAAAAAAAAAAAAAAAACCTACATCGGGGCCAGAGAGATAGTTCTGTGGCACAACTGTCTGCCTGGAAAGTGTAAGGTTGTGAGTTTGAAACCCAGTCCCACCAAAAAAAAAAAAAAAAAAAAAAAGAATCTACGTCACCCACTAATTTGCTAACGAAAGCAGATAAATAACCTGTACATGATCAACACTGTAACTACATTAGCAGAGACATTTTTTGAGCTGTACTGCCACTGAGTTCGTGAAAGAGAATTTCCTAATGAATTACTCTCCAAGGCCGGCTGTGGTGGTATGCATCTGTAATCCCAGCACTTGTGAGGCTGAGGCAGAAGGATCATTGTTAGTTCAAGGCCAGCTTGAGCTACAAAGTGAGCTCAAGGTCAGCCTAAGTGGCATAGCCAGACCCTATCTCAAAAAAGACACATGTAAACTAACAAACAACTTTCTAAGAAGCTGCTTCAGCAGGTACAGATGGACCAATAGCAAAAATTAAGAATACTTGCTGCCCGAAGGGGTAAAGGCAGAAATAATGCTTGGTCTGTTGAAAAACATTTATTAACCACCTCTAGAAAAAATTACATAACTATAATGTCTTTATCTACCATAATTAGAATTAAATTTCTAATTCTTCAATGATATTTTCAAGGCTTACATCTTTAAACATAGGTATATGAAAACAAAAGCATCAACAAGAGAAATTTTACAAGTTGATTTTTTTTTTTTTTTTTTTTTTTAAATCCAGAAAATAGTAGACTGGCCTAGCCCCTTCCAAAAACTAAGAAAGGGCTAGAGAGATAGCTCAGCGGTCTAAGCACTTGCCTGGCAAGCAAAAGGTCCTGAGTTCAATCCTCAGTACCACAAAATAGAAAACAAGCAAGTAAGCTAAGAAAGCTAAACAAAATCAGTTCTGTAAAAACAAGCAATAAAGTCACGGAAACTTTTTCATTCAGACAGGATCCTGCACAATGAACCAAAGAGAAGTATCTGAAGCTTCAGCTTCCATCCATATTCGTTTGCAAATTGGCAGCAAAATTCTACTTTATCAGATGACTTAAAAAATATTTGCCGAGGGATGGCCTGATAGCTCAGTGGACTAAATCGCCTGCTTAGGCACAGAGCTTGCTTAGGCAGAGCACAGTGGCCAGGGTTCAATCCTTTGCATGCAGTGCTGGCCCCGTGCCCAGGATGTACTGAGATAGATAGCAATTGAGACTGGGCATGGTGGTACACGCCAGTAATTCCAGCACTTAGGAGGCTTAAAACAGGAGAATTACGAGTCCAGTCTACACAGTGAGACCCTGTCCTAAACTTTCCCTCCCTCCCTCCCTGTCCCTGTCTCTGTTTCTCTCTCTCTTGCTAAGTACTAACCACATACCAAACACTGTTCTAGATGCTGAGGACATGGCAGTAGACAGGAGCTTGCCCTTGCACAGCCAGCATTCTGCAGAGGACTCCTACAAAACAGCAATGCCTGCACTCCTTTCCAGCCTGTCTACAATTCAAAACCAAATTTTCTTCCTTTAAGGAGGCCACAAAATCATTCAAGTCATTTTCCAGCTCATTCAAATTAAATACAGAGTACAAGGTTAAGAGCAGAATCTAAAGCCAGTTACAATGTATGGCACTTCAAATTTTATACAGAAGTATTTGTTTGTATTACTATTAACCTTTTGGTAAATGAAAGATCATTTTCTATTTGTTTTGGCAACTAAACAGGTTGATGTCAAAACTTTCTGTACATCTATTTTATTGGCTTTTTTTTTTTTTTTTTTTTTACAGATTCTGCTTAGGTAGAAAGGGCTTTGGGAATGAGGAAAACCATGACAAGAAAAAGCAAAGCTGTAATTCAGTCATGGTGAACCTTTAAGAGCCAGAGTACCCAAAATGCAATCCAAAACACACCCATAATATTTACCAAAAAGTGCCAACATGGCAATTAAACCTGAATACTGAGGTTTCAACAACTTAACAGCTTTTGTCTTAAAGAAAAACTGACACATGCCACTGATTCTCCACCAATATAACTCACCACTATACATCACCTGGTCCTAGCCCTCCCATCTCCTCTCTCCCCTCAGTGAGAACAATTCTCTCAACACGCCTGTAACACACCTCTTTGCACAAAGCCTTGTTCCAGTTCTCAAAATCAAGACCCACCACCATGCTCTTCCCACCTCAGTCTCCTCTGACCACCCCTCCCAGTTATCTCCAGGCTCCTACCCAACAGCCCACACCTCATCTTTTTGAGTCTCAATTCTTAAAGGACTCATCCCTGAGATGCTCCCGCCTCAGCTCTCTCCTGTTTACTCTTCAACGCTTACCCAATATCCTCTCCTCCACAGCCTCCTGATAGTCTCCCCACACATAACCCAGAGTTACAGCCTCTTCCCTCATTCTCCCCTAGCTGCATCCACAGCACTGTTACAGCACTACCAGTCCATTCCAGATTTTACAGATGTTAACTTTCGGTGTTTGACCTTCAACAGATATTGAACTCACGGAAAAATTTAGCAGGCTAAATTAACTCAGTTCTTCAGGTCTGGCTTATATTTTGTCTAGATCTTTCTCTGTTTTTTTGTTTTTGAGTTTGTTTATTTGTTTTTGCAGTACCAGTGATTGAACTTGGGACCTTTCTCTGGGCAAACATGAGCTATCTCCCTGGCCCAAATCTTTTGTGTGTGTGTGTGTGTGTGTGTGTGTGTGTGTGTGTGTGTGTGGTACCAGGGCTCAAACTTGGGACTTTATGCTTGCTAGGCAGGCACTTAAGCCACTGAGCTGTCTCCCTAACCCCTCAATTATTTTAATACCTGCTGTCCAAAGACACAGACATAATATTAACAAAGTCCAGTGGCTATCTAAGAATGTACGAACTTTTGAAATAGACATATCCTATACTACCTGTATCATATGATCTCCATTAACTGTATTATAGGGCAAGACAGAGGCAATAGGCAGGGCATTCCAGACCAGAGGCTTATGAGCAAAATGGCACAATACACCTCCCTCCAGACACTGATAAGCAACACACAAAAGCTGGGGCTATAAAGTAAAGCAAAGCAGCTGTAACCAGCAGCACCTAAAAACCTGTTGACAGGTGCTTCAAGTTGCAAGTCCTGCTCCAGCAAAATTTTATGTAGATACCCAAAACATAATAGAAGACAAGAGCTAAGAAGAAAACAATGTTCACCTCCACCTTGGCCATGCCACCTGGGCTCCAAACTGCCTCTGCAAACCTGGGGCAGCCCAGAACACCCCACCTCATCTTGCTAACTTTAATATAATACCTAACACACTGCACCTACCTACAGCAAGTACTACATAAGAATTTGTTAAATACAACATGAAGACTCTGAAATAATTCACAAGTCACTGGTCTAATGATTGGGAACATCAAGTGTACAAGGAAGAGGTGCAATTGTCAGGCACAAGCAGGAAAAGTTTAGTCTAAATCACCAATACAGGGGCTGGGGAGATAGCTCCGAGGCACAAGTGCCTGCTGGGCAAGTGCAAGGTCGTGAGTTCGAACCCTGGTCCCACAAAAAAAAAAATCACCAATACAAACTGAAGAACTGTAAAGGAGACCAATTTTTCTTAGCCCTGTCTGCTGCTATGGTGGTGTCTTCAAACCTTTCCTGCTTTCCTTAAGCTTGCAACTCTCTGTCTACCCCTCAGCAGAGGATCTTCACTGCACACCCAGAAGAGTCCCTACTGCCTGTCTCTGAGCATACTGTCTCCCACTGCATCTGGGCTTCCTCTGGGACAGACAGCAAGCAGTCACCCAGCATCACCTGGGGCCCTGAGCTTCCAGAAAAGTCCTGGGTGCAAACCCTCCCTCCCGCATCTTCAACATGGTCCTCTGTGCCAGCTCCTAACACGACTTACTCATGCTTGAGTTCCTCATGAATGAATGAATGAAAATATATATATACATCCCTTTGGCCAGATTATCCATGCAGATATTTTTTACTTTTCTTTAACTGTCAAGCTTGGGGAATGTGTGACTCCAATCTTACTGTCCCCACGACTTCCCTTTGTTTGCATCAGTACACGGCAATCTGACTCTGGTACCTATGCTGGCCAAAAGATGCCCCCTCCTTATCCGAGGGAAATCTTCAGCTTTCTTGGGTACCATCTCTGAAGTTTACTTTCCCTCCTCATACCATTGTCTCTAGTTTCCCTCCTACTCTTCAAAAGCCACCCTGTTTTCTTAAATGTTCACATTCCTCAGAATTCTGTTCTGGGCCTTTGAGCATTTGTCACTGTTAGCAACAATAACTCCCCAGACGATTCTAAAAGTACAAAACCAGTTATAAGTCCCCATTACTGGCTAGAGATGCCCCATCACTCAAGCAGAAAACATGAAAGGTAAGGAACTACTTCCCTACATACTCACATTCCCTATTTAGCCCACAGCAATCTCAACTATTTCCCAGCTGGAATTACTATATAGGTACAAACCTCCAAGTCTTAATCTACAATCCGGCTCCTTCTAAATATCAGGTCTGCAATCCAATACAAAATGGCTTACAAGGGCCCTGCGGGATGGCTCAGTGGTCTAAAGCGCCTGCTTGGGAAAGCTTGGGCGGCTTCAGGGACCGCGGTTCGATCCCCGGCACCACATGCTGTGCTAGCCCTGCCCCTGGAGCGGGCTAAGCCGGCCGTAAAAATGAGTGAATAAACAAAGGTTCTGAAACAAAAAATAAATAAATAAATAAATTAAAAAAAAAAAATGGCTTACAAGCATCTCAAACTTAAGTCCTAAACCAAATTCATTTTTATCCCACCCCAACCTCCACTTATGCTCCGCTTGCTATTTCAGAAAATAGTGCCCCCACTACCTAACCTCCACCACCAGAAGTCTTGGCTCCTGGTAGGCTCCTCCCTTCCTAATGCATCTTTTCTCATCACTATCTTCCCTAGGAACTTCAATGAAGTCACAAGTCTGGACAGACACTGCTACAGACAGTAATACAGCAGTAAATAAGACAGACAGGCCTAACTCTAGAGGGAGGAGACAGGTAAGCAGAAAAGGACAAGATATGGCTTGAGAGATAGCTCAGTGGTCTAAGCACCTGCCTGGCAAGTGCAAAGACCTGGTTTCGATCCCCAGTACCTCATGCCGTGTAGACCTTGTGCTGTGCCAGCCACTAAAACGGAGCATGGCAATGTATCAAACAAATAAATGAATGATTTTTTAAAAAATAAAATGAGGGAAGGTTAAAAAAAGACAAGAGGGGACAGGCAGGATGGCTCAGTGGTCTAAAGCGCCTGCTTAGGAAAGCTTAGGTGGCTGCAGGGACTGCAGTTCGATCCCTGGCACCACATGCTGCGCCAGCCCTGCCCTCAGGGCAGGCTGAGCCAGCCATAAAAAATAAATAAATAAACAAAAGTTCTGAAACAAGAAAAGAAATAAAATAAAATAAATAAAATTCTAAAAAAAATAAAAAATAACAAAATTTTTAAAAGATAAATTCAGATAGTGACAAAAACTATGAAGAAAAAAAACAATGCAGGGTATGAAATGAGGATACTTAAGACAGAAAAGATGGTAACTAAAACCTCTCTAGGATATATTTACAGTAAATGTGAAGACCAGGGATACAGGTCAGTGGCACAGTGCCTGCCTGGCAAATGCAAAGTCCTGAGTTCAATTTCTAAACCAGAAAGAAAGAAAGAAAGAAAGAAAGAAAGAAAGAAAGAAAGAAAGAAAGAAAGAAAGAAAGAAAGAAAGAAAGACAGACAGACAGACAGACAAGACAAGACAAGACAAGACAAGACAGACAGACAGAAAGACAGAAAGACAGAAAGAAAGAAAATGTGAAAAACAAACAGAACCAGTCTCTCAAAGTGGGAAAGTAGCTTATTCCAGGCAGGGAGGAGCCATGTCTCAAAGTCTGAAGGCAGAAATGAAGCTGGAGTTTAAGAAACAGAAGGTCACCAAGGCTAGAATGGGGAGCAAGGCCAGGGAGCCAATGGTACCTTGTGAATACCACGAAAGCAGCAGCAAGTCACAGAGTATGTCAGAACACTGACCGACATAATCTACTCCTAAGTTCTTAAAGTTCACTTTATCTGCTAAATGAAAAAAAAAAAAAAAAAAAAGAAGGTCTGCAAAGAAGGGAAAAACCAAGTATGAAAATCATCAGAAATGCAATAGCCCATACTGAGAGGAGGTGCTTAAGACGGGAATGAGCAAATTCTGGAAATATTTTAGAATTCAGGGTAATTTCTCTGACATTTTTAGGTTTTACATAAAGAACAATTTTAAAAAAAGAACAATTTTAAACAGTGTATGACTTAAGCAACTTTTGGCCAATGCCTACCAAGACCCAAAATATTCCCATCACTCTAGAAACTGATCAAGTTTCTTTTCCTAAATTCCCTTCCATGCAAGAATCAACCCAACTGCCAGAACCATACGTTAGTTTTGCCTGTGGCAAAATGTCCTATAAAGAAAATAAACCATTATGTTCTATTTCTGCATTCCATTTATTCTAATGCATACCAGTAATTTAACTCTTTCCATGGTGAGCAGCATTCCTCTTTAAGTATGTATCATCCTGCTGCTGGACACCTGGATTACTCCAGAGTCCCATTACTATGAGTATGACTACTCTAAATATTCTTGTATAAGGTTTATTTGTGGGCATTTTCATTTTTCCTGGATAAATACCTAAAAATGAAAGGGCCGGTAGATCATAGGGCAGATACATGGACAGCTTTCTAAGAACTGCCCAACAGCTTCTCCAAGTGATTCCACCACAGTATGCACTGATCAGCAGTGTATCCAACTTCCAGATGCCTGACTCCTATGCGCTCTGCTTAACTAACTACCTATGTGTCAAACCAAATACTTTCAGCTCTCCAAACATATTTCTTTACATTCTTAAAAAAAAAAGGGGAGAACCAGGGGAGATAGCTCTGTGACACAAGTGCCAGCCTGGCAAGTGCAAGGTCATGAGTTTGAACACTGGTCCAGCAAAAAAAAAAAAAAAAGAACTTTGTAACAGCATGGTGGCACAAAACTGTCATCTCAACACTTGAGAAGCTGTGGCAGGAAGATCACTGTGAATCTGAGGCCAGTCTGGGCTACACAACAAGATCCTAGATAGATGAGAGAGACAGACAGACAGAGAGAGAGAAACAGAGAGAGACAGACAGAGACAGACAGAGAGAAGGGAGAAAAGGGAATAAAAGAACTTTGTAATGCACTCTTCTTCTCACCCAGTCCCCTTTGCGGCTTATTTCGTGGTATGTATTCCTGCAACAAACATCCTCAAGGATGAGAGAAGACTGGGTACAGTGTGCTAGGCAAAGGAAGCAGTAACTAAGAAAGTTCTGCAAGTGGGAAAGAGCTTAGACCTTTAGGAGACTGATGGAAAGTGTGACTGTGGCTCAAGGACAGTGAGCAAAAGAGGTAGCCAGAGAGCACCCAGGAGCCAGGCTACCCAGGGCCTTGTGAGCCACAGGAAAAGGAGTCTGGGATCTCTTCACAGTGTTGCAGGAGTTCAAGGCCTGTTGAGAACTACATAGTAAGCCTCTGTCTCCAAAAAAAGAAAAAAAAAAAAAAAAATGCAGTGGGAAATCACAGAAATATTTTAACTGAGGAAGAGACAGGTGACTCTCCTGGCTGCTCTGGGCAAACAACAATAGAGAGAGATACATGCAGAAATGAGGAGACCATGTTAAGAAGCCACTGCAGTATTTGGGAGATGACAGCAGCTCAGAGGGTGCTGGGAATAAAAGTATTATGGATTTCCTATTATAGAAATAGTACTGACAGTAACCTGGAGATAACAAGAGGGTGTTGAGGATAGAAGAAATCAGATTTAAGAAGCTAGGTAAATGGCTGCACCACTTACAGAGAAGAGGACAAATGTTTATTTAGCCAGGAACTTACTGAAGCACCCAGATACAGATAAGAATCCCAAGTAGCTGTGTCAAGGAGGAGGTAAAGGAGTTGAGAGACATCTAAAGACATCATGACTAGCTACTGGGCAATCATGAAAAGCCCAAGGTGCACCCAGGAGAGAGCACCTAGGAAAAGAGAGAAGGCTCAGAAGGTCAATGGTGAAACAAAAAGAGCAGGAACAAGCAGAGGTGGGAACAGACAGGCAAGGGAAAAAGCAGGATGATGACGATGCACGTGTCCACCGTGAGGCACAAGCAGCATACAGAGGAAGTGCTAGTGACCTTTCAAGTCAGGGTTGTACCCCTGGTCAGCACCTTGTACTCTGTCAGCACACTTCTGGTAGCCCTGTTTAGCCGCCCTTCTCTACTGGGCAGGTGTTCTGAAACACAGCACAATGGGATCTATCACCTACTCTAGGTTGAATAGTCAGTACATGAGGAGCACAAGACAGAATGTTTATGAATGCTGCCATGCACTGGGTGCCATCACAGGTAGTGCTCTCCAGCACACAATTTCGTTTTAATTCCTGCCAGCAGCCCAGGAATTAATTATGTTTCTGTTTTCCAGGTGAGACTGCTTTGCTTAGGCAAAACACCCAAAGCCACAGTTGAGAAATGAGGCAGCCAGGATAAGGGTGCACATTCTCCCATGCACACTCTGCAGCCTCCTCAACATGCCCATCATGCAGGCCTCACAGCAGGGTGGGCTTGTGTTACTGCCAAAGGGCTCAGAATCTGTGGCAGGTAACTGACTCAAGAGCTCCGGGCTCTCAGGGAGACACTGGCTGTTAGTTAGGGAAATGATCATCACGGTGGTCAGGCAAGCTTCTAATTGTAGAGGTAAAACCAGGGCTTCCTGAAGTTGAAGTGTGGAGGAAAGAGAATTTAGCACTGCTGGAACCTTAACTCTTCAATCCTAGAACCCAATGAGGGTGCAATGTGGATGAGAAACCAGCGGGACTCACAAAGCCAACACCACACATCTTTGTGAAAAGTAACTGGAGCACAAACTGCTATGCCCATGTTCTGTTTTATATTGCTGTGCAGTTTCTCCCTTGATTTCTTCAGATTGGAACTACATCTGCTATTTAAAACTTTCCTCAGAAATAAATAAATAAATAAATAAAAACTTTCCTCAGTAATTAGAACTCAGAGGCATCCTACTTCTTTCTACTTAGGAACCACTGTCAACTTTCAGGGCACCAATACAGGGGGGAAAGGGGGAGTCAGAGGAAAGAACACTGGCTGATGTGGCAAAGAGTAGGTCTCGCCCTTGACTGTGTCAACGTAACATTTGTGACTGAGAAAAGGCAACCACCCGTGGTATCCTTCCCAAGTTGTAAAGCCAAAGGGCTAGACTAGACAATTTCTTATATCCTCTGGTTCCAAAATTTTATAGTCAGAGGTTATAGAAAGGGTAGGAGAAGGTATGCTGGATAGAGCTGGCCAAGAGATTGAGAATACCAGGGGGCCCGG
>PVJA010000113.1:0-95000 GCA_004027025.1 Myocastor coypus | reverse complement strand
GAAAATAGGTAAAACAAGAGTCAGAAGCCTCCAATCTGATGATCACTCAAGTGCCACAAACACAAAGCCCCCAAGAGGAAGAAGCATGCTTAAGGCATTCTGGGGAAAGGGTTCTTTCCTAAACACATGCTTTGAATGTCTCTTGGTCAAAGTGAGAGCAGTCACCACATAATGACCCCGGCATACACCAAACACCTGACAGACAGGAAGAAAGATGGCCCATTATGCATTATAATTTACTAAGCTGATATAAAAACTTTCAGGTCAAGACAGAACAGCAGAACTGGATTTGTTTTTAAATATATTAATAGATTAGGGGCTGGGGAGATAGCTCTGTGGCACAAATGCCAGCCTGGCAAGTGCAAGGTCATGAGTTTGAACCCTAGTCCCACCAAAAAAAAAAGAAGTCTTAACATACTAAATTTGAGGCATACTGGCAAAATTAGCCAGGTATGAGGAAAGTGAAAATTTAGAAAGCTTCCAGGGGTCACAAAAGTACATGCAGTGGGGCTGGGGAGATAGCCTGGCAAGTGCACCAGGTCCCCACAAAAAAAAAAAAAATATATATATATATATATATATATATATATATATATATATATATGCAGTAATAAAGACCATGCTTCCAAGGGGATATAAAAAGAATTAAGATGTGCTACGTACATGTACCAACTTACTTCCCAGAATGAATGTGCCCATGTGCTGCAAACATACACTGATTAAAAGACAAATTTCCAGTGTTTCACCCAGGTCCAGCTTTATTTTTTTTTAATTACTTCTATTTTTTTTCTAGCTTCAGAACTTTTATTTATTTTTATGGCCGGCTCAGCCTGCCCTGAGGGCAGGGCTGGCGCAGGATGTAGTGCCGGGGATCAAACCACGGTACCTGCAGCCGCCTAGGCTTTCCTAAGCAGGTGCTTTTAGACCACTGAGCCATCCTGTCGGGCCCCCCAGGTCCAGCTTTAAAAAGAAGTCAGATGTGTTGGCACATGCCTATAATCCCCAAACTCTGGGAGGCTGAGGCAGCACAAGCTCAACCTCATCGATTTAGGGTAACCCTGTCTCAAATAAAAGGCAAGGCAAGGCAAGGCAAGGCAGAATATATAACTACATCCCCAGTTATTTGGGAAGCTTACAAGTTCAAGGCCAGTGAAATCAACTTAGCAATCTCCTGCACACAAATTAAAGAGCCAAAGTTGTAGCTCTGCAGTACAGTACTTGCTCAGCATGCTAACCTTAGGTTCAATCTCAGCCAGGCAAGACCCAAAAAAAAAAAAAAAAAAAAAAAAAACCTAAAAACTTTAAAGCCAGGCTCAGCAGTACATATTGGCGATCCCTGTGGCTCAGGCAGAGAGGTATCCAGCCTCCTGGGTACCCTATCTCAAAACTTAAAAGGGCTGAGGATGTAGCCAAGTGCTGAAGTGCTTACCTAGCACATGTGAGTCCCTGGGTTCAATCTTAAATACCACATTAAAAAACAAGGGTGGGGGGAAAAAAAAAACAAGGGTGGGGCACAGCAGGAAGATGTAGATTCCAGAGTTCGATCTACCACTAGCTGATCTGTGCTCTGAGCAAGTAGTGGGCTTTGGAACTAAGAAGAGAAGGGCTAGGTGGGTTACATCCAAACCCTGACCTGCACTAGCTCGGTGAACTCGTCTGAGAAAAGCAAAAATGATCAACCTCCCCAGCATGCAGGATAGAGAATGTTAAGACAAAATACCTTGGACAGAGTCTAGCATGGGGTTTCTTTTTTTATACAAATATCTGTGTCCTTTCCTATCCAAATAATGAGATGACTGAAATTTACCCAAAGTCAAATTCAAATTTTTGGTCGAAACGGATGTGATCACATCTACTATATTCTAGTTCACACTAAAGAAGTATATAGCTAATGGGTTCTAACGTCTAAAAGCCAACTTGCTTAACATCTTGCTAACTTAGCAAGGTTCCTCATGCATAAATACAAATCAGGGGCCCAGCAGGATGGCTCAGTGGTCTAAAGTGCCTGCTTAGGAAAGCTTGGGCAGCTGCAGGGACAGCGGTTCGATCCCTGGCACCACATGCTGCGCCAGCCCTGCCCTCAGGGCAGGCTGAGCCAGCCATAAAAATAAATAAATAAAAGTTCTGAAACAAGAAAAAATATAAAAATTAAATTAAATAAATACAAATCATCTCAGTAGAACAACTTTTATAATTTTTGTCTGTAAATTATAAAAGCAGTATGATACACATGTGAATGTGATTAAGTGCTTACAATTTAAGTAACTAGTTTTTTAAATCCCATACTTAACACAAGGTAACAAGTCAAATCCTAACTGAACAACTACTTATTCTGGAAGATCTGAAGTAATTTAAGTATCTGTGTAGCTGTTTAAAATGCTCACCTATGTGACAACAAGCCTGATGTCAACAAAAAAAACCTACGGATCTGTCTCCAAAGTCAGTGTTGTAAGCACAGCCTCTGTGCATGCTGAGACCCTTTTATAAACCAGAGTGAATAAATAAAAATGTGTAATACACAATATTAAATATATGTTTCTCAAGGATCACAAGATTCAAAATTAATATCGTCGTAAGCCAATCTTTTTTTTTTAATTCAAGAAAAGCAATCACCCTGAATTGGACCTAACAGCAAGAAATATGGGGTGAGTTACTACAGGATATAAAAGCAGGAGAAACTAAAAAAATTACAAGATAAAATTCCAAGATTCATCTACAAGTACTTACCAGTCAAAAGTACGGCCTAAAGCCCTCACAAACCATAAAATCAGTAAAACTAATTGGGGTTCTTCAGCATCTGTGAGGCAGCATCTTGCTACCATTAAGAAATAAATCGGGGATGCAAATAATTAGTGCACCCTGAGGTGACAGTTAATTCCGCTAGCCTACTATTTCACAGAAGACTTTACAGAATTCCACTTCACCCTTACTCCAAGAACACCAAAGGTTCAAATTCCAAAGCTAGCCAAATACTTCCTTTAAAAAAATTCTTCCAAGCTCCAGTGTGGAAAGACCTACATACTCCAACATAATCACACATCAGCCACATTTCCCAAGAAGTCACTGTCTGAATTATTCCCTCTTTGTTGTTCACTTTTACATACACGAACACTCAGCATAGGCTAGAATACTACAAGTTTTCTGTTCTGAAAAAACAGCACCTAGCATTTGAGGACATACAGCCCTAACCAAGTTTGATGCGCTGGCTTTAAGAGGATTTTTTAAAACTAAGCCTGCCTCTTATACTTTGAATTCTTTTTCCCCAGAAAAGCTAACTACGGTCAACATGGAAGCATAAAACAGGATACACACACACACACACACACACAATCAACCCAGCCCCAAACTCATGCAATGACGTGGAAGGCAGTCACTTAACAGACGAAGAAACTGAGGCATAGTTGAGAGTAGGTAACTTGCTGTTGACCAGTCTCTCTGGTACCAAAGCTGGTAGTTGATTCCTAATCAAAATTAAGGGCAGTTTCCCCATCCGCCAAGCTGCTACCCCAAGTAACATGTTTTATACAAATCTCCACTGAGGCTGTTAACATAAGGGTCCAATTATCATTTAAAGATCAGCCTGTTAGATAATGGCTCAAGAATTCCATCCATTTTACAACATTTAACAGTCATGGGAGCGGGGTTGTCCAGAGGAGCGAGTGAAATCCTAATTTTGATCTGTCCCCTAAAGGCAAACCAAAACCAAAGGATCGAACACAGCCAGGCCCAGAACTCCACTATCCCCAACCACAAATCAAGGAAGATGGTCGAGGATTCACACCACTCTCCCCCCGCAACTCACTAAATTCCACTACCCTCCCCGTCGCGGGCTGGCCCGACCCTCAACTCTCCGGAACCAACGCTCTCCCCCCAAAACCCCTCCCAAAGGGACAAGGAGCTCAAAGCCCCTGATCACGCACTCCGCCCTGCTCACAGCGGCGAAGGAGGGGAAGAGAGCCCCATACAGGAAGTACGTCCCGGCCCCGCCGGCCGGTACCTGCCCTCCGCCACCAGCGGGCGAGGAGAGCCCGCGTCCACATGGCTTCAGGTGTTCATACAGCAATCGGTGGGTCCCGTCCCTCCCGTGGCCCTGCGTCCCACCCTCGAAGCCTGGCGCTCCGTCCGCAGCAAGGCGGCTAATGCCCGGGTCCCCCAGTTACCCCGGGGCAACCCAGCAGGCTCGCGCCCCAGGGGCCATCCGCTCACACGGCTGCCTCGGCACCCAGGCCGCGCGGGGCAAGCACCTTCCGCCCCCCCCGGCAGCCCAGCCGGGACCGCCGGCCACGCCCGGCCGAAGCTCTCAACCCTGACGCCGAGCCGGGCCCCTGCCCCTCTGCACACCAAGCTAGAACCGGCCCCCCGCAGTCCCCGCCGCACCCCGCCCGGCTCAGACTCCGGGGACTTAGCACTCCAGGTACTGCCTGACCAGGACCTCTGCCCGGCTCCGCCGACCCGTCCAGCACCCTCCCCGGCCCGGCAACTGTTACCTGCAGGAGCCCCCCGCCCCGGCCCGCGGCCTCCGCCGGGGGCGGGAGGGGAGGCAGGGAGAGGCGGCTGGCGCCGCGCTGCGCGGGGTGGGGGTGGGGGTGGGGGCGGCTCTGCCGCCTCCAGCTCGGACACCCCGGCCGGCGGCGAGGCGGGCCGGGGCCGCGGCCCCTGGAGGCTCGCTCCGGCCCGCGCGCTCGCTCGCGGTCAGGCGCGCCTCAAGGCGGGCTTCCCCGGCGGAGGCCGCGGCCGCCTCGCAGGGGCCGAAAGCGGCTCGACTCGGGGTTTTTTCTCTCCATTCTCCCAACACACAGGAAATAACAGAACGTCAGGTGACGGCGCGCGGCCAATGGAGAGGCTCCGGGCTGCGGCGCGCAGGGCGCGCGGCGGGGGCGGGGCGCGCGGCGGGGGCGGGGCCGGCGCGCGCGTGCCCACCCGCGTGTGGCGGCGTCGAGGCTCGCGCGCGCCGGGTTCTGTACTAGGGGCCCTCATGCTGCGTTCAGGGTCGCGCCCGGTGCCCTCTGTAGCTATGGGGCCCAGCGCGCCGCCTGACATGTACCCTCTTGGCCCCCATTAGGGGTGGCCGCATCCAACTTTTTTGGGAGTTGGTGGCCCAGAGTGTCTCACTAGACTTCTGGATCTCACTGGAGTCTCCAATACCAGAATCGCACCTTTGGCAGCCAAGTCCTGCGAGACCTAAGGGCGGGCCCTGCCCACCACCCACCTTTACTGTCTCTGCCCCCTGGGTCTGGATGTCTCTGGTTGAACAATTTGTGCTCTCTCTGAGCCTGAGTTTCCTTCAACATAAAAAGCCAGAGGATGCAGACACCCTGCCTGACCCGTGAGAAACACACTCCACAAATACCATTGCCCTCTCCTGCAGAGGAATGGAGAAGTGCCTGCCAACCCAACCCTAGGTCCAGAAATGACAGGAAGAGGTCCTGTACCAGGGTATCAGCCTGCCCCAGCCTTCCTTTCCCAGAGCAAAGGAAGGACTTGCCTTTTCTGCTTTGAGAACATCTGTTGTGTAACAGCCTGTGTAGATGTTGCTACCCTCGGATCCCTGCTCTTCACAGCCAGACCACAGAGTGGGATGTGTTTGCAGTATTTGCATCCTGTCTTCCACTCACCCAGCAACCTGGTCAAATTCTCTTCCCATTTGCAAGGGTTTCCCATTGGTACAATGGGAAGTGGGGGAATTTGGATTAGATGTCCTCAGTGTGAGATAAAATTACTAGCTCTAAATTAGACCCACATCTGTCTGTCCTAGATGTTAGGCGAGTGCGTGGCTTCCCCTCCTGCAGGTACCCTACTGAAAGTGAGCTGGGATTGTGAAAGGGCCTGGGCAGCAGGTGGAGGCTGACAAGTCAGGTGTAGCCTGGGGCCCAGCTTTCTGTGCCTTGAGGCATGCAGCTCCCCCAGGCTTAGCTTTACTGTTTCACAGGATGAGAGCAGGTTACTTTGCCTTGCCTCTTGCCCTCAAGGGAGGATCTGGGGATCCTAGGTAGGGCCTGGATGGTTCTGGGTTCCCTAGCAAAAGGATGTGGTTGGAGAAAGGCAGTGATTTCTGGCTTCTGTCCAACCTCACAAACTGGGGACTGGCTCCAATGCAGGTTAGGACTATTCCTGGGGATTGGTTCCCCAACACCTCCTGCATGCCAGGCAGGGTGCCAAGCTCTTCCAGGGCAGAGCTGAACAGGCTACCAGGCCCTACCTGCTGGCTGTTCCCATTGTTCCTGTAACTGAGTTTCATTTTCAAATTCTCAAGTACCAAGACCTTTAAAAGACTACTGCCTGGCTTTAGCCCAGGCTGGGACTACAGAGGAAAAGGCAGGAGGGACTCTGAGCAAAATCAAGTTTCTAGTCAAAATACAGGAGAACCCAGAGGTGTTTCCCAAAGACTGGGTGTTGGGGGCACCCTTATCTCTGGGAGAAAATTCATGAAAAAGGGAACCCTCTTTTCCTCACAGCCTCCTGTGCCATAATTCTTTTCTTCTTCCTCAACTCACTTTGTCTCAGAGAAGGAAGGGGCTGGGAGCTACAGCAAAGCCTCCTTCAACTGGAAAGATTGCAAACAGATCCCTGGCTCCAGGTTCATTTTTGCCTTCTGCCTCCCAGGACCAGCCTAACCTGGAAGTTCCTCCCCAATCTCCCATACCCTACAAAACGGCCCAGTGCCTGCCTGGCAAAGTGCAAGGTTGTGAGTTCAAACCCCAGTCCTGCGGGGAGGGGGGGGATCAATTACAAAACAGCCCAGCTGACCTCCACCCGGAACCTTCCCCAGGCCTCCAGTTAATGACCTGCTACTTCCCTCCAGTCCCATTTGGAGGCAGAACAAGCAAGAATGTTACACTGAGCCAGACAGATAGGAGTAACAGTTACACTCTGTGGCCTTAGACAAGTCACTTGACCTCTCTGCGGGTTGGTTTCTTTAGCTGTAGAGTAGACATAATGTTGCCTTACTAGGGAAACATGGCTACTAAGGGAATCTAAAAAGAGATGTATAAATAAACTGATACTGTAGCAGGAAGGTATCCACGCCGGTTACAGTTCTATGATGTGAATACAATGTGACACGTGAGCTGCCTGATGCTCAAAGAGGTTAAATCATGGCCCAAGGTCCTATCTTGGCCCAGCAGGATAACCAGGAGCCCTCTTCTCTTTGATCTCATTAGTTTTCTTTGTCTCCAATGTATGGATCCTGTTTTTCCTTTCCCATTTTCTGGCCTGGAGGGAAAAGCAGATCAGCTGTTCTTTTTCTCTTTCTTGTAGCCGAGTCCACTCAGAAAATGCTTATGGAACTGAATCAGTGTGTATCACTTCTAGAAGCAAAATGAATCCTTTCTCTCCTCCTCTGGCTCAAAGATAGCTTTTGGAAACCCTGTGTCACCCCCTTTATTACAAACTCCTCTGCCCTCCTCCAGGCACTTGGGCCACTCCGGGTTTACAAATGGAGCCTTCTGCCTCTAGGTCACTGATTCCACTACCATCTGTCAGCACGGATTTTTTTTTTTTTTTTTTTTTTTTTTTTTTTTTTTTTTTTTTTTTTTTTTTTTTTTTTTTTTTTTTTTTTTTTTTTTTTTTTTTTTTTTTTTTTGTCTTTTTGAGACAGGGTCTCGCTATGCAGTTCAGGCTGGCCTTAGACTCACTTTTGTAGCCCAGGCTGATCTCGAACTCGCACTGTTCCTCCTGCCTCAGCCTCCCAAGTGCTGGGATCACAGGCGTGCGCCACCACGCCCGGCTCTGTCAGCACAGATTGATTGAGGAGCCTGGCCCTGCTCTGCAGATCAGTGACTTGGGCGAAGTGAGCCAGAGTGTCGGTGCCTTTGGCAGATAGCTGATGTCCTTCCTCTCACTGGCTGGCTGTCCTGGGCAACAGAGAGCCCTAGCCTTGATCCTTCAGCATGCCTGGCTCTCTTTCCTCTATGAGGGACCACCTGGGAAGGACTCACTGGAGCACAACAAGAGGGGGCCTGGCATCCCAGGGGGCCGTGCCTTCAGTCTCCTGGGAGGCAGCTTACAAATGTCTGCTTCCCAGTGCCGCCTGAAGCTCCAGGTGGTATCCTGCTGAGCCTGTCCCAACTCGAGCACTTTCTCCCCAGGCAGTGTGCAAACTTGGGGCAGCCTGGTACTTTGTGGGCTCACATGGCCTTGTTCCAGGAGAGATTCTGCGCCTAGGAGACACTGAAAGGGAGGAGGAGCCCTCAGAACAATTCTTCTCTGGTCAGACAAGGCTCGCAAGCAGGGGTAGGAATCCCAAGCAGAAGGCCAGGGAACACAGAAATCAGAGGGTTGGGTACCAGAGAGCTGCAGTGCCTCGCCCACTGTACCCAGAGCAAAGAATAGAGCAAAGAAAGACCAGCAAGGGCAGGACACCAAAGGGCCTTGAACCTGTGACACACATAGCATGAATGTGCCTCATGGGGTCTCAGGGTGGTATGGACTCTTCAGCGTGCACTTCAACTTGCCCCCCAGGGTTGAGACTCTGGCTCTCACTGGGCTGTCTGTGAATAGGTTCATCTCTCCCACTGGACCACATATACTTTCCACCTCCCTCCCATGTTTGGCATCCTAAGAAAGGTAGAACACCAGGTCCACAACAATGTCACATTAATGATAGTGATCAGCTCACAGTGAGCCAGACACTGGACACATCTCCTTTTATTGTCCCACTTCATGTCTGGGACAATGCCACACCCTCCATTTTATAGAATGGGCTCTCTGAAGTGAAGGGATTCTAAGTAATTTGTCACAAGTCACCTAGCTTAGAAGAGCCTGAGCCAGGATTTGAACCCAAGCCTTTGTGCTCTTTAACCAACATGCTCCCCAGCACTCAGCAACACACTGGAAAGACAGAAACAGAGGAGGGGTCCGTGACTGAGCAGTCTAAAAGCCCACAAGTGGGCAGGAAACTGGACACCTGAAGACTGCAACATCACCAGCACCAGTGTCTTCCCACAGGGATGTGTGCAGGCCCCGGAGAGCAGGCAGTGGGGGCCTCGGGTTCCAGACTTCACTCCTATAGGATGCTGGCCTGCTGCCGCACAGAGCTGCTGTATACCAGCTCACTTGTGTTTGTGCAGGTGAGCAGGTGCCAAGAAGCTGGGGAGAGCCAGGCATGGTGGCGCACACCTGTAATCCTAGCACTCGGGGGGCTGAGGCAGGAAGATCAATGAGAGTTCGAGACCAGCCTGGGCTACAAAAGTGAGCTCAAGGCCAGCCTGAACTGCATAGTGAGACCCTGTCTCAAAAAGACAAAAAAAAAAAAAAAAAAAGAAGAAGAAGAAGAAGAAGAAGAAGAAGAAGAAGAAGAAGAAGGGGAAGGAGAAGAAGAAGGGGAAGGAGAAGAAGAAGAAGAAGAAGCTGGGGAGGGCACCCTTGTACCTGGACACTCCCCAAGCAAATGGGGTCCAATTGCTAGGACAAGTCACTAAGCCAGGACCAGCCTGGTCTAACGACTCTGTGTGTGTGTGTGTGTATGTGCGTGTGTATGTGTGTGTGTTCACCAGACCACCTAATGGCTCAGAGCATCAATTTCTCCCTCTGTAAGTTGGGATGGGTGACGGGCCAAAGGACATGCCTGCCTCCGATCGGTCAGGTCCTCTCTGCAGGTGATGTCATACACTCCTTATCACAAGCCTATGAGGTGGAGATCATTATCTTCATTGGCCAGAGCAGGAAACAGGTGCACAGAGCGACTAACAGATTTGTCCCAAGTCATACATCTTGCAAGAGGCAGAGCTGGATTTGTACCCACTGGATCACTTAGAGCACTTAAAGACGAAATGATCTAATAACACACACTTTTAAGCACTACAACCCGCATTTAACTTATTAACCCTCCCAAAAAGCCTAGAAGGCCAGTGTTGTTGTAACTTCACTTTACAGGCAAGGAAACTGAGGTCCAAGGCAGCCAGGAGGAAGGGGTCTGAGCTGGAATTTGAACCAGGGCAAGGCAGCCCCTGCATCGCTTTATCATGAGATAACAATAGGGAGGTTCCTTTCCATTGGGATTATTTCTGCTTGAAAGCTCAAGACTTTTAGCCACATCATTGTCTGGGCTCCACAGGAAGGCAGTGCCACATGCTGAGGCATGCTGGGAAAAGACTTTGTTCCATCCTGTTTTGTTGACATGCTCTTCATTTTTAAGCCTGAAACCCAAGCTTCCTACTAAGAATTCAAACCACAGAGAAAAAAAAAAAAAAATACACAGCAATGCTAACGATGATGCTAACAGCCACTACTCCGTGAGCCGCTATGCTCCCTGTGCTTGGGGCACCAGATGCGTCATTTAACCTTATCTTGTGCAAGGCCAGAGCAGTCCCCACTTCCTCACCAAAGGAGCAGAAGCCCACAGTTGCCAAGAAGGTGCCCAGCAGTGCTCAGCTGCCGAGCGGCGGGTCTGGGGCTTACCCTCAGCTCTTCCCAGATCCTGGATCTTGACCTCAGCTGTGGTCTCTTAGCTAGAACTGTTTCTGCTCATCTTCCACCCTGTGCTCATTCCCCAGTGTCACAAATGCCCAGGCCACTTAGCAGGCAGAAGGACGCAGGTAGATCTGGAGCTAGATGCAGCCTGCTCAATGAAGGGAGCTGGAAACGGGGCCACCCCGTCCATCCACTCTGTCTCCCTCCTGTGCCCCAAGAATGGCTGCCCTGCCCTCACAGCAACTGCATGAGGGTCCTTGCCACTGGCTGCAGCTCCCTGTGAGCTCTCAAGACTAGCTGCCAAAGCACATGCATGGGGCCATGAACAGAAGACAGCAGGGGCCAGCGCCTTCGCCAACACTCAGTCCTCGCCTGCAGCCGCCCTTCCTGGCCCACAAATCCCTGCAGCCAACTCATCTCAGGGCCCACAGGCTCTGACCTTATGCCCTGAGCTCTGAAGTTTTCAGCCGGTGCTGAATGGCCTTGGAATTCCTGCTCATTCCTATCCTCCTGCAGTGTGAAGCTCTCATCTGCTCTGCTTGGGAGTTGCTTTCCTCTCCTGTGCCTGCCAGCTCCCCAAGGGAGCGATGCCCTTTCTTCTCCCTTCAGGCTGAAATTCCACCCTCCTTCAAGCCTTACTTAAATGCTATCTCTTGCACAAACCCCTACCTTTGTTTTTAGTCAGTTATTCACTCATCAAACACTAATTGATGGAGCTTTCCTCTGTGCCAGACTTTGAATGCAAGGGTTCCTGAGGCAAGAGGGAGCAAGTTGATCTCCAGGAGGTGAAAGGAGACCCATGTAGTAGAAATGAAAGGAAGATGGGCATGGTGGCCTACACCTGTAGGCTGAGGCAGGAAGGCGTGAGGTTGTAAGCCCAGCCTGGGCATGTCAGCAAGACTGTCTAAAAAAAATAAATTCTTTAAATCAAAAGGGCTGGGGATGTGGCTCGGCCAGAAGTTCAATACTCAGCACTGCAAAAACAAAGAGGAGGATAAGAAAAGCTGGAGGTGCGCAGGGGACACGGAGGTGCGGGAGCCTCTGGAGCTTTCATTCTCCTGCAGCAACAGAAGCGACCACAGCTTCTGAACAGGGCACAGGGGCCAACACTCCCTATATGCCACCCTGCCGGTGGCTGAGCCGCTGTGAGCAGCCCAGGCCCTGCGTCAGGTCACCGTGCCTGGCTGAATCGAGTCCTTCCTGCTGGGGCAGGGCTGACCTCAGGTCACCTGGCCTCATCAGCCAGCACAAGGATCTGTCTCCAAACCTCAATTAACCAAGCAATTCATTCTCAAAAGATTTCTCCCCTCTGGGGCAAGGCTGCCCGCTCGAGGGGCTTTCTACATGCTCTGGAAGTTATGATGCCCAAGGGAAAGTGAGGCCACCACTCACTCAGAGGAAGGCAGAGCTGACACTGCCTTGGTGACCGTACTGAGTCAGCACACGGGCAGGGGACAGTGCACCAGACTTGCACCTAGGCATCTTGTAAATGACTGCAAAGAGAAATGGGGGGTTTCACAGCCAGGAAGGGTGTGCAGGATTACGGAGCACAGTTCACTCTCCATACAAGAAAACCATTATAGCGGGGTGTGGCACCCCTGTGAGTCCAGCACTTAGAAGGCTGAGGCAGGAAGATCATGAGTTCAAAGCCAGCTGGGCTGCACAGGGAGACCCTGTCTGAAAAAGAAAAAAGATAAAAAATAAGCCTATAAAGTGACATATTTCATCAGGATGTGTGTCACGCCAGCAGTGGGAGCCAACACACCAATTCTCAGAGGCTGCTCCCCCTCTGCATCAGATCCACACGTTCAGCCCCAAGCCAACAGCTGAGCACAGGACGCAGGAGGCCACTCCTTGGGCTTGGTGCCCCACACAGCAGGTGCTCAGCAAATGCAGAGTAAACCGTGTCTCACGTGCGCCGGGTACGGCGCTTAGGCACCACCTGCCTTCACTCAGGTGTGGAAACTGAGGCTTGGAGCCTAAGACCACACAGCCAGGGAAGGGCACGTATGCGAGGGGAGCCCTGCAGTCCCCTACACACTGCGAAGTGCAGGTGGGCACGAGCAGTGGCCGACTCTCAAGATGACAACCTCAGCCCCAACCTCAGTTCTCCCAGGCCTGGGCTCCCAGGATTAACCCTGCCTCAGCCCCTTCTGGCTGGCAGGTGGTTTGTCAAAGAGCTCCACGCCAGCTCCCCAAGCACTGGGACCCTAGGTTTGCTCATCTGTGGAGCAGGAGCAGGGCCATTGGCAAGACCTGCCACCCGTGAAGGGCTGCATTTGACACCCGCTGAGTCAGTGACCCCCACACCGAAGGCTGCATTACTCTAGTTCCGGGCAGGTGGGGCCATTCACGCCACCAGCCAATAAGCTTTGGGAGGGAGTGAGGCGCTTGGAGCAAGGGGTGGACTAAGGGGTGGAGGAACAGGAGTAAGTAATCCAGGAGCTGGATCCCGGGTGGCTGTCAGCCTCAGAGCCAGCTGCAGGCTGGACAGGACTCGCTAGCTCCACACACGCCCACACCTGGGTACACAGCACATGCAACAGGCGGGGTGCACCTGCGGCCTCATCGGCCCCCACCCCTACCTAGGGGTAGTGCTAGAGGAAGTGGGAGGGGCAATGCGAAGCCGCCTTCTGCTCCGCAGGACGCAGGAAGAGGGCCCCTCGCCAGCCCGCGGGCGAACGTTGAGCCCAAATCACAGTGCACAAGGACACCATCCAAGAAAGTCGGAAACACAAGAGTCGCAGGCCCTCCGGGCAGCACCGCCTTGCGAGACAAGCAGACCCGAGGCCTCACTGTACGGATCCGGAGCCCGCGAGAGCCTCCCGAGCCCTGCAGCGCGTGGGCGGCTCAGCCAAGGAGAGGTGTCTGGCCGATGCGGCTCGCTGCTCTTTGGAGAGGCGTGTGGGCCCTTGCCAGGCGCCAAGCCCCAAACTCCAGCCACCCACTCTGCTGTCTTGGCCACACTGACAGAAGGCTCTGGCTTCGCCTGCTCTAGGAAACACCAAGCCCCTGGGACTCTTCCCAGGAACACTGGTTTTCAGTGCCTAGCCCCCACATCACCCTCACAGGCAGCCCAGAACAAGGAGATTGTTAAATAAGCTAACAGGAGGTGCAACAGTGCCTGCCTGCCTACCTCACAGCAAGGGCTTAGAAGTCTCAGGGGGCATGGTAATCACCCCATTTTATATCTAGGGAAACTAAGTCCAGGGGGATAACTTAATGGGTCTACAGACACTAGGTACTGAGCCTCTCTGTTGGGTTTTTTTGGGATTTGGTTTTGGAGACAGAATCTCATTGTAGTCCAGACAGGCCTTGAGCTTGTGATTCTCCTGCCTCAGCCTCCCATATGCTGGGATTACAACTGTGCACCACCATATCCAGCCTCTACTAGGCTATTAAAAGGGGGGAGGGAATGGGGAGATAGCTCTGTGGCACAAGTGCCTGCCTGGCAAGTGCAAGGTCATGAGTTCAAAGCCTAGTCCCATTAAAAAAATAAAATAAAATAAAAAAATAAACAAACAACTGAGAATTGAACCTAAGTCTTTGCACTCAGCTCTATTCCCAGTCCCTTTTTACTTTGATATGGGATCTTGTTAAGTAACTAAGTGCACAGGCTGGGCTCAAACTTTCCATTCTCCTGACTCAACCCCCCCAGATTGCCGAGATTGCAGGCGTGTGTCCTAATGCCTAGTTTACTGGGCTTTTTTCAAAGCTAAAAATTATGAGGTGCCCACCAGAAGCCAAGCTCTGGGAGGGCCGCCCTGCGTCACGCAGCTCCTGTAACTCTCATCACAGCTGTAACAGCAGTGCTCCTATCACCCCAGGACACCAAAATTAGGGAGAGGGCAGGTGACACGCCTGAGACCACACAGAGAAGGACTGGGTCCAGGAAGCCATCCCCAAGCCTTTCTGGTCCCAAGTAGCCCACTGCTTTTTCAAACCATAGCTGAGCCACTTGTCCAAGCACATGTAGCCAGGTAGGATACCACTCAGAACTGGCTGCTCCAGACCTCCCCAGGCCACAAGAGGGGGCATCTCTAGCCTCTGGATGCCAGTTCTCAGGGGCAGGGTGTAGTGGGTGACAGGACCAGTTCTAATATTCCCAGCACAGCTGGCCAGGAGGTATTCAAGCCCAGGCAGACAGTGGGCCCAATACAGTGGCCTTGGGGAGAGCCTATCCACACCTGTTTCCTTATCTTCTTGGCACACAAACCTCTGTGGGTACCAGAGCCCTGCAGGCCAGCAGGGTGGCTGAGCCCAAGGCCAAGGCTGTACATATGGGTAGCTACTCCTCACACACCACCCCTGGCACCCAGCTCAGGTTGAAGACCCCTTAAGGGCATGGCTGCAAGCCTGCCCCCAGGTACCAGCCTCCACAGGGGAAAATCCCATCTGGGTAGGTTTGCTCAAAGGAAATGAACTCCTCACACCATCTAGGCTGGAGGCTTAGGACATGGCTGTTTTATTCTGGGGACCCTATTTCCTAGGGGAATCGCCAAGCCTGGATCTCTTCCCTTGAGCTCTAGGCACAAACCCCATCTACACTCGGTTCTAAGCAGGTGCCACAGGGGATGCCAGAAGAGCCCCTGGACCACAGGTGCCCACTCAGGCTCTGTGCCCAAAAACCCAACAGGAAGAAAGACCCACCAGTCGGGTCAGAGCTGAAAGAGAGAGCACGGGGTAGGCAAGGAGCACATGCTAAGCCCATCCAGGCCAAGGGCAGGGGCAGCTTCTTGGAGAAGAAGCTGAGTCCTGAGGAGCCAGTGAGCTTCAGGGGCAGCACAGACTCTGGGGAAAATGGACGAGAATGTGGCCAGTCTGAGGTCGAGAGTTTGATGACCTGGGCCCTGGCCACTGCTATCCCCAACCCGCTGGACTGAGCTAGAGCCTGGCTCATCAGGGCCACCCTGTGCACTCCCTAGAGACCTGCCACCAAATAGACTGACACCTGTTTTCCTGTCACTGCACTGGCCTGAGCCAGGAACAGACTAGTGCTCCCTGCCCCATTGGGCCCATCAGAGAAGTCCCAGTCCCCTCTCAGGTCAGGCCAGCTCTGCAGCGGGGACATGCCCAGCCCTGGCCTTCCGTCTAGGAAGCCCCATCGCAGCCTCGGTCAGGGCTCATCTCCAGGCACTCTTGGAAAGCACCAGCGGGCAGAAGTAGCCATCGGAGACCTCAGACTAAGAAACCAGTGAACCCATGACCCTAGCTGGGGACAGGGAGACCTGGGCAGGGGGCAGGTACCATAGAGCAATGGCTGTGGGACAGGAGGGCTGCCCCGGGGCTCCTGTGGGGAGAGGAACCGCTGACAAACCAGCCAGGAGGGGGCCGCTCCTCCCGCCATGCCAGCCTGTCTCTTTCCAGCTCTTCACTGTGAGATAAATGGAAGGCACACAAGCCAGGCAGGAAAGAAAAGGAGGAAAAATAAAACCCCAAAGCGCCCTGCACGGGCTCCCTCAGTGGGTCTGGGCCAAGGGCCTGGCCTGGGCTACTTGCTACTGCTTTTCCAGGAAACCACGGGTGCCAAATTTGCATTTACCACAAACAGAGACAACACAATGTCATAATCCTTCTCCTGTCATTCTCCCTTCTCTTCCTCCTCCCACCACACACACACACACACACACACACACACACACACACACAGGCTAACACAAAATGACGGCTCCCTCAACAGCCTGAATGAGCAGAGCCCTCGATCTGCTTAATTGTTGGCGTTTCTCTTCGGCCTGTGCTCTGTGCCCATCGTCCAACTCACAGAGGACCACCCACTGCCCCCTCCTTTGTCCCGCAGCACTGCTGACAAATGGCCTGCTGGAGATGAAAGAATGTGTCTGGAAATGGGGGGGGCAGCCCCCCACCCCCATTAGCCTCTGTGCCTCCTTTAGCCCCTGCACTTCACCGCTGGGGTCCTGGCCATGGATGGCTGCCTGACCGGAGGGGACAGGGACAGGGACTCAGCCCCTGAGGCTCTGACCCAGGGGCTTGCCCTTCACACCCCTGCCGCTCCCAGGCGCTGCGCTCCCAGAGCAGCCCCTGGCCCCTCCCCTCCGCCGCCCTCCTGGGCACGGCTCTGCTCCGAGCATCCCCCGCGCTCCCTCCCTCCGTCGCTCTTTATGGCAGTTTCAAAGCTGCAGCCGCCACTCGAGCAGCTGCGGCCTTTTGATGGGGACAAGGCGGTGAAGGCCGCCTGGGAGGCCCCTGCCTGGCCCGGCCCTGGCCCAGCTGGCCCCTGCCCGCCCCTGGGGAGCCTGGGGCCGGGGTGGCGCGGCGCTGCGGGGCTTCCAGCAGGCACACCTCTCACACCAGAGCAAACTTTCCCGACCGGGGGAGAGACACCGTACACCTTACCTTTGCAGCGGCATCCTCCCCTGCCACTTGCCCCAGGCCCCCTGACAGCCCGCTGGCCCAGAAGAAAACAACTCCTCAGCTGAAGCTAGGGTGGAGGTAAAAGGGGGAAATGAAGAAGGAAAAGGAGAGGGGGCAGTTTCTCCTCTCAGTCTCAGCCTCCTCACAGCTCCTCCAGCCCAAGCCGGCAAGTGAAGTCACAGGGCCGGGGCGGTGACATCAGCTGAGCCTCTGACATCACAGCCCCTGCCGGATCTCACCTCTGCAGGGTGGAGATACAGGAGCAGCAGGAAGGAGGGATGGATGGATGGAGGGAGGGGAGCACCGATCCTTCCATCGCCCTCAACAGCGAGGAGAGCCGTGCCAGTGGGGGGGAGGGGCAGGAGGCGCATCTCTAGAGAATACGTTTTATGTCCATAGATTGGGGCGATTATGTGTCTATTTATAATTGGCCCCTGAGTGGATGGCTTAAAAGGGGTGAACCTAACCATAGGTGAGAATCGCTGATCACTTCAGTGCTTGGAGGTAGTCGGGTAAAGACAAGTGTGACCACTCAGAGAGCACCTACTATGTGCAAGGGCCTGCCCAAGGCTGCAGAGCAGAACATGAGAGGGATTGGGGACAGGAGTCCCAAAGTGGGTGGAAAAGGGCTGCTTAGGGCCAGCCAGGGGCCAAGAGGCCGAAGAGACAGCTGGGCAGCTTCGGGGCATAGTGAGCCTCCAGGGATCAAAGTGCTGCATCTGGTTACTCAACACAGGTGACCCAAACAAGGATGCACATCAGGAGGGGCAGGGCCGGCCCTACCCAAGGGAGGTGGCAGCGGAGGCCTGGCTTGGGGTCTGGCTCTGCCGCTTAGTGTCTTATTATTCCAAGGGGCTGAGCACCCACTGCGTGTGGCCCGGCACCTGGCACTCCACACTCCCCTTCATACCCCTACTGTGGCCTGACAGGCGCTTAGTGCCCTCTGTGTAGAAAGGGAAACCAAGGCCCAGGGAATGCTGGGACAAAACAGGGACCCACTTGTCCAGGACCGGATTCCAGGCCATGAGCAAGTCCTTGGCCTGCAGTGACCTTCGTGTAAACCACCTGCTCCACAGCTGCTCACCCCATCTCCCGCCCAGCGCCTGCCTTCTCTTCAGACAACCTCCACGCACTAGCCTCTGCCCAGAGGGGAAAGACGCAGCCTCCCTGGAGGCTCCCTGCAGCCCAGGGCAGCACCTTGCACCTGCCCTGACGCCCCAGGGCACCTGTGCTGCTGATCACAGAATGCTGCAACCTTGGTGCATGCCTGCGTCACAGCCTCTGCAGCTGGCATGGGGAGGGCCTACTAAGCACCGGTCTGCAGGTAGTCCATCCTTCCCATGTCAGCATGCCAGGCTGCTCCCAGTACCTAGAAAGTCCTCAAATGCCTCCTTGTCTTTCACAGATCCTGCAGCTATCGGTCCCTCCTCAGTCCTTGGGGCCCCACCACAATATAGAATCCCCACCACCACAAGCCTTCAGTGAACCTATCTGGTGATCGACTCTACTCAGAGAAGACATGCTTGTGAGGGTGCAGAAAAGAAGCAGACACCTTCACGCAGTGCTCTGACCCCTCGGCACCTGCTCTTGCCCGCAGGCCTTCGTACTTGCTGTACCCTCTGCCTGGACCCTTCTACCTCTTCCCACCACCCCCTTCTCCTTTGCATCTGAGGGTCTCAACTTCGGTGCCCCTTCCCTCCAGAAGTGCAGCCCAAGTCAGCTGCCACCTTCCATGTTTGTCCTCCACAACACCAGCATCCCAGAAAGGAGTGAAGAGTGGTGGGAAGGGGCAGGGGCTCTAAGGCATGACTGCTTGGGTTCAAGTCCTGGCTCCCCAACTGGCTGTGTGGCCACAGACAAGCCACTTGGTCCCGAATCCATTTCTCTCCATGTGACTGTGGAAGCACCACCAACAGCACTCCTCAGTGGGTCTTGGGACACAGACCCTCACCAATCTCAGCAGAGCCACACCTGCCTGTCCATCACCTGCGTCCCTACAATGGGGATTCAGGAGAGACCAAAGACATGAGTCTGTTTGATCCTCTGCCCTTGGCACAGTGCCTCCATGCAGAAGACACCCAAACACATACTGAGGACACTTAGTCAAGGTAGGAAGAAACAGTGGACTGGAAAGTTTGGATTGGCTTTGAGAAAGGTCTCTCTCATGATATAGTCTAAGGTGCCCACAAACTTGCGATCCTCCTGTCTCAACCTCCCAAGTGCTACATTACAGGCATATCCCCACCACAGCCAGCTTGGACTGGAGAACTTTAAATCCCTGTGGCAGGCACCTATATCAGACTGTCTTGTTTTTAAATTCTGGCTCTACCACTTCCTTTCCATGTGACCTGAAGCAATTTACTTAACTTCTCTGAACTACACATGCCCCACCTGTGAAATGGGAGTAAGAGATTCTCCCTTACAGCACCACTGAAAGATGACCTGAGATAAGGAATGTAAAATGCCTAGCGCGGCACACACACTTCGCAGGAGGCAGGGCTGCATTTGCCGCCATCATTATAACTTTATCTGATCAGGATGTGCATGGTGCCCCTGCAAACAACGAAATGAGAGAGATGGAGTGAGCAGGGGAAGGAAGTGGCTTCAGAGGAACACATGCTGGGCTCCTGGAGGCACCACGCCTCACTTTCTCTCTCTTAGAGCAGAGTAAAATTTGACTTCCCTGACATTTTCAGCGAAGCATCGCAGACAAGCCTACTAGCAACAGTGTAGAATCTGCGCAACAAATAAGGGTTCCATCCAGTTTCTTCAGAACTTTTGTTTGCTGGGATCAAACCACGGTCCCTGCAGTCGCCTAAGCTTTCCTAAGCAGGTGCTTTAGACCACTGAGCCATCCTGCCAGGCCCTCCATCCAGTTCCTTAAATCACAGACACACACAAACAACTAGGCAATAACTTCTAAAGGCCTGGTGTAACAGTGTACTCAGGAGGCTGAGGTGGGAGGATCGTCATGAGTTCAAGCCCAGCCTGGGCTACACAGTGAATTAAGGCCAGCCTAACTGCCTACCGAGGTCCTGTCTCAAAAAGCAAAGAACATCTTCTCAAACACCCCAGTGAGAGTGAGGCAAGGTCACAAGTCAAGAGCACAAGATGCAAAAGGGGGCTTAGAAGGGCACTGGGTAAGGCCTCCTGGAGGAGGCATGTATGCTGGAGGCTGGGAAAGGATAGAATGGAGCACGGACAGAGCAGGAGATGCCCAGCCCCGAAGGCAAAGTTGGCATCAATGCAGCAACTCCCAAGCACTCTTGGGTGGAGGAACCCTGTTGCCTCGCCAGGTTCTAGGGAGCATAGTGGCTAAACTGATGGCTCCCAGCGGCACCAATGTTCATTTTCAGAGCATTACTGAGGTGACCCAGGTTCACATCACTGAGACCAGAGCAAATGAAGCTGAGTGGAGCTAGAATCATGTGGTCTAGCCATGTTGCGCATAAATAGGCTAAGGCCCGTAGGACTAAACTGAGTTACTCCAAGTCATACAGCTAGTAGGCAGCAAAGCCTGGATCCAGCCCTGTCTAGCTCTAGCCTGGGCTTCTAACCCATACTCTCTACTGTCTCTTGCAGAGGTATAACATGTAGTCATCCCATCATGCAAGCATGTGCCCACCCATTCCTTTACACACCCACACAGGCACCCACCCAACCCCCTCATCCATGCCACGCGTGTACCCATCTATCCCATTCACGTATACATATATGCAAGCACACAGGCAGTGCATATTCAAACTCCACTCCGTTTCAGGCACAGAAGAGTCAGCCAGAAGGGCACAGCTACCCCCACAAAGCCATGTCTGCAGCTGCTACCTTGCAGTGGTGCCCAACAGCTTCAAAGCTCACTAAAATCAGTCCTCTTGGAAAGCCTGGTTTCAGATTTAGCTGTGAAAGACCACAGACCACTCTACTGCTGGGAAACCACAAGCCAACCTCTTCAAAGGCCATTACATCGCTTGCATGGGAAAAGGAGTGAAGATGACTGATCAGCATCCATTTCTGGATAGAACAATGGGTTGCATGGAGGGCTGAGGCCTTAGAAGCAAGGGAAAAAGAAAAGAAAAAGAGATCCTGGAAATAAGATGTGGAAAAGTCCACAGAGCTTGAAGCAACTACGCAAAAAAGTACAACAGTTGAGCTCTGTCACCATGCACACTTTTGGTAAGCCCAGTCCCCTGGGCAAAGAGGAAGCAAGCCCACTGTAGATGCTGGGTGCCCTTTAGAAGTCCCTCTGGCGCTGCTTTCCTTGAGAACTAAGCCGAGTACTCCTTTCCAGACCCACTGCATTATTCTATCCCAAAGGGCTGGCACAGTTGTCCTATTCCACAGATAAGGAAACTGAGGCTCAGAGAAAGGAAGCCCACCCAAGGTCCGCACAGGTCTGGTGGGTTCCAAAGATGATGATCCTCCCTCAATACCAGGTCTGCCTTGGATCGACCCCGATCCTTCCCCATTCTTGTTCTTGAGGTGCTTGAAGTAAAGATGCTGGGGAGGATCAGGAAGCAGCATGCCCAGCCCAGCCTCGGGGGAGGCCAGGGTAGATGGCCAGGCACACAATCCCAGTGCATACACCACCAGCACCATCTCACCTCCACCCTGGGCTAGACTATAAAACAGTTCCAGCACAATGGATCTTGAAACAGGATTTGGCTTTTCTGGCTTGGGCCCCCATTTCAGGGAGGGGAGGTATTTTTACACCCATTGTAGAGGTGGAACCGGATTCCAACCAGTACTCTCTCTCCCTGCCACTGCACCCCCTCTACACACTCCAGGAGGCCTCCAACAACAGATCCACCATTGCCCAAGGAGCAGAGATTAGGCCAGAGGAACCAGTGCTTGCCAGAGTCTGATTATTAGCAGATTCATTAACAATGGTTCCTCAAGGTCTGCACACACAAAGCCACTCCCCCAGAATGCTCACACCCGATTCCCCCTCTGGAAAGTGGGATGAGAGGAATCATTATTTTCAGCTGAGAGGGCTCGGCAGGAATCACAGAGTCCATTTCACAGATGAAGACAATGAGGTGCAAAGTAGGCAGGGACACTGGAACCCGAGATCTGTGAACCTGAAAGGTGGAGGGTAAAGGGAGAGAGAAAGGCCTGGGGACTGGGGCCGAGCGGGCTGTGATTCTCAGCAGCACACTTCTACCAGCTGGCAGTCTGCCAGTGGCCATAAACAAGGGGTGATCTGCCCACCCAGAGCCACCAGGAGCCTGCAGCCTGCCCGGGGCACAGCTGCTACCCTGGCAGACCCCCAAAGAGCCCCCCAAAGAATCGCTGCACTCCTGAGCTTTTTTCCCATTCCAAACATGCCAGAGCCCTGCGGACCCCGGAGGCTGCTACTTAGCGCCAGATTAATCACACCGAATTCTCCATCCAGATATTGCGTGCAGGCCGAACTCCCACCGCTAATCGCCGTAATATTCTCCTCGGCGTGTGCAGCCGGCCGGGGCGATGTTCCAGGAATATTAATTCTCCACAGCCGGCTCACTCCCGCTGCACGCATGCGCCCCCTGCACCACCTGCCACTGCTGGGGGAGCTGGGGTAGGCCAAGGAAAGCAGAGCCTGCTGGAGGCAGGGCCAGGCCCCAGTCCTCCCCAGAGACCAGGCCAGCCGGGTGGGAAGCAGTGCCCCAAGGCCTAGTCAAGATGTTCAAGAAGGGCCAAAAGTGGGTTCCTGCCTACGGCAGGGCCTGCCCCTATTCACCCTCCACCTCCTGATCTTGACTCCCAGTCCCTACCCTGGGAACTGCAGGTGGCTCAAGAACCCTGAAAAGCCACATAGCCAGGCCCTCTGATGTCCTCTCAACACAGCAGTGCTTTGAGGAACTGCCACTCAGGGATCCGCTAATCCTAGGGGAAAAAAAAAAAAAAAAAAAAACCCACACAGACAGGAATGAAATTCTTTCATCTACTCAAAATATAAAAATGTGGGTGGCAGAGGAGACCCCAGCAAAGGGAGACTGAGCTTAACTGTGGTCTGGCCAGGCCTACGGGGCATGCTGGGGTCTGAGGGAGTAGACCTCAGTGGGCCTCAGCTCTAGACTCACTGAGCACAAGGTGGGACCCTCTTCGCACAGTGTGGCTGAGAATATCAGGAGCAGGGAAGTCCAGGAGTAGAAGGGTCCTCACATGCCTCTTCCCAGCCAAAAGGCTCAGTGGGTACCTCAGGTACTGGGCTGCCCCCGTTAGCCAGATGAAGCGCTGGTCTGCACCAGGGAGCTCCTGGCAAGCCTGGTAACCCAAGGAAGAGGAGAGACCCCCTGAGCACTCAGGGCCCAGGGGGACAGGCCCACCTGACCCACCAAGGCTCTTAGGACAGCAGCAGGAAGAGCCCCATCTTCAGGGGCATTGCAAAGTCCCTTTGGTTTGGTCCCAGTAAAAACTATAGGAGGCAGCTTTATGCCTATTTATGAGTAAGGAAACTGAGCCACACAAATTCAAGTGGCCCAGCCAGGCCTGGGTCCACACTACCAGCATCCCAACCCAGAGCCCCTTCCCCCACCCCAGCCCCTCCGAGAAGGGACTCCATCTCCCTTCCTCTGAAATGACCTCACAGGGCTTCCCCAACCCCATCTGACAATCGGGAACATTTACAGGATGCCTATTGCATCAGGCTCAGAGATCCAGATATGCATGTTCCTTTGGGATTTATGATCCGGTGGGAAGAAAAGTAAACACACATCCATAGTCTAGCATAGCCTAGGGAAGCAGGTTCCGGTGGGGTTGCATGAAATCTGGGGTTCCGATGAACCCCTCCGTAGCACAGATTAAGAGAATGGCTGTGTAAACCACAAGTGTGGAACTGCATGCAGAGCAGGCCCCTGGCTCCAGGGCACCCTCCCCAGCAGCAAGGGACACTGGCTGCTTCCTTTCCCCAGGTACCTGAGATGCCTAACCTGGGCAAGTGCCAGGCTCCTGCCACACACATGAGAACACCAAGTCCTTCTCTCCCACTGCTCAGGTGAGGAAACTGAGGCTTAGAGACAAAGCATAAATGAGCAGTCACAGGCCTCTTGGGTAGCTGGGCCCACCCTCCATAGCCTCCCAGGGGTACCTTTTCCCAGGCCGCAAGGCCAGGGGAGGGAATAGTGAATGGTATTCAGGTTGCGGTTTGTGCATTCCCTGAAGACTCCAGGGCTCAGAATAGGACGTGTGTGCAGGGCCAATGGGATGGTGAAAGCATCCCTTCTGCCCTATCCTGTCCTGCAGTCCCCACGTACCAGTGTTGTCCCTGGGATGCACTTCACAGATGAGGGCTGTGAGGTAGAGTTGGGACCCTGCAGGGACCCAGCAGATGCTCATGGCTGGGGTCCTGCTGGGGCTCCATCCAGCCCTCGAGAAGAAGCTAGTAACTGTGTCCTAGGTGGGCCCTAGGATCTGGGGTAG
Source organism: Myocastor coypus (assembly GCA_004027025.1). NCBI lineage: Eukaryota > Metazoa > Chordata > Mammalia > Rodentia > Myocastoridae > Myocastor > Myocastor coypus. The sequence goes on along the minus strand of PVJA010000113.1, from coordinate 70,820 downwards.
CAGACCGCAAGTCAAGACCCGATCTTGACTCCCAGCCCCTACCCTGGGAAACCTACAATCCCCAGAAGAGGGGTTGCTTGGGCAGAATCCCAAAGGGCAAGAGGCTTGCTAGGGCTCTAAAGGACCTCACAGACCAGAGCCCTGGGACCCATGAGGAGCCTAGGCAGGACTCCGACCTTGTTCCGGGCCAGCACTGCTGGCTCTGGAGTTCATGCCATACCTCCTAGTATGTGTACCAGTGGTCTCAATACAGGGGTGCAGACAGGTGGCTGAATGCCCTCCTCTTCTCCCTGTTCTAGACTCCGATCTTGTACCCCTACCCAACCCAGAGGCTCCCCACCAGGAGAAGCAGGGCCTTCGTCTCAGAGACAGGAACTAGGCCTCCTAGGTAGGACAGAGCCAGACACAAAGCCCAAATGACCAGGGGCCTGGCTCACCAGGAAACTGCCATGACCTGGGGCACACAGTTAAATACCCTTTCTTCACACCTTCCCTGAAACATTCAATGATTTGGTGGTTTGGGGTATTGGCCCTTTGCTCCAGAGACAGGGGACAGACCCAGGTCTGGACCCGGTCTCCCCCTTCTGGCTGTGACTCTGAGCTAAGCATCTCCTTGCTGCAAGCCTCCATTTCTCATTTGATCATCTGAAGCACAGGCTGACACATCTATCTTCCAAGTATCGCCAGCTTTGAAAGTGTTCAGTTGTTACAAAATGAGTGACAAGCAGAGGGGACAATGACGTGACTGGCTCCTTCCTAGGGCTGAGCATTCAAAGAGGCTGGGGAATAAACAGGGCCTCTCCAGGACAAGGGCTTCACCTTCTACCTCCGTCTTGCTTAGGACAAAGTAGAGGGGCAGGGGACTGCTGTCCTAAGTTCACAGGTGAGACTCTGTGGGCCGAGAGGGGGGCTGGCCAAGTGTCATGACTCCAAATCACTGGTGAGCCTTGCCTGACTCTACAAGAGGGCACTTTCAGGGTGATGGGAAGGGCTGGATGGAAAGAACGCCCAGGGCTCCCCAAACCAGCCCCAGCCTGAAGGCCTGGCCTGGAGAGGAAAGGTTTAGCCAGGCCCTAAGGCCCCAGCTGAGGAAGAAAAGAGCCTCTCACGTTGACTAGGGTGAGGATCGGGAGACCCTCATTTTGAAAACCAGGAGCACGTCCCTGCAGCCTCAGGTCAGAAGCCAGGAAGAAGGGAAGTGGGCATAGGGCGCGGCAGGCTCGCTGGGCACGCTCCTCCCCATGCCCCGCAGCGTGCGGGCGGTGCCGGGCCACACCAGGCGCACTTGGCACCTGCCAATCTCCACCCGCGCGGCCCTCGCCCCAGCCCCCTCTCCCGGAGGACAGATAATTCTCTCACTCTCCCAGCCTGACAAAATAACTAATGCTAACTCAATAAAGTCCCCCCTGAAGGTTTTTAATTACCAGACTGAGCTGAAGACTAAAGACTCCTGGAGTGGCAGGGAGGCCTGGAGAGGCTCATGAGGGTGGGCGTGGCGACGGCAGCCGGGACGGAGGCAGGCAGGGAAGGGGCCGCCCTCCAACCCCGAGAGGGCAGGGCTAGGCTGCTGCTGTCCAGGGTGCTGGGCCCGGCGGCCTCACAAATTTAAGATTCTGGCTTGCCACAGCGGCCACGGATAGAAGCCCTGCAGGAACTTGCAGATTTGCTCCTTGAAGCTCCAAGGCCAACCGCGAAGTATACACTGATGTCCCAACTAAAATGATGAGGGCAATGGGACCCAGAGGGAGACAGAGGCCTGCTGCGGTCACCAGCCAAGCCCAACCCAAACACCACCAGCACAGAAGGGCCTTGGAGACTCCGTGATGAACCCTACTGGTACGGAGAGCCCACTTGGGACACAGCATCTAACCCTCACCCAGGCACTTCCTTCTGGACAAAAGAACGCCTCTGTCCCCAAACTCCTCATCACAGTAGGCCCAAGTGGATCCAGCCCTCAGCAGCTACCCCCACTCCACGCTCCCCAGTGGTGGTCTTCCTTCTGGTCTCTCAACATGCCAAGCCCAAGCCCGTTTGAGTCACAGGACCCTTGCCCTGGCTGGTCCCCCTTTCTGGGATGCACTTATGTTTTTGCATAACTGGCCCAGGACAATCACATCTCCTCAGATTAGCCTCCCTCAGGGATGGGGTTGTAGTTGCCAAGCAGAGTGCTTGCCTAACAGGTGTACGATCCAAGTTCAATCCCCAGAACTATAAAACAAACCAAAAATCCCCACTTAAGACTTCCTGGGACCCCTCCCCCCCTTGACCACCAGCAGAAATCCAACCCAACCTTCAGCTTGCATCCATCAATCCATCTCCCCTCCGGGCAGCGCCCCCACACAGAGCAGCCAGCAAAGTGTCCTCAATACCCAGACCCCAGCCTGCAAGGGTTCCAACCTTGCCCTGGCCATGAACAAGCGGTAAGTGGATCTGCTCCCATCTGTGAAGTTGGGGAAGAGCAGTCCTTACCTCAGAGGAGTTTGTGACTCTGGAGGGAGTTTGCCTGCGGGAGGACTCAGCACCGTGCCCTATGTGTGAGCATATGAGCCCTTGGCATGGCCTAGCAACAGCAGCATGACAGACATGACCATCACCTTGGGCAGCGCCAATCCTCCTGAACTCAGCCAATGGAGCACCACATCCCTTACCCCCAGCACAGGCCCTGGGCCAATGGACACCCTGGGGCACCAGCTGTCTGTGTGGCATGTGAGAAAGGCCATGAAGGCACAAACTGGTTCCATTTTCCGGATTCAGACGTAGAAGTTGCAGGAGGCTCTCCCTGCTCCACTGGCCCTCTGGTCTGACTGCTGATTGTGCTGTTGCTTCTACCGATCTGTTCTTCAGAGATCTGTGGAGGTCCCAACTTGGGGGGGGGCCAGTGCCAAAGCTGGTGCAGCTGTGCCCAGCTCCCCGGGGAAAAGCTGCAAGGGGCAGGCAGAGGCCCCAATACCCAGCCCTGCCTGGAGTCTCCTGGCTGGGTTCATAGCCCCGCAGCACTGGAGCTACTGCCCACCAGCCGGCCCCCTGGCATTGGGCCCGGGATGGCAGCCAGCAGGGAGAGGAAGCAGCTTGGCCGGCGGCCAGCTCACAGTGCCCGAGCTGTCAGCCGGGAGGCAGGCCAAGCAGGGCTGAGACCCCTGCTCCTGCAGCGGGACCCTGGCCAGGCCACCAGGACAGGCCATATCAGTCCTCACAGCCAGAGCTTCAAGGAGGCCCTATGGACACCAGCGCTGGGCAGGGTACAGGGGACAGTCTTGCTGGATGGGGACCCAGGAGGTCCTGTCCCCACTTATTATTCAGCTCAGCTTTTCACTAATGACAAGCACGGCAGAAGCAGCACGTGGAGCAGGAGGAGATTTTCAAGTCAAATAATAATAAAAACAGCAACAACCAGAACTGACACCGAGGAAGCACCTACTCCCGGCCTGGTGCCTTATGCGCAGCGCCGACTCCTCCCAGGGGAACATGCTACAATCAGCAGACGTAGTAACTGAGCTCAGAGAGGTACAGTCACTCACCCAGAGCCACACAGCAGGTGGAGAAGGGGTCAGGGTTAGAACTGAGTGCCCAGAGCCTGCACCTCAGCCCTTAAGCTCAACTGGCTGCAGCAGGCCCAGGGGCCCAGCTGGCAGATCTGGAGCAAGGCTGTTGCCCCTCAGTAAAATGGGTGTATCAAGGGCTACACTGTTAAACTGCCTGAGTGCTGAAGAGAAAATCAGACAAGGAGCCACGGCCCATCACCCGCAGGCCTGGGCTGAAAATGTCCCCTCAACACAGACAGGGATCAGTCACCTTCATGGAGCTTTGGGTACAAGGAGTGGCCCAGGATAAGGAGGGTTCCTCTTAAGTGCCTTGGTGAGCACAGCAACAGGGGCCTCTCAGCCCAGGGCTGCCCACCCTGACCTCCTCTCCCAGCCCACACAAGACAGGCTCTGGGGAGTCTGGTCTGACTCATGAGCCACACGTCAGATACAGACCCCCAGACACACTCATGCAAATGCCTCTTGCCCATGGGCCACCGTAAAAAAGCAAAGGCTCTGTGTCTGTCGTCCCTGGCCCCCAGCAGCAGGGCACCACTCCTCGCCAGGGGTGAGGACCCTCATGACTCACAGCAAGGGCTGTGCCACAAACACATGGGCTGAGCAGGCATCAGGGAGTGTGCTCTGGTGCAGGGTTGGGCCCTTGGGGGTGCAAATAAGACAGTCCAGCTGCTCACATCTGTACACGGTGCCGGGGCCTTTTCATCATCTGTCTGCTCTGTCTATTTAAAACAAGCCTGTGATGCCGGGCGTGGTGGCTCACGCCTGTAATCCCAGCACTCGGGAGGCTGAGGCAGGAGGATTGGTGTGAGTTCGAGACTAGCCTGGGCTACAAAAGTGAGCTCAGGACCAGCCTCAACTGCATAGCGAGACTCTGTCTCAAAAAAGGCAAAAAAAAATAAATAAATAAATAAAACAAGCCTGTGAGAAAGCAGGGCTTGCTCCCTCTCCACTTGTCACCTGCTCTCTCAGAGAGGGCCGGTGACTTCCTGAGAGCTGCACAGTTCCTTGGGGTGTACGCCAGACTCCCTGTCCATGAGCAGCAGCTGCTGCTGCTGCCGCAGAGCACTCTAGGAAGCAGGAGGAACCCCGGTACACTAAAGTGCCAAAGAGTGAAGTGGGCAGGAAGTAGGGAGAAGGGATGGTTGCCGAGGTGGCCGAGCTCCCCAGGGGATCGCTAACGAGCCTCCTGCCTGGGCTCCCCCGGCAAAGGCCTGGGCGTCACACTGGCCTGATAGCCCCCCACCACTGTGCCCCTCGCGAAGGGGCACGGGCCCAGGATGACCTCGTTCCTTGAGAATGGCCAGGCGCACAGGAGGCCGGCCGGCTGGTATGATTAGCTTTGCCCTTACTGCTCCTGGCTCTCTATTTGTGAATCCCAGACACAGGGTTTCCCTCCGTGGGAGGAAAGGAGGGACTGAGAGGCCAGCAGATAAATCTGGAGGCAGGGCCCGAGATGCCAGTGTGTGAGGGCAGCAGAGGCTGGGCCAGCAGGCAGACGGAAGAGCAACCAGGGCCCCCTCAGAACCTCTTCTGCCCCTCCCCTCCATCGCCCCTCCTCAGGTGGGGGCTGCCTTCTCATCTGCACCCCACTCCTGTCTCTCCCTGCTTCTGCAAGCCAGCCTCCAGTGCCCCAGGGCCCGTTGGCTCTCAGAAAGAGCTGCAGCTCCCAAAGTGGAAAGCCCTGGCAGAAGAAGGCATGCGGGCAGAAGCCTGTGGGACCTGGATAGGGCATGGAGGGGTGTCGCTCCAGCCTGGTGGGCAGCACCTCCCTGGCCTACTGGCACGCGTCACTTTCTCCCCCGGCCAGCAAAACTGCAACTGCTGCACCTCAGACTTCAGCCTTCTGAGGGTAAGAGGAAGACAGGTGTGGAAGGGCAGGAGCAGGGGACAATTAGTAGGCACCAGAGGGCAAGGGTAGAGAATAGCAGAGGAGGAAGGGGAGGGAAGGAGGGCGGGAGGGAAGGAGGAGCAAGGAGGAAGGAGAGGGGTAGGAGGGGAAAGTGGAGGGGGTGGAGGAAGAGGGGAGAGGGAGCCGCGGAAGAATAGAAGGGGGGATGGGAGGGGAGGGGCACTCCGCAATCACCAAGACATCAAAGCCTTCCCAGCCGCAGAGCACAGTCACGTGCAGCCGGCCTCGTTCCTTTGGTTCCTTCACTGGGAGAAGCTGCTGGGCCTGGGGCTGCTGAAGGAATTTTAAAACGAGGCAGATTGTCTAGAATATTGGGGGGTGGGGGGGCTGGGGGAGAATACAGCTTTATCTCAGGGCAGAGACTGAGGAGGTGGTTGAGAAACTGCGCCCCCAGAGGGAGGGAGGCGGGCAGAGTATGAGAAACAGAAGGTCCCTGCTTGGAAACCAGGCAGAGGGCAAAGAGCAAGCCCACCCAGCTCCTCCGGGGGCAGGCTGCTGGCCTGGTGACCCCTCTATCAGACAAAGCTGCAAATTATGAGAAAGGCTTCCTCATTTTAATATTGACTCAAACTGAGGAGAGAAAAATGAGCCTAGCAGGCTGTGGACCTCAGCCAGGCTGTGGCTTCTGAGAGGGGTGCACACAACCCGTTTTCACAGGTAGGGAGGGACACTGAGGCCCAGAGAGGGCAAGGGGCTTGTCCTAGGTCATAGAGTGGGCAATCAAGGGGTAGGTCCAGAACTTGGCCTCAGGACTCCCGGATCAGGAAGCCAGGCGGTCAGAGACGCCAGGAGCCCCCAGGGCAGGGCTCTGGCTATGGAGGACTGGCCAGTTTGGAGACCTTAGTGACCTAGTGGCAAGGGAGAGTCTCAGAAAACCCCAGCCCTCGCGTTCCATCCTGACCCTGCTGTGCCCTGGCAGCCTCTGCCCCATGGGCCACAGCCTGCCCCGTGTGCATCCGCGATCAGGCCAGGCAGGGACGTGGCGGGGGTGGGGCTCTGTGGAGGAGGCAGCTGGTACTGTGGAGTGGGGCAGGAGCACCTCCCCAAAGCAAAGGCCCCAGGGTAGGGTGCAAGTGGCTGCTGGCAGCCAGAGGCAAGGCTGGGTGGGAGCCTCTGAGCCGAACTCAGCTACTTGGGGTGTTTATGGAGGGTTCCGAGGAGCCCTGGGAGGTCTGGGAGCAGAGTTGCCATGAAGTCTCCGCCAGGCCACAAAAAAACAGGTGAGCCAGACAGGAGGGGCTCACCATCATGTGGCAGGGAAAGTGGGTGACCATTACAACCCAGGCAGAGGGGCTGTGACACAGCCCCAGGGAGGACTGCTCCCAGCATGGGGACGATGCCCAGTAACACAGGGGCCAGGGCATTTTGGAGGCACCAAAGCTGCTGCTGCTGCTTCTTCTTTTTTAATTTTTTTTCTTGTTTCAGAACTTTTGTTTGTTTGTATATTTATTTATTTTTATGGCCGGCTCAGCCTGCCGAGGGCAGGGCTGGCACAGCATGTGGTGCCAGGGATTGAACCGCGGTCCCTGCAGCCGCCCAAGCTTTCCTAAGCCGGCGCTTTAGACCACTAAGCCACCCTGCCAGGCCCCACCAAAGCTTCTGAACTGCATCTCAAAGCTGACACAGACCTCTGAGGGGAACAGGAGACCCAGTGCTTGGGGTTTAGGGGACTTAGTTGCACCCCTTGGCTCTTTCGAGCTTCACCCTCTCCTCCAATCAAATGCAGTTCCTGGGGGCGAGGTTCCTGTTCCAGTGCGTATGTCCCCTCAGCCAGGCAGCCACACAGGCATATGCTGGGCTTAGGATGGGAATATGGTAGCCACACAACCTCGCAAGTCCTTCAGCCTGAGCCCAGGGCCAGGCGCCCTTGTGCTGGGGGCACAGTAAGCCTACACCGACCCTGTGGTGATGCTGGAGTTAACACAGGGGCAGCAGGGAAGGGGCTGTGCTCAGAAGAGCTGAGCGGGGCCTAGAAACCAGTAATAGCACTCTCAGCCAGGTGTCACAAGTCCCATTCTCCAGATGCGGACGTGGAGGCTGGGGCTGACAAAGCGGGCATGACTGACACGAGACAGCACTGGAGTCGGTGGTGGCTAACACTGGATCAGGGCAGGCAACTCGCTCTCTCGAGCTCTCCAGGGACGGCAGCAGGTGCGTGCTGAGGGCATGCGCTATGCCCTGCAGCCCTTCCTCTGCATCTTGCCCAGCGGTGGCTGTGTTTTGGTGGAGGGGTGTGAGGGGAAGCGAGAGGCTCACAATGGCCCTCTAGCCCTCCGGGCCACCCAAGGAAAGCCACTGAGCCCACCTCTGGAGAAAGAAACCAGAGCCAGAAAAGGAAGCAGATGGCAGAGACAAGAACCTGAGCCCTCTCCCGCCCAGCCCCCAGCGTCTCCAGAGGAGACTAGGGACAAGGAGGAGAAAAGCACAAGGCAAGGAAAGATGGTAGCACTCGGCCCACGGCGCCATCGCAGGGCTTCTTCTCTAGGACCGCACCCCATTGCTGTCAGATGGGGCTGACAGCTCTGGTGACCCCCTCACACGGCTGTGTGTCCCACTTGCTGGGGTAGGGGGCAACTTCAGGCTGGGACCATGTCTGGCTCCACACAGCCTCCAGCCCTGGCACCCAGCTGGGTCTAAGGCGCTAGAGTATTCATGGAAAGGACCACACCTGAGATGGGAGCCTGCTCAAGCCAATTTCTATAATGTAGGATGGGACCTCCACCCTCACACTACAAGCTAGTGGTTATTCCCACACCGCGTACCAAGGAAGAAACTGAGGCCCAGCCCCTGGCCTAGATCATTCAGAAATATTGAACCTAGCAACCAACAGCGTTTGCTCGGGCAGGGCACGGATCCAATGCCTGGCAGTATTTCCTCGTCTAACCCGCACACAGCCCTGTGGGCTGTGATTACCATGTCCCCAGTTTCCGGGCCAGGGCACAGATGCCCAGAGGATGTCAGTGATCTGTATGATAAGCCCAGGGCTGGGACCCCAATCCAGGCCCTGAGGCCCCACCTCTAATCACTGCTCAGCCCCATCCGCCAGCCAGGTGAGGAGAGGAAAGCCTGCCTCACACCCTGGCTGCTCTCGGCAGCCTGTGCCCTTTCTGCACTCACCCATGGGACCCCTGTGGATGAAAGATGGGTCTGTGGGAGAGAGAGGAGTACACAGCTTGGAAATGGTTCAAGCCAAAGCAGGGAGGAAGAGGAAGAGGGTGAGAGGGGGAGGAGGGAGGGGAGGGAGGGGGAGGGAGAAGGGAAATGCTGGGGCTCGGGAGCCAAGAAAAGACAAGGAAGGGCAAAGAGAAGGGGGTGAAGGGCCCAGAGAGGGCAGCCCCTCTCCCAGGTGTCTGGCAGACCACAGCCTGTCTAGCTGGGGCGGAGGCTGCAGCCGGCCTGTGCCAGGAAGGTCTGCTCCATCCCTCCGCTACAACATCAAAGTTGGTTCTCAGCCAGCCCAAAGGTAGCATCCTTTGAGGTTTGGCGGTGATGGGGCCATATTTCAGGCTGATGCGAAGCAGGCTGCACCCCACCCCCTCCTGCCCGCTGGGAGATCCCCATCCAGGCTGTCTATTTAATACCCCATTACTGGAGAAAATATACAGCCAGCTCCAGCCCGGCCCCAGCTGCCCATTCCTCAGAAAAGATCAAAGCTGCGCTAGATTCTGGCCTAGAAACTCCGTAAACAGACGGAAAGCTCTGGGAGAAGTAGGTAGGGACTGGGAAGGGGAGAGACCTCAGGGAGGACCTCTGCTAGCAGGGGAGGTGGCTCTGGGCTTGGGAGGGAAGGCCCACATCTTCAGATGAGCGCCTTAACCTGGACCCTGGGGCCCTAGCTGTGTCCCACCCACCCCCACTCTGAAGGACTCCCAACTCCAGGAGAGGGCCAGGCACCTCACCTACAAACCTGCCACCCTCTGTGCCATCCACGGTCCCTCTCGACCTTCCCGGTGGCTATGATCAGTCCTGGCTTACACCCCAAGGGAGCTGGGCAGGGCCTCTCATTTCATCACTGGACACACTGAGGCTCAGAGGTGCTCCGTGAGGAGCTTCCGGGTCTGGGTCACCTGCTGTCTGATCCTCCTTTAGACAGGTGATGCTGTCTCCCTGGGATTGGGGGGCTGCCTTGTGGGTGGCCTCGTTGGGGGATGCGAACCAGGTGTGCTCTCTCAGGGGGGGCTGACAGCCTCATCCTGTCCAGCCAGGCAACAGGCCCCAGGTCCTACCAGCAGCCCTGTGCCCTGTGTGCTTTCCCGGAGGAGGCAGAGCCTGCAGGGAGGCCTGGGCACACACGGGACCCTCTCTCTGGATGCACCTGGGATAAAGAACTGTGCCACCTACCACCTGACCCCCCGATGCCAGCCCGCAAGCCCCATAAACACAACCCGCACGCAACCCTGCTTCGCCCCACCAGTGCAGCCTCCTGGTCCCCAAAGCTGCTGGCGTGCCAGCTCACCAGATGACCCAGTTCCCTAATTCATACCAGGCAGCAACTACTGCTGGATGCAGACCACCTCCCCTCCCCCACCCCGGAAGAATGGCCCAGGCACCCACCTGAGGACGGCACGCCCTGCCCCCTCAGGCCCATCCCTCCCATGTCCCCCTCTCAGTGACCCTCACACTGACCACCCATTATTCTTTCTAAACTGCACATCTGATCAGGTGTCCCCAGTTCCCAGGGGAGACTGAACCCACTCCAGACACCTGGCACATCCCGCAAGTCCATACTGTTGTCTCCCAAGGGGCTGCTTAGCCGCCAGCCGCGGGATGAGCAGACGGGGGATGCTTCCTGTTCCTAAGCATGTGCTGCTCCCCAGTAGGGATGTCTTCCCCACCTGTGCCCCATCCAGCCTTTCAGACACCAGCCCACCCTCCGGTCTCTATCCCCCTGGCCTGCCCAGCAGGGGCCCCTGGCTAGGTGCCCTCGGTGTGCCCAACCTGACTGGGGCCACTGCTCCTCCAGCCCTCTTCCGAGGAGGCAGCAAGAGCCCTGGAGGCGGACCCCTGCCGTGGATATCGGGGGGGGGGGGGCTACAGAGGGCAGGGGATCCCTTCACTTCCCACCCAAAGGGACCCCAACAGGTTCCCGCCTCTACTTTCTCCCACTGAGGATGAAGCAAGCAAGCGATTTTCCAGACCTAGTGGGGCTTGGCAAGCCAATCTGAGCACAGAATAGAGCTCCAGCCTCCGGGAGGGGCACAGCAAACCGTGTGCGCGCAGGGCTTGCCACTGCCCCCTTCCCCCACCCAGACAGGGAGCGCGGCTGGGCCGGAGATGCTGCGCTCGCAAGCTTGCGCGCTCTCTTGCCTGCTGATTCCCCGGCTCAGCAGAAAGCCTCCATTTTGCAGGGAGAAATTAATGAAAGGGAGAAGCCTGGGAAATTACGAGTTGCCACCTGCAATTTCTCCTTCCAAGGAAAGTGGAGCGATGGCTGATTAAAGCTGCAGCCGCCCTGCCAGGCTGGGCCAGCAGCTGAGGGTTGTCAGCCTGCTAGGACACAGGTGGGAAACAATGGGGAGAGGGGGCTCCTAGGGGACCCTGGGCCCAGTAACTCCTCCTGGAAAACTCTGAGCTAGCAGGCAGCCTCCAGCTGGGAGAAACGTCCTTATCCCCCACTGCCACTCCTCCACAGGTGACTGGAGGGCTTCTGTCGTGAGCCACGGAACCCCACAGAATACAGGGCACCAGAAACACCCCAGCCCGGTCCTTTCCTCAGGGACTGAGGGGATAATCAGGGAAAGGGCCCAACAGAGCTTCTGCCATGCCTGGAGCTGCACCAGTCACCTTCCCTGCTGCAGCCACCAAATGAGCAGGAAACGGGCTCAGGAAAAACCTCACTGAAGACCAAGTGAGGCGACACTGCCCAAAGCCGTCTCGTGGCACTAGTAGAGCTCAGGAGCTGAGGGAGGACGTGGCGGTGGTGATGACCAGTGGCACATGACTGTCACAGCCCAGCCATCCTTCCCCCTTGCACTGTGAGAACCAGCTCCAGGCTCCATCAAGCCAATCCGTCCTCAGTCCAGCGAGGCCCCACCACTTCCTGCCTTCCATCTATCTGTACTCAGGACGGGCCAGAGGACAGCTGGGGAAGGTGCTGCTCCAGGTTCCTCTACACCACCAGCTCTGCCTGGAGCACCCCCCTTCCAATAGTTCAGTGAGCTCCAGGTCTCTCAGGTTGACTGCTGTGTTGAGCAGATGCTAACAGACCTCGTCTGCGTCCTGCAGCACCAGTCTTACATTCCCAGGTGTCCAGTCTTCAATGGGGGCAAGGGGCCGAGTAACGGCCCCACTGGGGTGGAAATCTGGCAGCTGCAGCCCTGGCACCACCACCATGCACAGAACGCAGCCATTCCTGCGGGCTGGCAGGCCTGTAGCCACCTCTCTTCAGGGGAGCCCCACCGCCTCTTCACACCTCCCCTTCCCATCTGTGGGCCCAGGCAGGTGCCCTGGCTCAGTGGATAGCTGGGATGCAGTCCTCCGTGGATCCTCCAGAAGGCCCACTCTGAGCCACCGCCGTCTCCCAGCTCGAGGCCCTGGCTGTATATTATTATAATGGCCTCGGCCAATAGGGGCGCAGGCTATTAGAATGAGTTAAGACCAGATTAATCTGCTTAAAAAAATATGCCTGGTTTTTACACTGTGCATTCCCTTCTAACAACTCAGGCTCCTTCCAGGCCATTATCTCATTTTATCGTTAATTCAATTCCATAAACATGTATTAAGTGTCTATTATGTGCAGAGCCCTGGTCTGGTGGCTGGGATGGGGTGAGGGGCCACAGTGGGGGGCAGCCCTAGCCCACAAGGTGCCTACAGCCAGGCAGGTGACCCACCCACACTGGGCCGAGAGGCACCAGAGAGATGGCACTGTCTGGAGGCAGCCAGCGATTGCCAGGGTCAGAGTCAGGAGCCTGTGGTGCAGACTGGGGCCTCCAGCGCCCCAGGCGTAATTCCCACACTGCACAAAGGCCTGCAGCCGTTCCTACCACCACAGCCTATGGAGAAAGACACTGGGGCTCAGAGAGGTGGCTACAGGTCCCCAAGTTCCCTGGGTGAAGCCCTACCATCCAACTGCTCAGCCTACACTCCCACTTCTAGCGTCCCTGGGCCCTCGAAAGGTGCCTGAGGCGGTGGGCAGCCATCGACAGCAGGCAGTGAGGGAAGGAACGAGAGAACCCCAAGTGTCTTCCCCCATTCAGAACTGCACTGGTCATCCCGAGGGGGCCTCAAAGGATGACTGAATTTTGGTGAGCAACAACCAGGAGGGGGCTGTCTCTAGAGAAGTGGGGAAAGGGGGAGGGAGGAGGCGTAGCATGGCCGGACCACAGACACAGCCAGGCAAGGCTCCAAATCCAGGCTCCACTTCACTGCTACTCCATTACTCTGAACCTCAGTTTCCACGTCTGCAGACATGGGGGTGAGGGGGTGACAGCTGCCTGAAGAGCAGAAGTGTGAAGCTGGCCAGGCCTGCCCACTGTGCCCACCAGTACTTGCTGGGAGCAGTAGATACTGAGCCCCTGGGGTGGCCACCAAGGCCTGAGCCAGGTGGTGGGTGAACAGGACACAAGCAGAGCCAGCTGGCCCAGACTCCATGGAGGGGCCACGTGAGAAGCATACATAGTGGCCACAGAAAGGGAGCCCAGAGCCAGCCAGGGGACAGAGGACCGGGGCAGGTGCTCATCCTGCAGATACGGAGATGGATGAGAACCATTCGCGGTCCCCACGGGCTGGGAACCCATCTTGGGGTTGGCCCCAGGGATTTCTAGACAGCAAATGCTTGTCAGGACTGCTAACCGAAGACAAATACCTGTGGCCATCAGCTGCCACATCAGCTATCAGGGACCCTGCTAAGGGGACGAGGTTGAGACTCTACAAGCAGAAGCAAAGGCCTCTGGAACCCGAAGCTGCCAGAAATCAGAGCCAACGGTAGCCACATGCCAGCAAGCTCGGTCTATCACCCAGCAAGGGAGAAGGCGGTTCTGGATTCAAATCAGCTCTGCAGGAACTATTGCAAGCCCTGGCGTACCCTTCTCAGCTCAAAAACAGGGCCATGCAGGGTCACAGTGAGGGTGGAGGAAGCAGAACCCAAGGACATCATTTTATCATCCTCTGCAGGAAGGCTGAGACTGCTGTCCACAGGCTGAGCCCGACCCTGGACCCATCTCCACCCTCCCAGCCCTGTCTCCTCCATGGGCTGTGCACAGCCTGGTGCCCAGCGGCTGTTCAGTCACAGGGCAGAAAACCAACACGACCTAAAGCAGCCAAGGACAGCGCAGGACGGCTGGGGTCTGTCTGGACACTGAAGGGTGCCTACAAGTTCACCAAGGAAGATGAGAAGCAGCCAATTCTAGGCAGCAGAACTTGGGTGTGTTGGAGCCTGCAAGCCTTAAACGTCACACCAAGTCTATTGGGCCAGGAGCAGGAGAAAGGGAGCTTTTAATTACTGTAGTGATAGTCAGGGGCTATTCATGCTTCAAACAGGTGAGGGCTATGTGCCAGTTACCTAGGATGTGGTGGGGAACAAAAAATGACTCTCCTGGGCTGGAAGCCCATGTCCCCATACCGCAGCGGGCCAGATGGTAACAGAAGCTCACAACCACTGCTTCCTGCTGTCCAGAGGGCTAGGCAGCAGAGGCTAAGCCCATGGACCCCAGCAGTGACCTGGCCTGGTGTGCATGTCAGCTCTGAGGGCGCTGTGTGTCAGCAGCCTTAGGTGATGGCACATGACAAGAACGTTCCAGGCAGGACTCCCACCAGGAAGGGGTACGGCTTGAGGAAGCAAGCAGTGGCCTCATGATGGACTACGATGGAGAGCACGGGCGTGGGAGAGCAAAGGGAGAGGGCCTGGGGCGGTGGGGAGCACTCCACACTTTCTCCCCACGCGGCGAAAGGCCAGGTCAGAAGCCTGAGACTCGAAACTGGAAGGCTGCCAGCTCCGGGTCACCCTGCACGCTCCAGGGCAGGGATCGACAAAGCAGTCCTGACAGGTGGCTCTGTGGTTTCCCGAGACCCCTCTGGGAGCCCACGAGGGTTGCACAGCCGCCCACACCGCCACCCACCTTCCTCCTGCCCAGCCCAGCAGAGCGGCCGCAGGCAGATTGATGAGGCACAGGCTCGATCTGTCTTGAGTTTAGCTCAGCTTCAGGCTGTGTCTCGGTGACACCGGCTCATCAATACCCGAGAAAATACGGCCTAGAGGAGACCAATTAGGCGCTCCACAGCTGGCCGAGGGCTGGCCAGTGCAGGTCCACAGCGCGCTGCCCTCAGGTACAAGGACACAGGCTGCAGGCCTGGCATGCCATGCATAGGGGGGCCAGGCCTCTGAGCTGCTGTCATACCCAGCTAGCTGATACCCCTAGCAGTCAGGGATGCCGTAGGATGAACACCTGAAGGCTTCACCCTGTAGCATCCTCCCCAGGCCCAACCCCTCCCCATCTGTCCTGGAGTGAACAGTGTGCTGTGCTGGGCAAGCTGTGCCTCACATTCCTACCAGAGAGATGAGGCTGCCACAGACCCCAGGGCTAGCCCTGGCCCCTCCTCTGCCCAGCAGCTGTGGAGGCCCCAGGTGTGGTGCAATCCCAGGCATCCTGTGGGCACAACCTGCCACTTGTGCACCTAATTTAACTCTTTCCCTTCTTCCACAAACCCCTGCACAAGAGCTTGGGCCAGTCAAGGCAGCCTTGGCCTCCTGGGTACTTAGGTTTACAGGAACCGGGATTCAAAAGTCTCTTTCCACAGCATGGTGCCCAACACACATAATCCCAGCACTCAGGAAGCTGGGGCAGGAGGACTAGCACAAGTTCAAGGCCAGCTTGAATTATGCAGCAAGACCCTGCTTCAAAAAAGGGGACCTCCTTCTTGAAGGAGGTCTCAAGACCCTAGGGTTCACATCTTAGAAGAACCTGGGCAGGACAACAGAAATGATCAGTACACGTAACGTTTCTTTCAGGAGGCAACAGGAAGATGGGAACAGTGAGGAACAGGCCCTCCTAGGACTCTCGAAATCACCACACAGAGCTAAGCAATGCTGCAAGCTGGATCCCGAATGTCCCCCAGAGGCCTTGGTCACTGCCTGATGCTCTTAGCAAGTGTGAAAACTGTTAGAGCTACGCAGAAAGTCTTCCAGCTGTCAAGGGCTACCCAGAGAGGAGGGGACTCTAGGCTCCTTCTCCGGCTCTTTGTTCCCTGACCTTCCATGAGGGACTTTGTTGTCCCCACTACTACCAAAAATGGGCTGCCTTTCCACAGCCCCACAATTATTGGGGCTGGACAGCTACGGACTGGAACCTCCAAATCCTTGAGCCAAAACACACCTTTTCTCTTTAGAAGTTGATTATTTCTAGTATGCACATAAAGCTGCCTGAACAAGCAACAACTGGAGGGTGTAATACAGAGCTAGCAGGGCAGCAGGCACAGGGGCCACGAAACGAGGGATGCCTACATGCCTCAAGTATGACAAGAATGAAAGAATGAATGAATGAATGAATGAATGAATCGGCAAGCAACAAGGGCTTTAGAAACTCAAGGTCTCTCATTACTGGCCACTAGCAGCTTCCCTGGCACCTGGGACACTCACACTACCATGGTCCTGCCTGGTCAGAACCAGCCTCTGCTGACAGAAGAATCCTTATGGGTAGTGATGGAGGAAAGAGTTCCCTGACTGGACCTGACCTTCCTGGCAGGTCCAATGGCCCAGGTCAGGTGAGGACCAGGCCTCCAAAGAATGCAGAGAAGGAGCTGTAAAAATGGGTATGGAGAAAAGAGGGCTGTAGGCACTGGGGTTCTGGAATCCACTCTCCACAAACCACTGGGACCCAAACTCTAAATAATGGCCACATTGGAAGCCACCCCCATCCTCTACCATTCCTGCCCAATGGTTGCCTCGGCCCAGGTATGAGGCCCCAGTGTCCCCCTATGTCTGCCAAGCCCAGGATGCTTTTCTGAAAGATGCAAATGGTCATCCCTCCGTGATGAGCCCACAGGCTGTGTCCCTTGGAGTTCAGAGTCTTCCTCCTCTCCCGTCTCTGGGCAGCAGGCACAGGTGAGGGTGCCTAGGGTCTGGCCTCCAACCCCCCATACCCATGTCCGCATACTTCTCCTGGCCCATGCCTACACCACCCAAGGGAAGGTGCCCACTGGGGGGGGGCTACTGGATGCCAGGAGGGAGGTCTGGGTGCAGGGGTGGCTCATGGTTCCCTGCCCAGGAACAGCAGCACAGCCAGCGCCTCACAACTTTCCCAGCTCGGCTTCCCCTGCCAGTTCACACCATTGCCATGCTGCAGCCCTGGACAGGCCCCGCTCCTTTCCCTCCTTCGAGAGCAGGCACCTATAGGCTGTGACGTGCACCATGTGGTTTCAGTGGCTGTCACTCAGGCCTGTAATGCGCAGAAAAAGAGTTACTGGGATTAAAGCCGGGCATGGTGGTGCACACCTGTAATCCCAGCACTCGGGAGGCTGAGGCAGGAGGATCAGTGCGAGTTTGAGACCAGCCTGGGCTACAAAAGTGAGCTCAAGGCTAACCTGAACTGCATAACAAGACCCTGTCTCAAAAAGACAAAGAAAAAAAAAATTAATGGGATGAAAATAAACACCCTGGTGCACAGTAGGGCTGCAATGCCAAGGCTGGTGACCCCATAGGTGATGTTACTGAAAGCCTAAGAGGCCTGGACTCCCACAGCCACCCCACACGTCAGAGGCAGGGCCCCCCATGGCAAACAAAACCTCCCTACCTCCTCGGCTCCCTTCTCACCTTCTTCCTGTTGCTCCTGAGTCCGGGAAGCCCCTGTCCCAAGTCAAATCCAACAGGCAATCCTGCTCCCTGTGGACATGACCTTCAGGCCTCCTCTGATCACCTGCCGGCACCCACACTCTCTCCTGACTCCTCTGGGCTGAGGACCTGGCTGTAACGGGATCAACACAGCCCACCCAGCCCACCTCAGCCTGCAGCGCTCTTCTCAGAGAACTGGGCCTGGTGGCTCCTTCCTGCCCTCCGCAGCCGCAAGACTTTGCACCTAGACAGTGCCTACAAAATCCTGGAGGACAGCAAGGAACCCCATTCCTGAGGGTCCCAGGGCTCCTGCTAGGGCTGTCCTATAAAAAACACCACTTGGCCACCTCTAAGTGGGGAGAAAAGGTTCCCACTAAGCCAAGCCAAGGACATAGAAATAAACTTGGAGGTGACACGGTGCATGTCTGGAACTGGCTGGAATCCGTCTCTTCCGGACGTGTGCTCTGGGGCAGATGCCTAATGCGAATGCTTCTGTCATCAGGACACCGAGGGGCTTGACACGGACCAGCTGCCACCGCCGAGGGACAGGCTGCCAGAGCGCCGATGGGCTCGCAGCAAAATTGATGGCCGTTGTCAGAAAATGATTTCCCCAAGGCCGCATCGCAGGCCCTCAGAGGAGCTCAAATCCCAGGCAGCTCGGCCTCCTGTGGCGAGTGGGCGGGAAGCTGGGCGGTAGGCCGGCGGCCCCCACCTGCCCAGCTGCTCCCCGGGCTGGGGGCGGCAATTAGCAGTGGGAAGAGGTGCCCAGGGCCTGCACTCAGGAAGCCTGAGCCTGGCAGAGGGGTGCAGGGGGTCCTGGGTCCCCCAGGCGAGAACAGGGAGTCTGCCCTGTCCCTCAGCCACTCACCCTGTAGCCCTGGAACTGCTGAGGAGGGTGCTGAATGGATAATAAAACAGTAATTCCAGAAGGCCGAGGAGCTCGAGTTGCTTCTGGGAGGATTTGCCATGGAACAGCCAGGCAGCGATGGGACACGAGTCTGGGCTGTCACTCATCTGCTGACACCCAAGGGCCCAGCTCAGGCCTCACCTTCGGCTCACCACACAGCATTCCCCGCGCCTGCATCTGTTCCAGAAGGAAGCAATGGCGGGGAACCAGACAGAGCACAGAAAATCAAGGGCCCGCGGGAGGCTGGAGCCACTTCCCGAGTCCCACAGGACATGGGCCTGCCACAGAGGGAAGGTTCTAGAAAGGTTCAGTCCACTAGGAATCACCAGGAAATAGGCAAAGTGCCATGCAGGCTTCTGGGTCAGGACTATGATGGGGAGATGCCCCACAATGGCTCCAAATGCTGGCACTGTGAAAACCTAAGGTCTCCATGGGCACGCAACTGTGGGGTTTCTGCTCAGTCCCCTTAGCTGGAGCACCCTACGGGCACTCCATCAAGACTGCCTGGCCGACACATGGGTTATCTGGTCAGTGCTACAGTGCCGAGGCCCACAGCCTAGGCCTGGGCTGGGGAGACCCCATGTATCTCCCAGGGTCTCTAGCTGCTCGGCCTTGGCTATGGTCCACTGGCCTAGAGGCTCAGGCTGAACACCTCTTCAGGTGGCCCCCCTACAGCCCTGGGGCTATCCCCTAGTCCCCAACACTGACCTCAGGCTGGTGATGGTTCACTGTGCACCTCTGGCCCCATTCCTCAAGGGCAGAGCCACACAGGGCCATTACCAAATGCCCAGGGTCCTACTGACACTGGTCCCAAGCAGGGGCCCCTCACACAGCCTCCAGAGAGATGGGATTTGTGGAGGGTGGCAGAGAAGGGGGTCTCCGAGGCCATCTGGGTCTTCCTATCTGGAACTCCAGGTCCCACTAGGGCCTGCTGCAGGAATAGCATGGGGACCCCAGGCCTCAAACTAAAGGCTGCAGCAGGTCATCTGCCACCACCCCAGCTCCTGAAGGTTCCAGAGGCCACTGGGAAGCCACTGACCACACAGGGCCCCTCTGACACCATCCCAGACCTCATGGCCCCCCAAATTTGTAAACTGAGAGAATACTCTATTTCCAGAGTCCAACTGATCCCCAGAAGACGGCAACAATGCTGTTCCCTCAGCCTAGAGCCTCAGGCCCAGCGCAAGCCAAACGCCTTCACCCCAACCCCAGAAGTCACACCCACCTGAGGCCTGGAGCACTACTGGAGACCAAAGCAGGAAGTCAGCGCTCTGCCCACCTCTGCTGTCTCATTCCAGAATATTCCAGGCAGTGGCTCTTCCCTCCCAACCCCAGGAGAGCACACACTCCCACCCCACCTGTACATGGAAGGAGCCCACATCCTCTACCACCCTGAAGAGAACGCTTTCTCTGAGTTTCTGCTCCTGCGAGGAGCAACTCTGGGGGACAAGGGCTCTCCAAGGTACTGCAACTGTTCTCCTGCTGTTAATCCCATCCCCATGACCACTACCTCTTCTGTCTAAACTGCCTCATGCCCAGCCCCCCAGCCCATGCTTTGTTTTGAAGCTGACATCTGATCAGATCGCCCCTCGGGTCCAGAACCACCCAGGGCTCCCATAGCCTCCTGTGTTACAGCCAAACTCCTCTCTTCCAGCCCTTGAAACTGAAACTGGATGAAGTTTTGGTCTCTTGCCCTCTCCAAATATCACCTCCCCCAAATGCACAGTGCCCTTTTGTAACTGAGCCTCTGTGCCCACCCATTTTCCTCCCTGGAACACCCTGCCCTGGATGCCCTCACTGCCAAGTGGGCTCTGGTGTGCCCTCGAGGGGCCCAGGGTGGTGGTCACGGTGTCCAACTGCCCCCTGCAGATGAGTGCTCCAGGGGCAGATCACTCGGAGGCCGCCTGCTGACCGGCCCGCCTCACACACCCACCACGTCCGCTGGGATGAATAAATTGCCTCATTCAGCCACAGCGCACACCCGGCTCGAGCGTCAGCAGTTCAGCCAAGAGCCCTCGCGTGGAAATCACCACACTGAAGGTGGCAATATTTCACCTTGCCCAGAAATGTACTTCGAGTTCTGGAGTCTCACCAAAGTGTCACTAGGTGACACAGTTGCGTTGTAAACACATGATGGGTGACCTCCTCGCCTTCCAACTGTGTCTGGCCCATCGGGTGCCCCAGGCCCTATCCCAGGGGCTCCCTGTCAAGCCTCTCACCACCTGCAAGGAAAGCACCCCCACTTCACCGAGGTAGATGCCCGCTCAGAGAGGCAAGTGACAGGGCCAGGCCTCAGGCCTCCCGTTGGGGCTGGGGAGGAAGGGGCACTGGGCACAGGGGCAGAGTGCTGGAGGTCAGGGGCCACCTTCATATATCCCAGGCTACAGAGGGAGGAGGAAGAGAGTCAAGAGGATGCAAAGTGATCCCTCCCTCACAGGCCTGGTGAGAAAACTGGCAGGCAGCCTGCAGGGGCCCAATTAGGTGGGCGGCTTCAAAGGCACCCACCAGCAGAGAAGAGCCAGATCCCACTCGAGCCTGGGCAGGAAACCATCCAGCTCCTCGCCACTGTGTGCCCACCCATCCTTGGCAGCACTGCTGGCCACACTCCCAGATCCCTTTGGGGCAGGCAGGCCCAGGCAACCTGGGCCCCTCACTAGAGGCCCCAACAAGTCCCAGCAGAGAGGTGTGTGCACGGTAGGCCTGAGTCCTGACCCCATCGGCACCCGCAAGCTGCATACCTGCCAGAAGCCCTGTCCTCAGTCACAGGCCCTGCTGGGGCAGCCCCGGCCCCACCCTGCTGACCAGGCCTGATTTGCATATGCCAATAGTTGCGCATCCCTTGCCCCCCTTGGAGCCAGCTTGTTTGGAAAACTGCTGGATCTGGCTATACCTGTACCGTGCTGATGTCACTCCAAGCTATTTCCAGCCTGGTTGCCATGGAAACCACAGGGCCTCAGCTCTAGTTAGGAGTTCAATATATAATTTACTTACTCCCCCATCCCCCCCAGCCCCACCCAAAAGAGACTGGGGCGTAAGGGGAACAATCGGCTAAAATATACAATAACACCCTCCACTTCCCTCGGCGGCCTGTGAGAGGCGAGGGGAGGAGGAGGAGGAGGGAGGAGTGCTGTGTAGCCGAACGGTAAATCCATTTTGGAAGAAGGGAGGATGGCAGGCGGGAGAGAAGAGCTTTCCTCATTAACAGGAAGAACGGAGCCTGGCACCTGGGGATGCTTGCAAGGAGCAGGCTCAGGTCTGGCAGGGAGGTGGTGCAAGCCCTCTGCCCAGGCACCCCAGCACTATCCAGTCAAGTCTTCACTGAGGACCGTGGCTCAGGGATGACCCCAGCCAAGCCACCAGGCCGCAGGTGACCAGCCTGTCTGTGTGAAAACCCAGGGCTAGTGAGGGCACTGCTAGTCTAGTGGGCATCATTCTCAGTACCTCAGATGCGCAGATGTCACCAGGGCCTGCTGTCACCATGCAGGGAGCACTGGCCACCTCCAGGCCTCCTATGTGAGACATTCCTAAGTGGTCAGCTGAGGCCTGGGACCAGCACGTACATAGCAAGGTTCAGGCCCTTGCTACTCCCCTCCTCCACAGTAGCATGGGAGACATAGGAGGTGACACAGTCCCCTGTGTAGACAGACCCCCAGAGTGGCTACAGATCACAGCATCTAGCAATGTCCACTCTGAGAGTGAGGCAGGCCGTGCTCCAGGGATACCAAGGCATGTGAACACGCAAGGTAGTCAAGGAAAGTTCCCTGGAGACAGTGCTGGCCTGTGCTAAGGGAAAGACCTCATTGAAGGGGACAAAGAGCACACCTGGGAGGGCCGGTCGTGGTGGCGCACGCTGCAATCCCAGCACTTGGGAGCCTGAGGCAGGAGGATCGGTGTGAGTTCGAGACCAGCCTGGGCTACAAAAGTGAGCTCAAGGCCAGCCTGAACTCCATAGCAAGACCCTGTCCCAAAAAGACCAAAAAAAAAAAAAAAAAAAAGGCACACTTGGGGCAGCAAGCACCGCAGGAAAGCAGGGCACTCCTCTGAGCCTGTCCTAGTGCCTACAGGCAGGAAGAGCTGAGGGCTGCTACCCACCAGAGCCCCGAACCCCCAAGTGTGCCAGCCTTGCCCACCTGGGCCTGGGCTGTCACACAAAGCCACAGAGGCCCTACTGAGTGCACCAGGGATGGTACAGGACTCGACCCAAGGCTTCTTCTCTTCCCTCAGACTGCACAGCTGGGCCTGGCTACAGGAGGGCTCTGGCTGTGTCACTGCTCTCCCTGACCTTCCATTCCCTGGAGACGGTATTCTAATATTTTACTCGAGGCAACTCTTTGTCCTCTGGCCCTCATGAATACCAGGGCTCCTACTTCTGGATGAAGAAACTGAGGCACCAGTTGTTAGTGAAGGAACAGCTAAATAATGAAACAGGCTAAGCATCCCCAGAGGGCCCTGCAGGAGCCCCTTCCTGGGCTGGAAAGCTGGCTGAGGACTCTAGTCTTGCCAATGCCAAAGGGACCATGTCCCCACATGACCAGATCCTGGCTGAGCAGGCCTCTCCCAGGAAGCTCTGCTCCCTCCAGCCCCAGCCCCTGGCTCTCCCAGGTCTGACCTACAGATCCACACTCCTTAAGGCTCTGCCTGCCCATCTACCACCCTCCCTCCACTCTCCCTCTGCTACTTCAGAGTAAACACAGGAAGGGGGCACCCTGAGCCCCGACTCTCTACACTGATCTCCCTCAAGACCAGCCCCCACTTCCGCATCTTCCGTCTGTCCTCCGCACCCCTGCTCTGCCTACTCCACTCCACCCACACTGGCTGCTCTGTGCTCCAACCTCTGGGCCTGTGGTGCACTTTCTGCTCCACCTCCTCAAATCCCTTTCTCCCACAGAGCTCCAGAACGGAGCAGTGAGAACGCAGGCAGCCGGCTCTGATGCTGGCTGTTCCCAGCAGCAGCTGCCAACCTTGGTGCCCTCTGTGAAGTAGGCACAGAGTGAGCCTCACGGTCTCAGTGAGCCCGGTATGCGCAGGGTCAGGCATGGTAGCACACATGCTTGGGAGACTCAGGCACAAGTTTGAGGCCACCCTGGAAGACATAGCAAGGCCTTGTCTCAAAAACCAAACCAAAACAAGTCTGGTGCAAGACCAATCAGGTCCCTTCTTCCTTCTGGTCTCTGCCATGTGCCCTTTTCCATCTGTGCCACTGCCACCCCTCTACCTGGCTTTGCTGTCCTCTCAGGGCTGTTCTAGCCCCCAGCAGGAAGAGCAATCACGTCCATCAGGTTAACATCAGTGTCTCCCAGCAAATCCTCCCGAGGCAGCCCAACATGCCTGGCAGCACTTATACAGTTTCAGGCTAGGTACATAGTAGGTGCTCAGCAGGAATGCAGGGTTGGGTAAGGGGTCAGACACACCTCTTGGGACATAAGTGCACAGGACAAGTGACCCACCCCACGGGCCTTGCTCGAGCTCCAGACCACCCCGAGCTGGGCCCCCAGTTCATCACCCACAAGTGGCACCTCAGCAACTGCAGAGATCTGGGTACTGGGAACACCTCACTGGTATGAACACCTCCATGCCTCTCTTGGGGGCCTGCTGGTGACAGGGCCTGGAGGCAGTGCTCAGGGCCAGGCACACTCCCAGCTGTGTTTGTCCACAGGCAGAGCTGCTCCCCTCCCTCGCTGCCTCGGTAATGTACACACAGCCTCCCAGGAAACTGCAAAAAATGAGTTAATATAACATTATGGCTGAGAATTTAAATACACGGGAGTCAGGCAACACAGACTTACAGTTCCCCAAGCAACTGTAAAAACCACACAAGCAATTCAGGAGCAAGGGCTAGGAATGGATTTAAGGCCATCTCCCTCCCAGACTGACCAGGGCCACTGCACCCTGGCCTCTCAGTGACAGACAGACTCCAAGGGACAGCTCTCCGCAGTCTAAGGGGAGGCAGGCACCAGGAACACACTACCCAGGCTACAAGGCTTACTGGACATAGCACCTTTGGGGACAAAAAGGCACCCACTGCAGGGGAGATAAGACCCTCATGCCACTATCCTGCAAGCCAGGCCCCGGGTCTACAGAACCCTCCTCTCTCACACCAGCTAACACTAAGGTTTCGGCCCACAGGTGGCTCTGTGCCCTGTCCCTGCTGCCCACAGAGGCCTGTCCCAAAGGGCCAGTCCCGGGGCCCTGCTTCACCACTTCCACAAAATGGATTCCTGCCTGTAAAGATGATCCATTCAAGAAGAACAGGCTCAGGGACATTTTGGGGTCACATCCCTCCTCCCTCCTTGGGAGCCTTGGGGCCTTGGGCACACTGCTGGTTCTCTCTGTGCCAGGAGGAAACGTGAAGCAACTCAACAGGAGTCCTTACACCTACCTCCTGGGCCCACACCAACAAGACAAACCAACACACGGGAGACCCTTGGAACGGTGCCCAGCACGTAGCTCGGGCCCAGGAGAGAGCAGCAACGATCACTGCGGCTGCTACTAACGCTGCCGTCGTTGTTGGTTCCTCTCTCACTCAAAAAAAGAATCTGAGGAAGCAGAAATCACAGCTCATAGTACTCAGGGAAATGGAGTCAGAATGCACACAGCTGCTCACACAGTAAAGACGTCCCAGGGCCTGAGCCCCATTCCAAGCCAGGACTCCCCACCAAGCAGCCGAGTCCCATGCACCGCAAGGTCCCTCCGAGGCTGGCACAATCTGGCTTGGGGCTTCCCAGCAGTTGTCAGAGGAGCAGGTCGGTGAGCCGGTCAGAGACAGACAGCAAGCCCCTTCCTTGACCATGCAACCAGAACGGTTCTCCCATGGAGGAGGCCCTGCGCCGGAAGAAGGAAGGATGGTGCTCATTACATCCCTGGATGAGCCTTCCTTCAGCCTGGAGCATGTGGCCAGCAGAAAGGCTCCTAACGCAGGGCTGACTGAATGAAGGGCAGGAACAAAGGGAAGTGAGTGCTGAGACAGGCTGGGGCTCAGGTGTGGATCTTCCTTGCTCAGTTTTCTGGGGACTCTTGTGAAAGATCAAAGCCACCACCAACCAACCCACTCCAGGCTCCCAGTACAGAGGGGTCAGCACCCGCAGAAGGCGTGCCAGGCACAGCCTGGGTACTGGAATCAGGTGCTGAGAGGCCCTCAGAGGTCCCTCAGTTTGATCTGTTAGCATCACAGGGAGGAACCATATGTCCAGCAAAGACACCACAGTAAGGGACAAGAGAGGGCGCAGTGCTGCTCTCGGGGAGCCAGGAGCAGCCTCTCAAGTTGGCAGCTGAGCTGAACCACACATGAGGGCATGCCAGGCACACTGCAAGTGCAAAGCCTCCAGGACAAGACAGGAGAGCAGAAGAGAGGCTGGGCTGCTTGGCCAGGAGTGCCACCACACTAAGTCACAGGAACAGTGGTCCAGGAAGAGCCCAGAAGCACCAGCACCAAGGTTTGGTGCACAGAACCCAGAGCCAGGGGCCTGCCTTTGCACCTCAACCTGCAGCCTCAGTTTCCTCATCTGTAAAAGGGGTACTTACTTCTCCATGTGGCTGTGAGATTAAACAGGGCACTGAGCATCGAAGCAGGTGCCAGGAGCGCAAGCTGTTGCGGCTGCTTCCATAACTGTCAGCAGAAGGGGCCAGAACAGGGAACGCAGGAGAGCCGGGAGTAGTCACGGATCAACCTCCATTCATGTCATAAGGCACAGAAAGATGGACGAGGAAGGGAAACCGTGGACGAGCTGCAGTGGCCCAGGAAGACCTCTCGGCCACCTGCCCAGAACTTAGTGCCCTGCTAACGTCCTTCAACCACTGCCTCAAGGGAGCGCCCGGCCACCTGAAGAGTACTGCAAAATCCTCACCTGACACGATGGGTCACATCACGGCCAGAGGACGTGGGCAGCCCAGGGCGTGTGCAGGCAGAGCCACCAGAAGCCAAGGCTCAGACGTATAACAAAAGGCAGTGGCAACCACAAACGAGCCCTGCGCCCCCCCTGTACCTAGCCTGGTCCCTCACACAGGGCTGGGACTAAGGAAATGACTGCTGGATGGACAGACAGCACAGCAACACGAGTCAGAGATCTTCCCGCTGGCTCCCCCTTCACAGACCTCGGCATTCAGGATTCTGGACCTCCTCCCATGGGTCATGCAGGATGCAGCAGGATATGGGGTCCCCGGACTGTTCTGGGGTGGGCAGGGCTAGGCAGGGGAGGGCGGGGCGGCAGCAGCAGCAGCTGTTCAAGCTCAAGCCTCCAGAAAGTGTCCCGGATGTCCTCTCCTACTCACTGGCCGCTCATCAGCCTCTCATCCTCTCACAGGTCTGGCCCAGACCTCCACCATTTCCTGCTCAGCAAGCCCCACTCACCTCTACAAGGACATCGCTGTGAAGCTGGGCTGGACCCAGCCGGGTTCCTCTTCTCCACAGGGAGTCACACCAGCCCCAGAGGGCAGGGCTCAAGACTTCATTCTCTGCTCAAGAAGCTGGACTGGGCATTCTGCCAAGTGTCCGCCAGCAGGCAGGACACAGGGAAGCCCATGTCTTGGCCCTCGAAGGGCTCACAGTGTCAAAGCTAGGGTCACCCAGAGTCAAGGCTCCTGAGGAGGGGGGCCAGGGAATGCACACCCACCTGCCAGGGCTTCCAGGAGAAGCGGGAAGGGGCAGCCTACGCTGTGAACAGAGCGAGAGTCCAGGCCAGGGGGCATGGGGGCAGAGGGCATAAGGCACAATGGGAAGGGCCCCAGGTAGCAGGACAGCTCCGCAAAGTTCAGGTCCAACAGTGAATGTGGTCACCAGGGAGACCAGGAAGAGAGGGGCCAGGCTGCTCCACAGCAAGGAAGCCAGCACTTGTCCTGGAGACTGCCCTTAGCTCGCTCTGCCTGCAGATGTCACTGGACATCAGTGTCCCCTCCCCCCATCAGGCTTCTGCACGACCAAGACACAGTGGGGGCCAACTATGTCCCACAGTGGGAATCCCCTCCCTGGGACAGTGGCACAGGTCAACCGCCCGGCAGGAGGCTCCCCTGAGCCTGCTTCTGTCACCATGGATATGGCTCTGGAGTGGTCCCCAGGGAGCCTCCTGCACGCACACAGCCCAGGGTGAAGCCAGAACTGAGAGGGCGCCAGCCTGCCCCCATCACAAAGCCATGAGACTCACCTGTCACTTCTGAGTATCTTTCTCCACAGCCAATGGGGAAGTACAAAGCCTGCACTAAGGGCTACCATGGACCTGGGGCGGTGAGCACCTGCCAGCTGGGAAGGGCGCAAAGGAGATACTGAGCTCGGGCTCATGCTGAGTCTGAGGTTGGCATCCCATGGTCAGGCTGTGGACAAGCCCTGGGCACACAGCTGAGCATCCTGCTCTGACACCTGCAGGTGGGTGAGGGCTTGGCGCTGGAGGAGCAGGCGGACGCAGCAGTGGGCACCTGCCTGCTGGCCGCTCATCAGCCTGGTCCCTCACCTACGCCATGAACACACCCTCCCCAACCTGCCAGCGAGACAGGAGCCTCGGGCAGCGTGCAGGCCTCCACCTGCAGCGGCAGCGGGGATGAGCAGACACCCCCAGAAATGTGGAAGACTCTTGCCGTTCAGGCCTTGGTGTAGGGACAGTGAGCCCATTTTATAGATTGAGAAACAGGCTTGAAAGCGGCACTTTCCAAAGTACCCAAGACAGCAGGCAGGAGAAGTCAGCTGGACTGTGAACCCTAAGGTTCAGCAGATCTGGACCCAGCAAATCCAAAGGCCCACAGCCGACGCCAGATGCGACCACTGTCCCCAAGTCTTACGGCATCAGGTGGCACCAAGCTGCCCACAGGTCTCTTGCTCCATCATGCACGCCACCTCCCACAGCTGCCTCACCACAGGCCTTGGCACAGAACCTCCTCCAGCCTGGCACACGGAACCCTCGCCTTCCTCCCATCACGCGTGGGTCCTCCCCCTCCAGGAAATCTTCCAAACTCATCAGTCTTTGCTGGCCAGGTCTCAGCTGTAATGGCTGTCACCTTCATCTTTACGTGTGTCCCATGTGCCGTCACTGGGTCAGACCTGGCTTCTCTCAGCTGTGGACAGGGTGCCTGTCCCTGCCTCTGCCTTGTGCCTCTACAGAGCCCAGCCTCCAGAGGGGCATCTAGGCAGGCATCCTTGTGGTGGCACTAGCTGGGCACCTGTAACACTCAGGCAACTTATGCTCCTAAGGCCCAGCCCCCCCCCAGGGGGCAGCTGAGCTCAGTGCCAACTGTACCCACACTAGCACTGGTCCACTCACCAGCCAGAACCCTGCCTATATCTGTCTCTTCTTACAGAGAGCCCTGGTCTCGGGGGCCCAGGAGCAAAGCCCCGCTTACCCATGCCCTGGCTCTACAGCACTCTGGGCCTCAGTTTCTCCTCTGTGACACGGCAGAGGGGGACCACACGGCTCCACAAGGTTGCAGCAGTGGTCGAGGGGAAGATACATGAGGAATGCTCAGCCCCAGTCCCGGCTCCTGGCAAGGGCCTGGCACGCCTCCAAGCATCGAGAAAGTGCTGACAGCCTGGCCAGAGAGCCACATCCCAGCAGAGAAGGGGCCCGGGCACAGTGCCCAGGGCCTCCCTGCCCACAGTGCGGGAGGGCTGCAGAGCCCTTGCCACCTGAGCACACGCCTCAGCCACAGGGACAGACCCTGCCACCCTGCACACCCCACCCCCTGGAGCGTGTGGCAGAGCTGCGCTGGGGTGTATCACATGAGCCAGTTCCCAGGGCAGTTGCAGCACACAGCAGCCACGGGCGGGAGCCGAGCGGTGGGAATCCCTGCCTTCCCCAGAGTGTCGTAAACCTATCTTCAGCTGCAGTCCTGTGGCTGCCAAGGGCTGCTCCCTTCTGCCCAGCCTGGCACTGGCCTGCACATACCTGCTGGGAGAGGCCTGTGGCTACGGTGGGACAGGGACCCAGGGTCCCCCAGCTCCCTGTCCAGAGGAGGGTACCGTGCTTATTCCAGGGAAGAGGAAGAACAGCAGGCAGGGTCGGTGCAGGGGGAGTGGGGCAAAGCTGGGCAGCCTGTCATGGGGAGTCACGCCGGTGTGGGATGAGGGGTGATGAGACCAACAGGGCCGTGGGAGCAGGGGGTCACCACGGTCGTGTGCTGGAAGGACACCCAGGAGCCACCACAGGGACACGGGAGGGCTGGCGTGGTGGCCACAACGGTAGCTGCAGAGGCAGAGAAGCAACTCAGAGTCAGCCCTGGTAGTATGGAAGCTCTCGGGACTGTAAGCGAGGGTCCTCTACCCTCAGCCTCCTCGGTTCCCTTCCTAGTTCTGCTGTGCCAAGCCCTGGGCAGCCAAACTGGTAGGGTAGGCAGCGGCGGAGCAAGGCAGGCCACCAGGTTCTGATGTAGGCGTGGCTCAGGGAACCAGCAGACCCATTCACCGTCCCGGGGACCCCTCGCACCTGCAGGCCTCTGCCCTGCCTGCCTCTGCCAGCCAGGGCCTGAATTCTTAGGCCCCATGCCCCAGCTCCAGTCTCTTATCACCTTAGTGACCCCAGCTAAGAAGACAGCCCTCACCCGAGGCCTCCCAGGGGCCACCAGGTCATCCCTGGGAGCACCACTGTCCCATGACAAGGGCCTCAGTTTCCCTGCAACATGGAATACCGATCCTTCTTTGCAGGGCTCTCAGAAAGGCTAAAAGGGGCAATGCATTTGGGACCCCTCCCGCCTCTTAGGAGCTGTTCCCAATCCCCATTCCTAGTCTCTGATAACTTTCCGACTCTTTGAAAGAAAGGAAGAAGGAAGAGAGGGAGGGGGAGAGGGAAGGAGGGAGAGCTAAAGGAATGGTCAGCAGAGTGGATCTGCCCCACTTTAGTGTGAACGGAAGCCCATGCCCTCGCTGTGCCTGGACGCAGCCTCTCGGGCCCTGCAGGTGTCTGCATGCGCTGTTCCGCCTGCCTGAAGTGCTCTTCCTGGGCCTCTCCGTCTGGGTGCCCCATGCTCTGATGCCACCTCCTCCAGGAAGCCCTCCTCAGGCTCTCAGATGAGTTCAAGCCTCCTGAGTCTCCACCACCAGACTGCTCCCTCGAGGACCGTGAGCCAGTGACCAGCTTGGGCACTGCCATGTGCTCTTACTGAACAGCTGCTGAATGCCCACGTGAGTCAGTGACCAAACGAGACACAGCTATGGGGACCTCCCAGGACAGGCACCACAGGGTCATTCATGGGTGCGCATGAAGCTCAGAGTCCAGCCTATAGAGCCTGAGAAGAGATCCCAGAGGAGGCGACACCACAGTCTGATAGCAGAAACTCAGGAGCCAGTGTCCACTTTACAGGTCGGGAAACTGAGGTCTAGAGTTACGTCCCATGTCCCGAGAAGCTGCCCTGCTCCAGCTGTTCAATGACTCACCACGGTCCCACGGTGGCCTGCCCCCATCCCCCAGGCTGTCCCACACAGCCCACCCAGGGGATCCACACCCTGCTTGATCACCCCGGAGGCAGGCCACTCAAGGCTAGGGTGGCGCCGGGCACACAGCTACACGGCTGAGCCAGGCAGCTGGCAGCAGCACAGCTCGGAACCAGCTGTTTGGATGACAAACTGCGTTCAAGCTTCATTAGGGTAATCAGGCTCCCCTCCCGGCAGCGCCGCGGAGCGCGACTGTCAACCTGAACTAATCAAACGCGGCCCCAGGACACCGCCTGCCTGGCTGACGAGCCGCTAAGCCGTGAAGCTGCCACCGCTACACAGAGCAGAGCAGCCGTGGGGCTGAGGCCAGGTCCAGCTGCGCCCTGGAGACCCCAGTGGGCTCCCGGGACCTAAGGACCCAGAAGCCTCATCAGTGCTGGGGTCACCACGACCACTCGGTTTCACAACCAGGAAGGACTAAACTCACAAGGGAAAGTGGCTCGAGGCGGGGAGCAGCCGGCCCAGCACCACCCTGTCCCACTGCCTCCCACGCTGCGCTGCAGCCTGAGCCCTGGGACCAGGGTCAGCCAGGTGGCCTCACCTCATCCCTAGACAGCACTGGGCCCAGAGCTCGGCTTCCCAATAGGGACTTCAAGAAGCCCAGTGACAAAGATGGGGAGAGCAGTTTGCCAAGTGTCAGGACTACTACGGGCCACGGTGCAGGGAAGACTGAGGCCCAAAGGGGAGGTCAGGCAGCAGCAAGGACGCAGGCCGCAGAGCTCACAGACCTTGATTTGCTCGTCGATTCCCTCATCCATCTACCCATTCACTTGGCAGACCCCAGCCAGCAGGCACAGGGACTTGCTGAATGAGCAGATGTCTGCGAACATGAACGCACAGAGCCAAGCCTGGTGCTAGGGACCCGGCCACACACTCCGCAGACAACACCGCCGCCTCCTGCGGTCTGTCTCGTGGAAGAGGAGCCGCCTGCCAGAAGCTTCATGACAAATGACAAGGGCAAGGTACAGCAAGCATGAGGCTGCCTTGGAGCCTCCACCAAGGAGAAGAGCCTGCACCAGGTTTGGGATGCTCTGAGCAGGCCGCCTAGCGGAGGAGGTGACACCGTAGCACAGTCCCTCCGGGGGTGTGAGCCCAGCAAGGGCAACAGCGGGCAGAGGAGGGCAGTGCATGTGCCGATGCCCAGGGGCAGAAGGAGCTCAGGGCACTGAGGTTGAACATTGCATCGGTACAAGTGGCAGGTGACAAGAGCTGTGGGACCTGTCACACACCAGCCAGGAAGGAAGAGGGCTTGGGTTCTCACACCAAGGGCAACACAACTCAGAACTGCAGCACTGGCTCTGCACGTCATGGGGAAAGGGGTAAGAGGACCCAGGCCAGGGCCGCAAGATAGCTCAGCAGACTAAGTGCCTGCTTATGCAAGTGCAGGGACTGGGGTTCAATCCCTGGTACCACACACCATGCTGGCACACTGAGGGGGCCACTGAGTCCAGGCGTGATGGCACACACCTATAATCCCAGTGCTGGGGAAGCTGAAAACAGGAGGATCACTGTAAGTCTAAGCTGTGTAGTCCGAACCTGTACCAAGTACATTTAAAAAAAAAGCCGGGGGGGGGGGGGATGGCTCAGTGGACTGAAGCGCCTGCTTAGGAAAGCTTGGGCAGCTGCAGGGACCACGGTTCAATCCCTGGCACCACATGCTGCGCCAGCCCTGCCCTCAGGGCAGGCTGAGCTGGCCATAAAAATAAATAAACAAACAGAAGTTCTGAAACAAGAAAAAAAAAAAAAAAGATGACGATTCAGGTTCTCGGTGCTGCCCTTTCCTAATCCAATCCACAAACAGCGCAGGACACCAAGCTGCCACAGAAGGGACAGTGTGCAAGCCTAGACAGAGACCCCTCCACTGTGAGATGCCATCGGCAACAGGTGGGTGGCAGGGCTGGGAAGATAGCTCCGTGGCATAAGTGCCTGCCTGGCAAGTACAAGGTCGTAAGTTTGAACCCTGGTCCCACAAAAAAAAAAAAGTAACAGGTGGGTGGCAAAAAAAAGCAGGCGTTAAGACACAAGGCAGCCCCCCTGGGGACGGGCAGAGGCTACATGCAAGTCCATGGCTGAATGCTCCAGATGTGTGCACTCTCCTGTATCAGGACAGGTTCCAAAGCCAGGCGTGGTGGCACATGCGTGGAATCCCTCTGGGAAGCCAAGGCAGGAAGGCTACAAGTTCTGGTCCAAACCCAGCCTGGACTACAGAGCAATGTAGACAGACCCTATCTCAAAGTTTTACAAAATGACAAATGGCCCATGGAGGGAGCTTAGTGTAAAAGCCCTGTGTTCAATCCCCAATATGCCCTCCTTTCCAGAAAAAGCTGAGTCCCTCAAGAAAGCCAGAATTCACCCCTCTGCTTCTCCACACATGCAAAATGAAAACAGTGACCATGGCTGCCTCACCAGGGGTGGAGAGGTTTAAGGGGCCTAAGAGGAGGGCACACCACCAGGGTGCATTCATGCCTGGCTCATGACCACCACACTGAAGCACCTGACTGTGCCTGGCACAGCGGGAGTGCTGGCCTGGCAGATGTGAGGCCCTGGGTTCCATCCCTAGCACCTCTTTAAAAAAAAAAAAGCAGCAAGTGTCTGATTTCCCCCAACACCTTGGGCTGCTTTGGGCCTCAGTCTCAATAGGGCAAAGTGGGAAACACGCCTCATCCGGGCCCCTGCTTACATCCAAGAGCCACTCAGAGATCTGTATCACGCAGCTCAGCACATAGCACACGCTCAGGCAGCAACCTGCCTCCCATGGGCGCACCCCAGGGCCAGCAGCAGAAGTCAAGCTGGGGCCAGGTCTCCAGGTGGCCACATTACCTACTGCATGCCAGACCCACCCTGGGCATCCCTGCCAGGGGCCCAACAGGATACTGGAACACAGGCAGAAGGTACCAGGAGCCCAGCCAAGGCAGGCATCGGGGCAGAGTTCTGTGGGACCAGGTCTGCCAGGCCCTGGACACACAGCTGGAGGCAAAGCGAACCCTAGTTCCCCCTCCAGAGCCCGAACACCTCCCCATCTCCCTGGGCTTGGGCAGCTAAGAGACACCTGAGGGTGTCACCACCACCCATGTTCCTGCAGGCCCCGCTGTAAATTACTTTCTCATTGTGTGCCAAAGACCTGGGATGGGGCCAGAGGGTCAGAGCCATCCTTGACGCAGCTTTATAGAGAAGGAAAATGAGTATCCAAGAAGTCTGGTGTCTGAGGACTGCTGGTGAGAGGTCCGGCAGTGGCAGAATGACTGGGATCCCACGTCAGCCTCCTGGGTACAGCACAGGCACCACCACCCCCCCCCCCGAGCTCACCAGCATGGTCAGTGCTCAGTCCTCCCCACAGCCTGAGAGCAACTCATTCCCACAGTCACTCAGTCAACAAACACCCACTGCGCTCTTGCCGCAGGCACTAAGAGCCAAGGGTAGGGCAGGGAAAGAGGCCGCAAGGACATAAAACCCGAACAGGCGACAGCCTATCACACACAAAGCCAGGTATCCCAACGCTGGCGGAGGTGTCACCATGCCAGGTGCTATGCTAAGTATCACTGCTAGGGATCCTCTAAGCAGCCCCACAAAAAGGTACACCTGTCCCCATGAGGACAGAGGGCCTCAGGGCCTCCCGGGCACAGGACCTGACTGGGCCGGCAGCCCTTCCACCCTGTCTGTCCAGCAGCCTGTTTGCTGAATTAATACTCAGAAACTTCACCCTGCCCACCGGCAACACAACCTGGGGATGAGCCCAGGCCCAGGATGCCACACCTACCCCATCTGTCAGTGAAGAACTTGTAGCCCAGCCTGGAATGCTCTCCTCCCTACACAGCCCTAGTTGACACCTCCCCTTTGCCCCTCAGGCTTGGTCTGAGCCCCGGTACACATCCTGTGCTTCCTGCACGGCCGCACCCCACACACACCCCCACACACACCCCCCACCCAGGCACTGGTGTGCATCCCTCTGCTCGGCCACCAGGGCTGCGATCTGGGCCGCTTTCCCGGAGCAGCCTGTAGCCCTCAGCACAGAGTAGGGCCTCCGGACCCTTGCGAAGTGAATCGGTCTACTGCACAATTCCAGCCTGCACAGAGCTGAACTGGGGAGCGTGGACAGTGGACAAGAACGCACCCGGGCAGAGGGCAACAGCCTGGTAGCCAGTGGCACTCAGAACACTAGGCTCCAGGGACCAGAAGCACTGAGAAGCAGGAGCACTGATGTGAGAAGGGGCCAGGGTGGCCAGCTCAGCTGGGGTTGGGGGAGGGGGGACTGGAAGCCCTCAGGGCTCCCAGTTCCAAGCATCCCCCAGGCCACTGCCTCAGGCACCAAACTTCAGGGACCAGGCACCCCACCCCCCACCCCCGTCAGGCACCCACCAATCTGGGGCCAGCTGGCCACCTATACAGGCTGCAGCCTGTGACCTTGCCCCTGCCAGAGTGGCCTCCTCCGGCTGATCACACCAGCTGGCACCAAAAGACAGAGCAGATTGGGTGAGTGCCTTGCTGCAGAGGGTGGCAGGGGCACGGGTGGCAGGCTGTCACTGATGGGCTCCAGCCAGGATCTGTGAGGGCCGGAGGGGCCCAAGCACTGGCTGCAGCCAGGACAGCAGATGGCTGGGCTTACCTGGAGAAGCCTCCCCCACCAAAGCCTCTGCCCTGGGACCCCCAAGATGGGCTCTGCAGAGCCCAGTGCCCTCTGCCCTGATGTCCCTGTCCTTCCTCAGTGTCACTGCCCTGCCCCCACACCATACACCCCCTCCCCTTTTCTGGTCTCTGCTTTCAGTCCTGCCACCAGGCAGACCCCGTAAAGATTCCCTTCCCCATATTGGGGAGAATAAAACCAAGCCCCTTCCTGGGCCCACAGCGCTGCACAACCAACCCCTGCAATCCCCGCTCACCCATCCCCA
The DNA here is from genome assembly GCA_004027025.1 of Myocastor coypus. Taxonomy (NCBI): domain Eukaryota; kingdom Metazoa; phylum Chordata; class Mammalia; order Rodentia; family Myocastoridae; genus Myocastor; species Myocastor coypus. The sequence continues at coordinate 35,406 of PVJA010000113.1, read as the reverse complement.
GTGCTCCAGCCACATGGCCCTCCCTCCAGTGCCACAGGGCCTTTGCACCTGCCTGGCAGGTGCTCTTCCCTGGATCTCCTGCGGCTGGCAAATCCAGTTTGGTCAGGTCCTGGTTCCAACAACTCCAGGTGGAGTGGCCTCTCCAGCACCCTGGCCAGGGCCCTTCGTGGTCCCACTACAAGTCTCTCCACTCTTCCCCACACTCAGGGACCTTCTCCCTCCCTCCCTGTCTCCCCATCAGCCTGTGTGTCTCGGGGTGAAATCTGTTTCATGAGCGAGGGCCTGACCTGCCAGTCTGCAAGTACAGATGAGATGGGCGGAAGCGCACTAGGAGTGCCTGCCACCCTCCAGGGGCACCTCCTCACACCTTGCACCCACTGCTGCCCGGTCCTCACCTCCTCCCCTGCTTGACACTGGGCTCCTCCTCAACATGCCTCTCCAGCCTGCGTGTGGCACTGTGCCCTCCTTGCCCTTGTGCCCCAGCCTGCCCACCCCTGCCTAACCCTCAGCAGGTCACCCCCTACCTCCTGAGCCTGTTTACAAGCCCTGGAACCATAGCCCATACTTTGCTCTTTTTTTTTTTCGGTCCTGCTGGACAAACTCCTGTTCATTCTTCAAGACCCAACTCAGCCGCACAGCACCTGCCTGGCAAACACAAGATCCTAAGTTCAACTCCTGGTGCAAAAAAAAAAAAAAAAGACCCAACTCAAAATGTCACCTCTTTTAGAAAAATCCTGCCTGATTTTTCTCTCTCCTCCTGCATTCATCAGGACTCTCCATGCTGCTAGGGAAGCAAACACAACTCAGGAGAGCTCAGTTGAGAGAGGGACTGTGTCCATTCATGTAAGTGAAAAATTGCCGGGGTGGTCTCAGACACAGCTGGCTGCAGACTGCAGACCCCTGCTCTGCTCCATCCACAGGAAAGCCTTCGTGGACACCGCCCTCTGGCTGTGGCTGTGGAGGAAGGTGGCAGCCCCACATTCCCACCCTCCAGTCCCAGGGGTCTCAGTTCTGGCATCCCTGATCCTTAGGGAAAATTCCAGGGCAGGTTCGGATGCGCTCAGAGAGGAGTTGTACCCATTCAACTGCCCATTCCACAGTAGATCCTCATGGCAAGGAGGGGGGTGCATTCGAGCCGGGCCCATCTAGGTCTCATGCTTGCCCCAGGAGATGGGGGTCCCCAAGAAGAAGACCCTCTGGGTCCCTGGAATCCACTCTGCACATAGCTCCTCTCAGTCTCCACACATCCCCACGCTGCACATCTGTCTACCCGCCCAGCACCCCACGTGTTCACGGCTTTCACAGCACATGAATTCCAGCTTCCCCCCAGCGGGGTCCCTGGGGCCTGCTCCCAAGAGCCCCACAGGGCCTGAGATCTTCGCCCAACTGCATGGAGGTCGGCAGTGCTGAGAGCACATGTGCACGAGTGTGCAGGAACGGGTTAACCATCACCCCTGGCAGGCAGCAGCTCTGCATTTGCACGGAGGCCTCAGGGGGACACAAAGCTTAAAAGGCAACAGGGAAGCCAGGAGGGAGGTGCCCAGGGGGCCAAGGGCAGAGCCCAGGCTCAGAAGCCCAGTCTGCAGGGGCCACTTGGCCAATCCCAAAGAGCTGACTGAGGGGCCTCGAGTGGAAGGGCTGGGAAAATAATTACCGAGGAGGCCCGGGAGGGAGGCGGGAGGCTGGCGAGAGGCTTAATGAAACTGCTAACGCGTTAGTGATTCCTGCCTGCTCAGAAGGCGGAGGCAGACAGCCATGTTGCCAGCTCCTGCGATGAGGCTGCCAGGCGGGACGGGCTGGGCACGCACAGGCAGCAACAATAGGCACCTCTTCATCATCTGTCTCCCCACACGTGACTCTCGGAGGGCAACCTTAATGCATTCGAGTCCGGACGACAGTGCGTCTCCACACAACTCCTGCTACACTGGGCTGGCGTCTGCTCAGATGTGTGATACCCAGGATGGCTAACATTTGGATGAAACATGCAGTTTCAGAGACTGAAGGGCCTGGGCAAGCAGGGTGTGTGGTCCCATTTTCCAGATGGGAAAATGGGGGCCCTCGGAGGTCATCTACATGTGCCCCATGGTGGGGAGCGGGGGATATTCTAGAAAATATCAGCCCCTTAAGTCAGCCTGCGGGCAGCCCCTCTTCTCCCCGCCCCCACACCTGGGTGGGGTTAAGCAGGCAAATGGCACAACGGCCCACTACAGATGCCCTTCAGAGTCTAGAGCGAGCCACACACAAGACCTCAGCAGGCAGGGGCCCCACCCGGCACTTGGACTGCAGGTCCAGGACTCAGGCCCCACTGGAGGTGACAGCTTGGAGGTCAGTGAGGTTCTCGCTACAGATCTCAGCGCGCAACATCTCCTGGCAGCGCAGGTTAAGCAATGGTTAAGCAATGCACTCAGGTCACACGGCTAGACGGCTACTGAGCCCAGACTCGGAGCTGAGGTGTGGGATCCCTAAAACATGCACTTTTGTTCAAATACCCACAGGGCACCATGAGCTTTGAGTACTCTCCTGCCTAGCTGATGAAAAAATTTAGCGGTGCACAGAAGCCAGGGCCTCATGCACCGGGGTTCTCTGAGCAGCAAACTGCCAGGAGGTCCGTGGCAGGGGTTGTGACAGCTGCCTGAGGCCAGAAAGACCCACAAAACAGTGGTCTCTCTGCTTGGGCCCTGTGTCAGCCCTGTGCAATCCCCACTGTGGAAAATGGGAGCACTGAGGCTCAGGTGTGGACAGCCACGTCCCTGCCACATCACCCCCGCCGGGCAAGGGCACAGCCCTAAAGAAATTCAACCACTCATAGGATGGTCCTGCTGCTGGGCTCATCTGAGTGGAGTGGCATCTGTCCACTCCAATGGTCCCCAGAGATGCAGATCTGGGAGCTCCCACCCTGGGGACAGCCCAGTGGCCAAGACCTCGGGGACTAGCTGGTCCCCCACATCAGGGGCTACACCAAGGACCAGTAGTCCCATTTCCACCTCACTGGTCCCTTGGAGCCTTCCTAAACCCTGAGGGGGGCTCCTTTCAAGGGGTCCCAGCTGCTCCTGAGGTCTGTCCCCATTTGCTCCTGGGTCTTTCTCCAGAGAGCTGTCCAAGGGTGATGTGACCTTTGTGGGTACAAGACCTCAGGGCAGGAGGGTGACTGACAGAACAAGTGAACAAATGATGCCACTGAGACCACTGCCGCTCCTCTGGGTACAAGTTCCTTTTCTGTCCACTGAAAGAGACAGTTAGCCCACAAGTCCAGCTGGACAAGAGGCCGAGGGCATCCCAGGAACAAGATTTGAACCCAGGCAGCCCATATCTCAGCCTCAGGCTCTGCTCTGCCCTCATTTCTAAAGACAAGTCCAAGCTCTTGGGCCTGATCCCCAGACTCTCCTACTCCACCCTGCCCCCACCCCATCCCAAGGCCCCCAGCATGCCCTAGCCCCCTGCCTGACAAAGACCTTGGGGTGCACAGCCATCGAGGGCTTAAGCCAAGGTCAGAGTCATCAGGACGAACAAGGTCTCCCACTCAGATGGCTGCCGCCAATCCCTCATTTTTCCACACGCCAAAGCTGCCTCCCTCCCCATCATCAACGCAATAAAGGAGGAGGGGGAGGGGAGAGGAAAGCGCAGGGGAAAGGAGGGGAGGGGCGCCCCCCCACCGCCCACAGCAGGCTCCTTTCTGGTCAGGGGAAAAGCCTCTAATGAAGGCCCCACGATGCCGCTGAGCCGCGGTGTCAGCCAGGGAGCCCCGCGGAGCTGCGGGCCGCGCATCTCTGCCCCCAATTAGCACACAGGTCCTCCATCAAAGCGCGCGCCTGCTGCCAGGAGCAGAGGCCACAGGGACGGCCCTTCCAGCAGTGGGAGGAGGCCGCGGCTCTGTGGCAGGCCCTGGCCTCTGCCCCTTGCCTTTCCAGGGGTGGGGGGGAGGGCCCCCCACTCACTCACTCACACCCCCTCCAATCAGCCAGCTTAGGGCAGACGCCGTCACCCCGGGGGACGCGCTAATGAAGATGGCCGACATTAATCTCTTCCCTCTCCCGACAGGTCAATTTATAGTTCTGTGGGGAGCCCTGGCGCTCGGCCAGAGGGCCTGACATAACTCTCCCCGATCCCCGGGAGGACATGGTGGTGGGCTTGATGGGCAGAAGGGGCTGAGGTCCCTGGGGACAGGTCCTACACCTGAGCACCTGCCACTACTGCCCCTGCAAATACAGGTGGGAGAGATCCAGAGCCCCCAAACTCCAAGGCTGAGGGTCAAACCCCATGGGTCCCTGCAAGCAAAATCACACCTTGGCTCCTGCTCGGCTCACGGATGGGAGACCCCACAGAGGCAGCAGCTTCTGCCTGGCTGCTCCTCACTGTCTCTCTATGGGAACACAGACCTGTCCTGAAAAAGCACAAAGCTGGCCATGGATGCAGGACCCCGGGGACGCACTACCCCAGGCCCTGGCTCTCCCAGAGCGCCCAGCAGAGTGGGAGGCAAGGTGGCCCTGGAACTGCCCTGCCATGCTGACAGCGGTGACGGCAAGGGTCACCAGGAGCTGGGGCTCACAGGCAGGAACATACTCCATCAGTCTGCCAGGGAGGTGGGGGCCTGTAGATACCAGTGAGGATGGAGGTGTAGGCAGGGCAGACCACCTCTGGGCTCAGGGGCTTGAAGACCAAGGGACATCTGGCTCATAGGGGAGGGGAAAGACAGAGGAGATGGAGAAGCCCAGCCTCAAGGGACACTCGGGAGTTTGGCCTAGTTTAGGCTTGTGGACAGCTAAGGAGTTTGCCTGCTCAGTGCTGCATTTAGAAAGAGCCCTGGTGCTGGCATCCCAGTCTGAAGCTCACAGCACAGGAGCAGAGGTTCATCTGGGTCAGAGGGAAAGGGGTAGAACCAACAGGACCCCACTGGCTGGACAGGCAAGTGCCAGAGCATGCCAGTTGGGATATGGAGTGGCAGTGATATCACAGGCCTGGGGAAGGCTAAGACACTGGGCTGCAGAGCTCCCAGCAGGGGCCAGAAGCCAGGCTTGGTCGTGGGTGAGGCCAGGACCCAAATGTTGGCCTCACATTCTAAATTATGAGCAGACTGGACTCCAGCTCGGGGAGCACATCACTTCCTTTGGGAAGCCACAGAAGATTCTTGGGGGAGGAAGCAGGAAGCCCCTTCCTCACGCCACACTGCACCGAGAGGGCATCAGGAGGCCTCGCTGCCCCCTCATTCCAGTCAGCTACAGAGGCCGCCACTGGGCCTTCACTTGCTGGTGCCCCATGAATGGGTGATGTGGACACCCCTTGGCCCCAGGCCCTGGGTCCTCCTTCCTCACCTTCTCACCCTCCTTCAGGGCCACCTATCCCATCTGCAACTCCCGGGCCACCTGGTGTACCCTTCTCCTCTAGGCTGGAGACCCAGGCCCCCAAGACTAAGAGATTTGCTTTAAGATCTCTCAACTTAGGTGTTACGGCCAGGAAGGAGCCAGGGACTGCCTGGCCCAAAGTACACTCCTACAAGAAGGAGGAAAAAGCACAAGGCCTAAATAAAGAACCCCAGCGCCACAGTGGCGGCATTATGGTGGTGGGACAATGGATGTTTTTTTTCATCTTTTTGACAATGAAATATTCATCAACTCACTCCATTGCCATGAGTGCCTCAGAAGGGACTGCTCTCTGGCTTTAGCTTCCAGCAGCACCCCCCCGGGGGGGGGGAGATTTTGGCTGGGCCACTTCCCAACTGGGGACCTGGAGCCAGCTATTTGCCCTTTTGGCCTCCATTTTCTCATCTGTACAATGGGGACAAACATCCCCCACTCTGACAACAGGGTCATGGCTGGTGCACAGTAGGCGCACAGTAAAGTGCCAGCCTCTGAGCATCACACCCCCGCGCTCTCGCCACCTGTCCAGCCTCCAGAGGGAACTTGAGACGCCTCCACGTGCCAGACACTGCTGGCGCTTGCTTGGCGGGCATCAGGCCGCCCGGGGCAGGGGCCCACCCTCCTCTCCGCCCCCGCCGCGCCCGCGCCCGCGCTGTCCCCTTACCCTGGCGGCCGGAGGGCCGGCATCGGTCCCGCAGGAGAGCCCAGGCAGCGGGGCCGGGCTCCGGAGCGCGGGGCGCGGGCGCGGGCAGGGCGCACGGGGGCGCGGGCCGCGCGCTCCGGGCCGTGCGCCCCGCGGCCGCCGCGTCCTCGCCTCCAGCGCGGGCCCCGCGCGCCCCGGCCGGCCCGGGGGCAGGCCCTGCGCAGCGCCGCGCGGGTTGGGGGCGGGCCGCACGGGCCCTGGAGAAGCGCCCGGGCGACGCGGGCTCCCGGCGGGCGCAGGCGGCGCCGCTGCGGTGGCCCGCCGCTGAGTGGTGGGACGCGATTTACTGGCTGCAATTCCCGGCGCCCCTCGATGGCACTTAAGAGAGACCGGGAGGGAGCCGGGGAGAGCGGGCGGAGGGCGGGCGGAGGAGGGGCGGCGGGAGCTGTGCGCGCCGGCGGGGGAGGGGCACGGGCGGGGGCGGGCGGGCGGGAGGTGGGGAGAGGCCCGGATGGAGGCGGCGGGCGGCCGCGGCGCGCCGGGCTGGGGTGGGGGGGCCCTGCCTGCAGCCCCCGCCCACCCGCGCCCAGCCCCCACGCACCCGCGCCGCTGGGGGGCAAGGCCCGTCCCCCCGCCCTCGCAAGCCCCCGCCCTGCCCCCGCCCTACTGTTCCCCCCCAGCCTACCCCCCAAAACGCGCCTGCTCTACCCCTGGCCCCTCCATCGTCGTTGCCACCCGAGATCGGGAACTCTTGGCCCACGCGGCCAATCCAGCCTGAAGCCATGCTTGGTTTGACACCACAGCATTTTTGTGTTGTTTTTAATTAGAATTAATTCCCATCATTTAAAAATCGGGAATTTTCACATAAAAATCCACGCAGCAGCTCAATTTGGAAGAGAGGAGGCTCGGGCAGAAGCCTGCCCCTCCCGCGGTACGGCTTGGCAGCAGGCTTGAGAAGCACCGGCCACAGCTGGCCCACCTGCCCGCCCCGGGCACGCGGGCTGTCACACCGTGCCAGCACGGGCCTGGCACCCCAGCTGGGCACTCTGCCGGATGCCCACCAGATGCCCACCTCGCCACCCTGAAGGCCTCCTCTGGACAGCCTGGGCGCTGCTGCCAGCCTCTCCCACTGCCCACGGCCCCGCAGGAGGTGGTGCCTCCCGCCCCGCCTGCCTGCTTGCTTCCTCTCTGCCTGGCACTGGGGCCTCTGCGGCTGCGCTGACACCACAGAGCTCTGCTCTCTGGCTGGAGTCTGCCTCCATCCTGGCTCTGGGCCTGGCCCACAGTAGGCTCTTAGTGAGTGTTGGCTGAGCAGCAACCGAAGAGCAACAGCAGGGACTGGGATTCCACAAGGCGCCCTGGGCCATGGCAGGCACAGGGCACAGGCCCCTGCGGCTCATGTTCATTTTAAAAGCCCCAAATGTTCATTCAGGGCAGCTCTCACCAACCCAGAAAGCTAATGACTTCCATGCTTTACTTTTCTCCACCTTAATCCCATTGCTAAGGCTGCTGGGCTGCTGTCGCTCCTGCCCTCAGACTGGCACGGACTCTCTCAGACGGTACAGCTTCCAGGAGGCCAGAGCCTCAAGATCTGAGGGGAGTGCTGCCTGGCACCCTGCAGGGAGGACGAGAGCTAGACAGCACTCCAGCCCCACACAGTTGGCTGAGGCGTCACCTGAGCAGGTGTCTCGGGTACCACTGCATCTTGCTGCCCCCTGAGCAGAGCCCACAGAGGAGCCAGGCAAGAGCTGCCCTTTGACAGGCACCAGACACACCACAGGCTTTACTAAAAATCTGGCACACACCGGCCTCCGCCAGGATCCCACTTTACAGAGAAGAAATGGGGTGGGAGAGCCTGACCTCCACCTCCAGGTGACAGATGGGGTAGGGCACTAACCACAGGTATGGTTTGCAACAGTGTTGCCACCCCAAAGAAAAGCTAGACCCCTCGCACTGGACAGGCTCGCAGCAGGTCAGATGGGGATAGGTCCCTTTGATGGAGAGCCCGGCACCTGCATCCCAGGACTGGCCCCAGACAGGGTTCCCTCCTAGACCCCTGCACAGCCTAGGCAAATGCCAGGACCCTGTCCCCACCTCTTAACTACCAGCTTGCCTCCATGGCCCTGGCAGGTGCGTTCCTCCCTGAGGAAGTGGGCCTGGTTCCATAGCCAGCAGCCACACACAAGTTGCAAACCCCTTCTTGGCCCTCAGTGTTCTCATCTGTGACCCAGAGGAACAACCCCATAAGGTTGGGGACCCAAACAGGACAGCAGACTGGCAAGAAGGAGGGAGAACCAGGATGCCAAGGGCTCAGACTCTGCGGTGAGCCATGCTGGGTTTGGATCCTGATTCCCCTGCCTTCTAGCTGTGATACCTGCTCAGGGCCTCAGTTGCTTTGTCTGTAAAATGTGTAGGGGCCAAGCCCAAGAAAATCAACTGACTTTGAAGAAACTGTTCCTTTTTTTTTTTAATACTGAGAATCAAACTCAGGATTTTGCATTTCCCAAGCAGGCACTGTGCCACTGAGCTATCTCCAGTGACTTAAGAAACTGTAAGGAGTTCAACAGGGGACAGTACACATATCCCCTGAGCACAGCCAGACAATCATGAGGGCCCATCAAGACTGTGATCCTTACAAGGGAAACGGGAAGGGGAGAAACTTTTCAGCTGCACGTCCCAGGAGGGTTCCTCTCCACTAGTGATACTCGAGCAGCATCACTGAGCTTGAGCGAGTCTCCATGCCCCGTTCCAAGCTCAGAGAAGCTCTCTTGCTGTCCCCAGGAGACCACAGGACCTGACTTGGTTCAGAAAATCAGCAGACAGGCCTGTGCTCACATTCCACCTCTGCCGGCTGGGGCCCTCTAGGCAGCCTCCGCTTCCTCGGCTGTTAAGTGGGGGCAGAGCAGCTCCTGCAGCAGCCGTCTCTTGGGGTGGTGCTCAGAGCTCTGCCCAGTCTAGCAGGCTAAAGGGCATTTGGCCCATCTGGGGACCCTGGCCACGAGTCCAGGGGTGGCAAGATGGGGAGCCCTTACCTGGAGCAGGAGTAATCCAAAAAAAAAGAAGGGCAAAGAGGAATCTGTCTCCCAGCACCTGACACAGCCTGGGCCAGCCCTTGTCTACAGGCCTGGCAGTGCCCAGGCTGCAGAGGCTACAGGCCTCGGGAGTCATGATCAGCAGGGGCTTGGGGGAGCATTTGAGCTCCTCAGAGGCCAGGATTGTCCTAGAGGACAAGCCGGAGACACCACCTGGAGAGCAGCACCCTCACAGAGTCGGGCCCCCACCAGTCCCCAGTTTTCTATGCTATCTCCATAGTATCAGCATTATTTGCAATCCCCTGAGGTCCAGGAGTGTGCAGGAATCTGGGGGTCTTGATCCCTACCCCCCACATCTAGAGCAGCGCTCAGCATAGGTAGGTGATCAACAGATACTTGCCATAGAATAAGAATTCTCCAGCAGCAGGAGTGACGCTTAGCCACCAGGATGGGTGGCAGAGCGCCCTGCCTGTGTGCGACTCCCCTTCCTGGATGGCCTAGGCTGGCCTCTGTACCCTCCCATCTCATCTCCCCTCAGCAAGGGTCAGGAGGTGTCACTCCCACCCGGCTGCCAGGAAGCTGTCTCACCATCACTGCCACAACAGTGCAGCAAGGCTTCTTGAGCGAGGGGGGGATACGGGCAATTTTCTGGCTTGCAGCTCGCTCCAAGGCTATCTGGTATCACAGACGGCCCCAGGTCCCAGGGAGGCCCTGTTCCAGTGGAAGCAACCTGGCACTCCTGCCCTAGAGCCTGGCAGGGCTTCTCCAGCCCACTCCAGCCCACTCCAGCCCAGAACTGGAGGGGTTTTGCAGCAGAACCCCAGGATGTCATCTAGGGGCTGGGCTCCCACCCCTCACGTGCGCATGGCACTCCCCCGTTACAGTTTACAAAGTGCGTTCACAGACATTATCACGTTGGCTCCTAAACACCCCCTAAAAACCACAATAAATCTCTCACGCGCTGGCTCCCAAGCCCACCGGCTGCTGCGTAATCAGTGAGCAGAGAGGCCTCAGGGCCCAAAGCCTGCCAAAGCTGCAGCGGCGCCAGCAGGGCCAGAGGGGGGTCCACGTGGGCGGGTGGCAGGTGGCGGGTGGCAGGCCCAGCTGGGGTGCTGCTGGAGAGAGGAGCAAGCCCGAGGCCGAGCCTGCAAAGGCAAAAAAAATATGCTGTCTGGATCCCAGAGTTCTCCTGGGAGGAGAGGGCAGTCAGACAGCTTCAGGGACAGACAGGTGGGAAGCTATGCACCAAAGGATAGGCTGACTGGCCACCAAGCAGATCTGGAGGACTCGATAGCACTTAGGAGCAGGAGCGGGAATACAGCAAGGCCATAAAGTGGTTCTCCTGGGGCCAGGGACAGCCAGCTCCAGCTGGCTCCTCTCACCTTTGGCTGCTCTTCACCCTGAGAGAGCAGCCCTGGGCCTGCAGAGGCTCTGGGACGGGCCCCTGGACAGGTCATGGGGTGAGCCGGGCCTTTGCCTGCTATCTCAACCAGGAGTGTCCTTGCTGCCTATTGAAATCCTAGCCCTCCCTGAAGGACACTGCAGCATCCACAGCCCCTCTCAGCTCCCACAGGCACCAGGATCCCCTATCTCTGGACTGGGAAGACCCTCTCCTATTTCAGACTTCATAGCCCCCCAAGGGCAGGGGCCCTAGCACAAAGAAAGAACATCTATTCATGAATGGACACAGAGTCCAGGCATCGAGAGAAGGGGAACACCTCCCCACAGGGCTGTAGGAAGAGGTGACAGCCAAGCAAGAGACCCAGCAAGCACACTTCCTTCGGTGTCTTCAGTCCAGGTCCCAGGCTTGGGCAGCCACAGAGAAAGAATCCTCAGTTGCCACAGCCCAATCAGCCAGCAGCTGTGGTTGGCTTTTGTTTTTTAACATTTCCCTTGGTTTTCAAAGCTCTAGGAGCTCAACTTACAAACTGTGGAAAGTTCAAGAAAGTTTAAATAAGCAGGGAGAGGGAGGGCCTGGCCTGAGGGGGCTGTGGCTGCCCTGGCAGGGCTCCTGCCCAAGCGCAGGCTGTGCGGCTGCCCAGGAAGCCTCAGCCTTGACCTCTGTGCTGCAGGGGCAGCTGATCTGCCTCGTGGGCGGCTGTGGCTATGTCATGGAGGCCTGGAGCAGGTGGCAGCTTCCCTGTGGCCACTGTTGAAAGGAGTCAACATTTTCCCTTCCCAGGCCCCAGAGGGTGTGGCACTGCAGCCCCTGTGAAGCCTTGATCCCGTGGCATATGCTGCTGGGAGACCTGAAGGGATGCAGGGAGCCAGGATGGGGCAGGTGTCCATCATTCTGGGTAAGGCTTCTGAGTCCACAGCCCCCAGGACTAGTGGTAGGGGGCCGAGGGAGCTGAGCTGTGTAGTGAGACCCTGAACCAAATACATAAAAAGACCAATAACCCAATTTTAAAATGGGCCAAGACCTAAACAGGTAGTTCTACAAAGAACGTCTACAAATGGCCAACAAACATATAAGAAAGATGCCTAACATCATTAGTCACAAATCAAAACCACAAAGAGGGAGTGTTTCCCACCCGCAGGGAGAGCTGAAATCAGGAACAGCAGTAGCAAGGCTGGTGAGGGTGCAAAGGACTGGAGAATGCGAGCTCTGCTCACAGGAAGGTAAAACAGTGCCCTCCCTCACTGGGGAAAATAGTCTCCATTTATCAGAAGGAAACACAAGTTACTGTGTGAGGCAACAACTCCCCTTCTAAGTATACGCACTCAAGGGGAAATAAAAACCTACATCCTCACAAAGACACATGTGAGCGCCAGTATCCGTGTCATTCATAAAAAGTCACAAACTGGAAACAGTCTAAATGCACATTAATAGATGAATGGACAAAATGGGATAACTCCATGCGGGGGACTATTATTCAGCCACGAAAAGGCGCAAAATACTAACTCAAGATACGATGCAGGTGAATCGTAAGAACATTATGCTAAGTGGAAAGAAGGCAGACACAAAAGGTCACATGTTGTCTGATTCCATTTCTAGGGAATGTCCAAAATTGGCAAATCCACAGAGACAGAAAATAGATTAGTGGTGGCCAGGGTGGGAGGTGGGGGGAATGGGACTGACTGCTAATGGGTCTGGGGTTCTCTAGAGGATGATTAAATATTCTGGGAGCAGATAGGTGTCAGGGGTTCACAATGCCATGAATATGCCAAACGCCACAGAGTTATATACTTTGAAAGGGTGGATTTTATGGCCTATGAAGAGTATTTCTGTGAAGCTGTTAACACATGGGGTCCCTGCATCTCTGTCTACTCTGCTCCCAGCCCTGCCCCCTGCCCAGCTTTAGCCCCTTGTGGCTCCTAAGCTACCATCCCGGGACACGGGAACACCACAGTAGGACAGCTCTTAGGGAAACAGGACTCTGCCTCCTCCACAGCTCCACCCTTGCTTTACACCTTCTCTCTGGCTAGACCTGCTTCCCCAAACCCTCTGGGCCTCCATTCCAGTGTCCTGGTCCCCAGCGAGGCCTTGCCTGATCCTGTCCCCTGTGGCTGATTCTGATTCCCCAAGGGCGGACACGGCACAGAAGGGCCACGCAGTACACCTGCGCCTCACACGGGGAGCGGGGCAAGCTGGGCTGGAAGGGTCCCAGGCTGGGGCTGGGGGCCTGACGAGCTATGACCTGGGCATGGGCCTGGAAAGGCAGGCCTGTACAGATAGAGGGGAGGGACTCGGAATCAAAACCCACATGCAGGGGGCTGGCCAGATAGCTCAGTGGACTAAAGCACCTGCTTAGGCAGAGTGCGGGGACTGGGATGTAATGCCCACATGCATGCGTTGGCCCAACCTCCAGGGCGTGCAGAGAGGGCAACTGAGACTGGGTGTGGTGGCACATGCCTGTAATCCCAGCACTAGGGGGACTGAAAACAGGAGAATCTCTATGAGTCTGATCTACATAGTGAGACCCTATAGACCCTGTGCTGAATACATTAAAAAAAAAAAAATGCAGATGGCACCAGTGTAGGGGAGAAGAAGCCCGGCATGGGCCAGGTGAGGATGGTGACATTTCCTAAGTAGGGATCTTTGTGGCCAGCGCATGCGTGTCTCACTTGTACCAGGACAAAGGCGGTGCCTCCTCCATGGCCTTCCAGCCTCAAACAACTTTCCCTTTTCCTTCTGTCCTCCATGGCCACCTGGGGCGGGTCCTTCTGCAGCTCAGGAGCCTTTCAGGGTGTGCTGTACCCTCAGGGCAGACTCCAGCCCAGCTCCACCTCTGGGCTGTGTGGCCTGTCCTGCCTTGCGTGGCTGCTGCTCTGGGAACAAGGTCCTGAGGCCCACAGCCAAACAGAGCCTGCTGCGCTACCATTCGGAACTCAAACCAAGAGACCTGTCCTGACCAGGAACTTTTTCTTGTTTGTTTTGTTTTGTTGGCAGGACCGGGGTTCGAACTTATGACCTTGCATGTGCCAGGCAGGTGCTTTATACCACAGAGCTATCTCCCCAGCCCCCAGGGGCTTTTTCTAATAATCATTTTTTTTTTTTTTTTTAAGAACTAGAGAATTGAATCCAGGGCCTTTACACTGTGTTATGTCCCTAGCTCTTTTTTTAGTTATTTATTTTAAAATTTGAGGCAAGGTCTTGCTGAGTCACTAAGTTGACCAGGCTGGCCTCAAACTTGGGAGACTCCTGCCTCAGCCTCCCACGGTGCTGAAATTACCGGTGTGAACCACCATGCCTAACTTGATAGTGCTGTTATTATTTTATTTTTAGTGATGTTATTTATGTATTTACGTATTTATGTATTTATTTATTTATTTATTGAGGTTTAGAATAGAAAATTTATTGGGAAAGAAAGCTTCTGTCCAAGAGGGGTCCAAGCCCAAGTGGGTTGCCCATGAAATTGTCTTTGTTTAGGGGTCTTATAGGGCAAAACCTAAGGCAGACCTAAGGTAAAACTAGGGGAACTTGCTTAGGTGGTCATGAGGTGGGACAAAGTAGTGATGTTATTTTAAATGATGCAGAAATGCTTCACAATTAACTCCCATGTAGTTACCAGCCTGTCTGGCCTCAAATTAGAAATAATTTAGAGTGTTTGCCAGCCCATACTCCATTCTGCAAACAAACAGCTTCAGGGCCAGACGCACAGGTGTGAAACCCAGGGCAGCTGGACCCCATCCGTTCTGCCTGGTTGGCAGCCTAGGGCCCCTGCCTATGGACAGGCCCAGGAAGCTGGGGTGCTAAGGTGCAGCTGCACCGGCAGAAGGGGGTGTTAAGTGGAGAGGAAGGAGGGAGGGAGGGTGCAGGAGGAGGCTGAGCAGATGTGGGGGTGGGTACAGAGGGGGACAGGTCATCCACCCCAGGGCTACTCCCATCCTAGCCCCCGCCCAGGCCATGAAGAAAGCGGCCCTTCCTGGATCCAGGACGGGACCCAGGGAGCCCCAGGAGCTGAGGAAGCCCAGCTGTCTGGTCCAGAGCCCCCCTCTCAGCCACGGAGATCAGGTGTTCCCTCTTCCCCAATGGCCCCAGCCGCTGCCCATCCTCAGGGCTCCAGCCTCCCTCTGGGCCCAGCCAGCCAGCCTTCCCAGCAAATCAAGCAGAACCTTGCAGTCACCCTGACACCCTTGCTCCCCGCCCACGTCCAGTCCCTCGGCAAATCCTGTTAGAGTGTTAGGTTGTCTTGCGCAGCCCTCTGTCCCTGCTCTGCGCCTGCCCCTCTCCCCACCGCCTGGAACTGGGCGGCCAGAGGGATCCTTTTAAATGGAGCATCCAGGGGCCTCACCATCTGCCTCCATTTCCTCAGCAGCTCACCTGCTGCCGCCCCACCCCCTCCTTTCTCTGCAGCCACACAGGCCTCCTCCAGCTCCCTGGCTGCACTGGCTGGGCCCACCTCTCTGTGCCAGGCTCCGGCTGCAGCCCTGGCCCTGACTTTCCCATCACCTGGGTCACTCTTCCCGCAAAGCCATGTCGGCCTCTGCACACCTTGCTACCTCCTTCCCTTTGCTCAGCTGGGGGAGAGGGGACAGTGGTGGGCACCGCCTGGCATGCAGAGGCGGGAGGGGCCGGCTTCCTCATTTGGCTCTTCCTTCCTTGGACACCTGTATATGACCGAGAAACAAATCGTCCACCCCACCCCGCCCTTACTTCTCCCCTACACTCAGCTCAGCACCCTCTCCGGCCAGCCAGCTGCTGGCTTCTCTGAGTGCTGCCCACAGCCACAGCACCTGCATCTCCCCTGCTTTCCCTTTGGTCCTTCCTATTTGATGACTGCCCTCTGCCAATCTCCAATCCAGTCTGGACAGAGTGGGTAGCAGGTGGTGAAGCCATCAGTGAAAAGGAAATAAGCCAAGAGGGTATGGGTTGACCCTACCCGGTGACAGCGGATGCCCAGGGCTGGCTCCTCCTTCGCTATCCCCACTGGGCCAGCGCACGGGGCCTCCGAGTCCCACCCCACCCCTGGGTGCTGACAGCCCAGCAGCTGAGGCCAAAGACGCGATGTGTACATCAGCTGCTACTGTAGCGCTGCACAGGGACGTCCACAGGCTCACAGTTGTGAAGATGGATGTGACCCTGGAGACCCAGAGAACAGGAGGAATGCATGGACACTGTGTGTGTGTGTGTGTGTGTGTGTGTGTGTGTGTGTGTGTTCCATGTGTGCGTGTATGTATTACAAGTCTCAAGACTCATATGAACTCAGGGCTCACTGTGGCCCCATATCTGTACCCTGGCTCCCTGGCAGCCCAAGGGGTAGCCTGACAATGACCAGTGGCAGCAGGAGGGAGGTGTCCAGACCGTTCGGTTAGGGAGAGCAGCACAGGTCCCACTCCACACACAGCACAGCAGAGCTACCCAGAACCACCCATGAACTTAGCCACTCAAGTACTCACTAGTCAGGCCACTGAGCCCCTCCACAGTGCAGTAATGCTCTGTGCAAAATGGATCTAATAATGCTGGGGTCACAGGGTGACGGGCATTAAACAAGAGGGTGTAGGCATCTGCAATGGGCAGCTCTCCCACTGCAGGATATAACTCCTGGGACCCATAGCTTGGAGGAGCTGTTTCATTCGCCTGTGGGTTCAGTCCATGGTCAGTTGGTCCAAAGGCAGAACCATCGCAAGAGAAGGGCCGGATGGAAGAAAATCACTCAGGCTATAGCAGCCAAGAAGCGGAGCAGGGCAGCGGTGCCACAGTGGAAGGGGCAAAGAACAGACACAGACCTCGAGGCCATGCTCCAGCCCCACCCCAACACACCTAGAAGTGTGCTTCACCAACCCCTGTGTGGGTCCCAAAGCCAACCAACGTGGCCCTGCACCCTAACCACGCAGCATCCAGTGAGCCATCACTAAACAGGCTGAGGAGAACGGGCTGCCCGTGACTCCAGGAGCAGTCACGGAGCCATGCCACAAGCTTCATTCACTCACACACACACACACACACACACACATGCAAGGCCCTGTCCTCAAGGGACTCCCAGGCTGTGGTAGTGACATGCGCAAGAGCTTGGACCCCAGTGGCTGGCTCTGAGGCGGCCGGCTTTGCTGCTGTAGAAGCACAACTCATTGCATCCCCAAGAGGGCCCTGGAAGGTAAGAGCCACTATGGTCGGCCTGTGACTAAAGAAACAGAAGAGCGGACTGAGTGCCCAGGGTCACGCAGAGGGCCGAGGCAAGATGGGCACCTATGCATCCCAGTTGTCAACTGCTCAAATCCAAGCAGCACACAGGACAGTGGGGACCCAGGAAGGCACAGCAGGGAGGCTCGGCAGCGAGAGACTGGCAAGGACACCAAAGAGCTGGGGACAGAGAAGAGAAAAGGCAGCCCAGGCAAGGAGACTGCATTGTGCGGGGCACGATCCACCCAGTCCAGGCCTCTCCCCCTTTGCTCAAGCCCACCTCCACCCTGGGGGCCACCGCCACTCTCAGTGACACTCCTCCTTGGCCCGGGCTGTCCCTGTCGGCATGCTGTTCCCGCTACCCTTCTCCTCTCCAGGCTCGGGGCAGTGGGCAGGACCTGACACCCAGGTAAGCACCTGTCTTGCTGCAGCCCTGCTAACTCACAGACAAAGCCAAAGAGTGGAGAGGTGCGTGCCGTCTACCAGGAGAGGCGGGGCAGACGGGGGAAGGGAGCATGGGACAACACGGAACGGTCCTTGCTGGGCCTAGATCTGAACCTCTGCTCCCATTCCTGGGGGATGGCACCCCTGGGCTGGAGCCTTGGCCCTCACACTGCACCAACCAAGTTGCTTCTCCCCGTAGCATCCTTGCCTGGCTTCCTCTCAAATATATATAGCTCCACAGAAAGCATTTGCCTAGCATGTCCAAGGGGCTGGGTTCAACCTTCCCCTGCACTGAAAAACAGTTATTCAGCTGAGTGTAAATTATTCAAGTGAAATTGTTCAAATGAGCTTCTGTGTCCCCCAGTCTCCACAGTGAACACAGCAGGTGTCCCCAACAGGGCATCCCAGGTGGCCAGTATGCCTCCTGCCATGTGCCTCTCTGAATCTCAGTTTCTCCAACTATTTCAGGGACCACAGCCCCTGCATTTGTGAAGCGGTAGGATAATTCCAGAACATTCTGGAAGCATCCAGAGTCTTCAGAGAAACTCCAGCCAAAGTGGGTGCTCAGAATCCGGTCTCGAGGGCATCACCTGTAGGGTCCTGGCTCTCCCGGACTTGGCCCCAGATCACCTACCTACCCAAGGCACGTGGCTCAGTCGTGCTAAAGGACAGTAGGGCTCAGGGCCAGCAGAGCTGGGGTCAGGCCCTTCGCTGGCACTTGTGCTGAGCTCCACCTGTGTGGCAGGAGGCTGTGGTCAGGGCAGTGAGGCCAGCCTCGCGGGATGAGGGCCCCGTGTCTGTGCACATCCTGCTCCTTCCTGTGCACCGCACTCTCCCTGACAGGCTTCTCTCTGCCATCAGCCTCTCCGGACACATTCTCAGCCTTTCAGGGAGCCAAGACAGGGCAACAGGAAGAGCATACAGTTGAGGATCCAGACTCTCTCCAAGGGGAAACTGAGGCCTGGAGAGCGACAGAGGTGTCCCAGAACCCAAGATCCCAGGAGAAGAGTTTGGATCATCACCTAGGCCTCTGCTTCCACTCCTTCAGGTCTTTCCAGGCAGCACCTAGGACCTCCCCAGATCCCACCCAAAACCAGGATCTCGCACCTCCCTCCTTGGGGCCCTGACCCACATCTGGCCACCTGCCCAGCTCTCCACCTGGATCATGCTGACCTTGACAGTCCTGTCCTCGGCCCTCTTATCCCCGTGTCCACCAGTCTCTCAGCCCCAGCCAATTCCTCATCACTCCTCAGACCGTTTCTAGGCGGAACCACTTGGCAACTGGGCACAGAGCCCACCCGGTTCCAACTGTGGACGTCCACTGGGACGTCCACTTCAAGTCTGTCTCTCTCCCCCGGCCAAGGCTTCATGGACCTGCAATGACTATATTCCAAATGTCGCACAGAACCTGGCCCGGACTAGATATCCAACACCTGCCACCCTGCCCCACCTCTGTCCCTATAACTCATTTATGGAGAACCTGCTGAAAATAGCAACAAGCAGGTGGGCAGAGCCCTGCTCTAGTGCAGGTGACAGATCTAGCGACACACAGTCAAATGTTAAGTCACACTATGAAGAACCATGGTGTGGAAGGGGATGGAGGAGGGTGGTAAGGGAAGGTCTGTCTGAGCACATGACTTTTGATCAGAGCTTTGAAGAAAGAAAAAGAGGGAGTGATGTAAATGCCAGAGAAGTGCATCAGGGAGGACCCAGCAGGTGCAAAGGTCCTGAGGTCAGAAGACACACAATATATTGGCGGGCTAAGCAAGGTCTGCAAGCAAACTAGAGCAACAGGACCAGAGGGCAGCGAGGGAACGAGCTGGGGCCACAGAAAAGCCTCTGCTCTGGCCCCATAGGAACCAGGAGCTACTTCAGGAGTACAGGCAGAGAGGTTGAGGACCTGGTGGGAGTCCCAACAGGATCACGCCGGCCTCTTGGTGAACAGCAAGCTCTGGGGCTGAGAAGGAAATAGGGAGACTGGTGGAGAGGCCGCTGCGCACACAGGCAGCAGGTGAGGAGGACAGAGCCCAAGCGCTGAGGAAAGCAGAACCAGTGGGATTTGGCCACAGTTGAAATGGAGCCACGGCAAGATGGAGCCCAAGGCTTTCGGGAGCTGCTTGTGACCCAAAAGGTGGAACTGTCCGCTGTCCACCCATGTGGAGGCGTTGCCGAAGGTGTGTGCAGGATGAGTCTAGAGTTGGAGAGGAAGGCGCAGAGTGAGTGTGGCAGCTGCCCTATGCCCTGCACATAGTAGGTGCTCAGTAAATGCCTGCTGGCTTGGCCTGCAAGGACTCACACAGGACACAAAACTGGCCACAGCCAAACCCTTGGCTGCCAGGAGAAGTGGACAAGAGGCCTAGGGCCAACCATGGGCATCCATGCCCAGAGGGGCAAGTACAGTGCCCCAGTACTGCCTAGTGGGTGTCAGTGCAGGAAGGCCTCATGGCCAGCAGCAATGGGCATTCAAGACCTGCAGGTGCTCCTGCCCCAGGCAAATTGGGAACCGTGAGGGGAATGACGTTGGAGCCGGTGTTAACAGCTCAGCACAGAGCCCACCCTGGTTCCAAATGTGGATCTGGGGCTTTAGGCCCGATATTTAACCTCTGTGGTGGTCTCTGTTGCTGCTCCTATAAAACAGGGATGACCAGCCAGGAGTGGTGGTGCACACCTGTAATTCCAGCACTCTGCTAGGCTGAGGCAGGAGAAATTGGAAGTTCAAGCCCAGCCTAATAAGCAAGGTGGTGATTTCATGAGACCTTGTCTCAAAATAAAAAATGTAAAGGGATGGGGTCACAGCTCAGTGTGACAGTCCTGGGTTCAATCTCCAATACCAGAAGAAAAAGAAAATGACCCTTGCATTTGCAGATTGGTGTGAGAATCAAGTTCATCCAGAACCGAGTTGATCCACACAAAGGCCACAGAAGGAGTGGTGCCCGGTGCTCAGTGCATGTGACCCACCCACCGGCGTGGCATCCAAAGGAAGCGTGTGCTGGCAGGGCAAGTGGGCGAAGAGCAGGCAGCTGGGTTTGAACTCACAAACTTGGCCAGGCAGGCAGGCACTTGTGCCATGGAGCTATCTCCCCAGCCCTCCACTGTCCTTTCAAAGAGGTCCTTCATCGCAAGAAGTATCCTGGCCCAGAGGTCCCCAGCCCTGCCTGGTGACACGTAGTCACCCCCAACCCTCAAGCCCAGCCAGGAAGACTTCACATCCCTGAACCTAGCAGATGGAAATACACTGTTAGCTGATGGGGCGGGTCCAAGGTCACCCCATAAAAATGGATTCCTGGAGAAACATAAACCACCAAAGTACCCTGTGAATTTTATCGACCTTAAAAAAAAAAAAAAAAAAAAAAGCAATCTCATTTGAATAACGAAGAGAGAAACCATCCCTAGTTCCTCCTTTATTAGCGAATAAGGATACAAAAATGCTCAACAAAAACAGCCACAAAAAGCTTCAGGTCCAATTTATTGGCCACTTTCATTGCATAAAGCCCAGCACTTCTACGAAAATAGGATGATCTCCAAATGGTTTGCTTGTTTTTAAGAAAACTGCCTTTAATACAGGGCAAGACTTAGTTTTGTTTTTTAAAATATTTTAAAACAGAGCTGAAATTCTCCTGACTTCATGCCTGCTCCTGCTGCCGGAGGGAAAGTGACTTCCGAATTCATCTGATAAATCGGGTTTCTTTGTGGCATCCACTCCATCGCTCAGCAGCCAGCCATGATGTCATAAGCCCATCAGATTTCCGGTAGGGGAAAACACTGGGGAATTGGAAAGAATGAATATTTCTTACTCGTCAGGTGGTGGGGGGGGATGACCAGGAGCAGACGCCTAGTGACTGGGGGGGCAGGGGGGGGCTCAGTGTTTGTGATATTAAATGTCAGGCAGAAACCTGAAAAGCCCAGCCACCCAGATGTTTTCTCCATATCCAGATGTCTGGCACCCCGCACACCACCACCCCCCCCCAGGTCCCAGGAGGCACTCAACATTTCAGCTTTGACCTCAGGTCTCCCGTGAATGTGCGCTGCCAGGAGCCGCACACCCTCCAGGCTGCCCACCCCCAGGCTGGGAATCTTTTTCTCTAAATCTTTACACATGGATGACAGGAGTAACTAGGTCCAGATTTTTAAAAGCTGTTGAAGCAGTGATTTTAAAAGTTCAGCGCTTGGAATTAGCTTCCCCAGAATACACTATGCAAGCCAAAAATGAGGGGGGCAGAAATCCTTCAGCCAACACACACACAAACATATGTGACTCTCAAGCCACAGGGCTTAAAAACTCAAAACAAAACCAGCAAGTCTGGGAACGAGGACTGTGGCTGACACGGAGAAGAGAGGAGGCTCCCCCAGGGGCCGCCTCTCCCAAATCATAAGAACATGGAACAGCTTTGTTCTTCCTGACAAAGCCCCTCACTTCGAAGGCACCGGCATTGCCAACAAAGGCACAGGGGAGAACTAATTTACACTCACGCTCGGCTTTCAGGAGTTGAGGAGTCATAAAACACAGTCGAGAAACAGCCTTGCTGGGGAGCTGGCCTCCCCCTACTTTGACGGGGACCTTGTAGGCCTGGGGAGCCTCAAGTGCCACAGACAGGTAGGGTCCTGGACCCAAGGTGGCCTGACCAGGTGCCCCATGGTGATGGCCACCTAGACCTGTGACATCACAGCTAATTGTCCCTGAAAAGGAGCCAGGAACCACCAGCCCCTCAGGGCTACAACCCTGAGACTGCACAGAGAGCCCTAGGAGAGGGACAAGTCCAATTAAAACTGAGCCTTTGGATGACAAGAGAAAAGGGTGACTGCCAAGGGACAGTGAGTGGCAGAGGACAGGAGAAGGTGAGTGGGCTCTGTGCCCTTGCTTCCAACAACAACCCTTGTGTTTTACAGATGAGGAAATTGAGGCCAGGGTGACTGAGTGGCCTGTCCAAGGTCACCAGGCTAATTAGCTGGACCGCTGGGATTGGTGAGGAGAAAACATAGGTCTCACTTTGCCCAGCTCTTCCCAGAATGTCTTCTAATTTAATCCTCACAACACCCTGTGAGGGAGGGATTACCATTAACCTTGGGGACCAGAGGAGCCAGTGAGGGTGCAGAGAGGTTAAGCCATTTGCCCAAGGTCGCACAGCTCATCATTAGCAGAACTTGGCCTGAACTTCTCAATCACCTGACTGAATCCAACTCTCTTTCCACTGGGAGGGAGAGGCAGTTGAGGTTGAACTGGGAGCAGTGAATCTGATTTAAATACACATTTAAAATGCTGGTGATCTCCACAGAACAGAAGGGAGTAAATCATTGCAAATTAATTTTTTTAAAGCCATTCCAGGCAGGAGGGCTAGATGGCCGGGTGGGTGTGTGCGGAGGCTGCTTTTATTCTGTCCCTGCCAGAGCCTGAATAAAGCAGGGAGCCAGTCTCTCTAGCCGTGCGTGGCGGCAGCTCAATCCCCCAAAGTGGGGTGGGGTGTGGGGGGGAATGTGATAAAAGCTTTGTCGGGCATCCGAGAGAGCATAATCTACCACAGGAACAGTGCCAGGCGCACGGGCCTGACGGAGCCAGAGGAGGGGAAAATTCACTGTGTATGGAAACCATGAAAAATATAAAAAATTAAGCGCCTCTGAGCTGGGTCCATCTTTGTAGCCAGGAGTTGCAATGATCCATGGCTCACCTGAGCAGCTGTTTGGGGCCCAGAGGCTGACCTGGGACTGGGAGGGGTCACCCAAGATCTTGCTCGCCCAGCCCTGGGGGAGTCAAGGAAGCCACTGTGGCCCTGTACCTGCTGGCCACCACTTTCTCCCAGACTAGCACGGGAAGGAAGCAGCTTTCAAGAGCTAGGACAGAGGGACGGGGACAGGCTAGTCCCCGGGCCTCCCAGGGGACCCACTCTTCCTCCCAGCGGGCGGCCTTGGCACTGCCATGGGCTGTGTGTGCCAGGCTCTCCCTCCCTGCCTCACTGTGCCTGCTGGTTTCTGCCATCCGCGAATGGGGTGTAGAGCCCAGGCCTCGGGCCAGGGAAGAGGAAAGAGAAGTCGCAGCCATCTGGACATCTGGCCGGGCTGCACAGCTCCTGGTTTTCTGGGGAAATCCTACCCATCCTTAATTGACTTTGCCTGCCACCCACCCAAAAGAGAACCAGGTCATGCCCTCATGGAAGTGACATCAGCCATCTTCCACACTCAGAGCGGCCTAGGCTGTGGGGATCCTTCAAGGTAGAGAGGGCTTCCTAGAGGGGGTGACACTGGCCCTGCAGATGAGGAGCAGTCACACCTCGGAATCACTGTCACCCCTACAGAAAGGTCTTCTCTGACCCTCTTCCTTCTCCATGTCACTGTCCCCTTGCTGCCTATGTGTTGTTTGTCACTAAGTCCCTGCACTGGTCCACAAGCCTTGTGAGTCTTCACAGATAAGTCTGTGTTATTCCCTTAGAGTTGCCCATGCCTGGCACATAGTAGGTGTAGTTGTTTGATGGCTATTTCTTCATCAAAAGCACACACAACACAGGCAAAGACCATGGGGCAGAGACTGGAAGGCATGGGTGTCGGAGTGGGGCAAAGAGCACAGAGTGCTGGGAAGTGGGACTAAACCTAAGAGCCACCCAGAAGCTTAAGTATCTCCCCCTTGGAAGAACAGACTTCCTGCCACCCTCCCCTTTGGCACAGTCTGAGCTAGCAGTTCTTCCCCATAGCAGAGAGGTCTGCGGTGGCAACCCTGCTTCGGACAAAGCAGGTGAGCTCCAGTATCCCCTGCCCAGTACTGTCTGTTACTACTTTCCGGCATCCATCTATTCTCCGGTCCAGGGCCGTAGGACCACCAGAAGCCAAGGAAGCAGTGGGAGGCGGCTGGAGGGACTCCCTGCACGCTCCTCCATGCCCTGCCTTCTACAAGGCTCCTCCATGCTTGGTTCCCTCCTCCTCACTGGGGCAGGGTGGAAGGAAAAAAGGAACCTGGAGCCAGGTAGCCGCCCTCCCCCTTCTGATTTCCAGAGCGATATGGGACCCCAAGTTGGCCCCTCTGCCACTCAGATTCCCCACAGGTAAGATGACACATGAGGAGTACAGCCACGCCTGCCTTCGGTGGGAGCGAGCAGATTTAAAGACTCAGAGTCCCCTCTAGACCAGATTCCCAGCCTCCCCAACTCCTCCCACTTGGGCTACCCCGGCCGGCAGGAGGCACAAGAATTCCAGCAGCTGAATCTGGGGCATGGAGCCCCCACCCCCCACTGGCGGAGGTGGGGCGGCGCGCCTCTGCCCTGGGAGGTGGCTGCGGTTGACAGGTGGCGCAGTGTGCGCGTCTGGGCCCCCTGCTCCCCGCGAGCCGGCGGGAAGCACTCAGCAAACTTTCCGCGCCTGGGACCCGCGGTGTCTATACCCGCTGGTGTTCTCGGCGGTGCCTCCGCCAGCAGCGCGGGTCTCCACTGCCTTACTTGTCCCTAGGTCACCGGAGGCCGGCTCCCTCCTAGAATCGCGTCTCCACAGGCTCCCCAGTCGAGAGCTACCGGAGCATCAGTCGTGACCGCTGATTTTGGAGACTCCGCAGCAGCAGCGCCCGCGTTCGCGTACACCGCCCGGGGCAGCCCTCAGGTCACTGAAGACGCCTCAGTTTAGGGGCTGCGTCTACACCGCCTTGGTAGTCCCCGGGTCACCGGCGATACCCGTGCTCAGGGGCCGCGTCCATGCCGCTCGCCGCTCACGCGACCTTCCGGGGACAAACCCGGGACGCAACCACCGCTCAGCGAGGTGACGCGCGCGCCCTTCCCCAGGGACCCCATCGGGCGCAGCGGGCCGGCAGCCGCTTACCTCGTCCGTGCCCTCACGCTTCCGTCCTGCTGGCGTCGTCTGTTTCACACATTTGGCCGTGCTGTCGCTGGAGAAAGGAAATGTTATAAATCCTCAAGCGCCACGTGGCTGGCCCCAGCCCCCTGGTTTTTTTCGGCCTTTAGGACAATACTCGGCCCCCAGGCCGGCCGCGGGGCCCGGGGCTCCAGGCAGGCGCGGCGGCCGCGGCGGGGCGGGGCCTGGGCGGAGACGGGGCGGGGCCGGGGCCAGGCGGGACCCGGCGCACCGCCCTCGGCCGCCCTCCCCCGGGAAACCCGGGCCTGCGACTGAGCCTTCTGTTCCAGCTCATGATTGGTCAGCCATCTGGCGATGCTGACGCCTGATTGGCTGAAAGGAAGAAGAGCTAGTATCTTGCTGGCAGTGGTTTGCAAATTTCGTTCTTTGCCTTTTCTTGACGCGGCTGCTGCTCCTGGGGTCCCTCCTGAACTCCTCAGCCTTTTTATTTCTGCTTGGGTCGTCCCCATTACAACGCTTACCCCGGGTGCTGCGTTTCTTTGTCCTCTACCAAATAGCACCTTGAGGTCGAGACCCCGGGTTTCTACCGCTAACTACCCTCAGGACCTGAGATAGTGTAGGGACTTGAAAAGTGTTTGTTGATTGAATGAGTGGCGAACGTGCGTATGGGTTTTTAGAGCTCTCTTTAACGTTGCAACATCCGCGGAAGGTTCCTCTTCCATAATGGGGAAACCACGGTTGGACGTGCAGTCCACTGGGAGTGACTGAGCTGATACGGGGAGCTGCCAACACCTCTGGCCTCGGGTCCCTACACAGGCGTCCCGAGAGAGCTGTCAGAGCCTGTCACTCATGCAGCAAAAGAATGCCTGGTTAGAATGGAAAATAGGTTACAAGATGAAGCGCGCCGTACCCAGCACTGTGCTTGGCAGTATGCGTGAGCCGGTTCCTGCCTCCATGCTAAAATCCTGTTAGCTCGCTGGGCCTCGGTCCTCTCTGGGGAACCACCACACCCCAAATTACAAAGGAAGTCAGAAGGCGCTGCTGCACCTAGCCTCTGCTGCTAATCCCTGACAGTATGGCCAGGTGCGCTGGGGAGGAGACCCGCAGGGCAATCGCCGCGAAGCTGGCTCCCGCAGAAATGCTCTTTCTTTGGGGCGTCCTTAGAAGGCCCCTGAGTGGGCTTTCCGGGTTGAGGGGTGGTGGGATGGGGGAAAGGACTTCCTCTGACAGAGAAAACCGGGGGAGCTGCTGCCGGAGCTGGGCTGGGAAGGTTAATTGACCAGAAAAAGACTGTCTGAGATCCTGGCTTCTGTACGGGGGGCAGCCAGAGGCAGGCAAGCAGCGAGGAGCTGGCGCTTTGGCTGAGGAAGACACCCGGCCCTGTATGCGCGTCTCCTCGTCGTCCCCTCACAAGAATGCCAAGTGATCTATTTAGGCCCCACCTGATCCACCGTGACCTCATCCAGCGGCAGGTACCTAGCCTCAGGACTGCGAGCATATCTTTTTATACACAAGGCTGAGTGAAGCAAGAACACTGGGATCCCAGAACAGTAAGCGTGGCGGCCCTAGGGGCGCCTCTGTTCTCTTGGGCTCACCTCCAGCCCATCCAGGATCCTGGCACCTGGCAGCCCTCTGAACAGAGCCAGGAGGGAGGCAGCCCTGTGTACACCAGCCTTCCCCAGCCTCTCTTCCAAGTGACCCTGCCCAGCATGGTCCCCTCAGGAGAGCCCTGCCTCCTGCCCGCCTCCCTCAGCCTGCCAGGTCCCCACCCCCACTACATCCAAGATGGACAAGGACAATAAAAGCTATTTCACAAGCAGCTGGTGATTAATTGCCAAGTTAATTAAAGAGGCAGTAATTTCACTTCTATTTCAGAGGTAGGTGCAATGTCTTGCCAGGGGTGGGTGGTCAGCTTAGGCCTCTCCGACAAGAGCCGGCTGGAAGACCAAAAGGGCTTTCAAAGACAGGAAGAAAAGCCAAATAACAGTTTTAAGAAGTAGATGCTTCTGTCATAGCCAAAATGCTTTACTGGACAGAATTAGGTGGTGGGCTTAGATGTTTCAGCTTGGCTCTCTCTCCTTGTCCATGTCTTTGAAAGATTTCATTGTCATCAGTGACAAAAAAAAAAAAAAAATGACAAGGGAGAGATTAAGTATTCCCAAACTTGAGATTGGGATTTATGAATAGCCACTAATATCAGTGTGCCTCGCTTTCCACAATGGAGAGGGCCTTAAAATTATGTGTAAATCGAATCACGTTTGCCCACCCGGTCCATCTTAATGCTACCGATGCTCTATCTTCATTTCTGATTGATTTTCCCTGGCAGAGGTGCCAAATTCTTTGCCTGAAGTGTCAGGCTCTCTCTGTCAAGTAGTTAATGACCTATAAAGCACTTAAAACGTACTGGAGGAGATGCTGTTTGGAGGCACCCTGCTGTGTACCCTCTTCTATTGTCAGTAATCACCCCTCATTTATTTGCTCTCATTGGTTTGGAATTTGCTATTGGTTTCCTGAAAGCTGAGCTCACCGAAGAAGGGTCCAGCTCAGGGGTGCCTGATGGGTTCTGGGGGTGGCGCTCATCAGGGGCAGTTCAGCAGGCATGGCCTCTTTTCTTCAAAGCCCCTCTGTTGGGTCTGCTCTGGGCCGCACACTTCCTGGCTTGGCCTCTGGCCAGCTGAGTGGCCTCAGGTAGTCACTGCCCCTCTGTAAGGCTCAGTTTCTTACTCTGTGAGGCCCCAGGGCTGGTGCCTACCTGTAGGCAACTGTTGGTGATGCCAGGCTGGCGGGGGCCGTGCTGCGAGTATAAGAAGAGGCCTGAGGTCCATATGAAGACAAAGGCCATGACACAGGTCAGCCCCAAGGTCAGCGTGGGGAAGAAGCCACCCTAAGGAGCAGAGCTGGGCAAGCCAGCGCCCAGGGCTGAGGAGCGCTTCCAGAGGAGAGGAGAGCACCAGGGGCAGAAGAGGCTCCTCCACGTGGGAAACCCCTCCAGTGTGCCATGGCAGCTGTAACCAATGACTGCAAACGTGTGACTGAAAACACACTACTCATTCTTCTCTTATAGTTCAGGAGGCTGGAAATTCCAACGTTTTAATGTGCAGAAATAGAGGTGCCAGGGCCAGGGAGATAGCTCAGCAGCACAAGCACCTGCCTGGCAAGTGCTAGGTCTTGAGTTTGGTTCCTGACACCAGAAAAAAAGACACGGTGTCCCCAGAGCCCTGTTCTGTGGCGTTGAAGAGACAAGATGTAATCTCCCTCTGTGTGCTTCTCATAAGAACATGTGTGATTTTAATAACCCAGGATAATCTCACCTCTCCAAGAGCCTTAGTCACATCTACAAGTCTTTGCTATATCAGGGAATGGTCCTGACTTCCAAAGAGTAGGAGGATATCTTGGGGGCGGGCACAAAGGCCACTGAGCAAAGGGGTCGAGAGTGTGTGTCCTAAAGCCACTGCTAGGGCTGGAATCTACCAACTACGTGGCTGCAGGCAAATGACTACTTCTCCCTGACCCTCAGTTTCTTCATCTGTAAAATGGGTTCAGTGCTTATCTCCAAATATGAACTCAGTAGGTATTGAGTTAGCAGGCAGAGGGAGCTTCCTGTGTCAGAGCTTGGAGTTTGAGAGAGGCCTCGAGAGGACCCTTGTATAGGAAAAGGAGGAGAGGGTATGAGGCAGAGAAGGCTGGAGATGAGGCAAGTGCCGGGCCAAGTCCCAGCGCATGTGCGTGCATGTGTGTGTGTGTGTGTGTGTGTGTGTGTGTGTGTGTGTGACTGTGTCTGTGACTATGTGTCTGTGTCCTTTTATTGAAATCAAATCCATGTATCATACAATTCCCCGTCTGCAGCAGTCCGAGCTGTGCCACCATCACTACTACCTAACTCCTACATTGGCTTTACCCCATAAAGAAGCCTCACCCTCTTCAGGAGTCCCACAAGGCAGGGCAGAGTAGGAGGGAGTACCAAGAGTGTCGGCCTTCAGAAAGGAAGAACCGGGGTCCTCCTGAGATTGCATTTGGGGGATGGCACAAGCCAGGCCAGGCAGTGCCCTGCTCCACCCTGCATGGGGCAGGACGAGCCCACCCCACAGTCCTATATGAGCCACGCCAATCCCACAGGACTGAAGGAAGCCTCTAGGCTCACTTTGCGCTACAAGAGCCAGTTTTATGGGCCTGCCTGGCAAGACCAAGGTTCTAAGTTCAAATCCTGTTACTAAATTTCTGGGTCTAGTCACTTGGCTCCAGAATGTGTGGCCCTCCTGGGACTCAGCTGTACATTCTGGTCCTGACAGGACCAGTAGCTCCCTGGCTCCATCCCTGCTCCCCCTCCAGCATACACACCAGCCCCCACCCCTCCCCGGAAGCTGGGCCAGGTCGGAGGACAGGCTTAGAAGCTCGGTTCTGGCTGAGCATCCCTGAACCCTGAGCCTCCGCGCCAGATCCAGCCCCTCTGGAGGGGCTCCAGTGCTCCCCCTTCTGCCCCTGGCTAGGCTCTGTCCTGCTGGTTCCGTGGAGCGCGTCAGCCTCCCACAGATCGGGGGTTCCTGGCCTTGCAGCTGAGACAGGAGGGGCGGCCATCTGGTGAGGCGAGAGGTTGCGGTTAGGACATCGCTAAGCCCGCTGAGGCGTCCCTAGGCAGTGACAGGGGCTTCTGGGATCAATTAGCAGAGCCACCCCAACCAGACTGGAGCTCGCGGCTCCTGGGGGCGGGGCGGGGGCGGGGTTGCTGGCCATTCTTCCTCTCGGCGCCGCCGGGCGGGGCCGTTGATGGCATCCGGAGCCCAGCTCCTCCTACCTCCCCGGCTCCGGGTGGATGCTACCACACGCCCATCTCAGTGTTCACGCGAATAAAATGGGTCACATGCTCATTAGAGGTCACTTCTTGCAAAGTGAAATATATATATATATATATATATATATATATATATATATATATATAGTATGTGTCATTCTCCCTTTTCAGCAAGAACAGGCCCACAAAGGAAAAGACTCATTTATTCGCCCAACAAATGGCTCCTGAGCTCTGAAGCTGAGCCAGGCACCGACAAAGAGAGCTAAACACGGTGCTCGCCGTGCTGGGAAGCGGAGGTGCAGGTCTGCGCCTCCTGCACGGAGGCGCCAAGAGGAAGAAAAGAGCATGCTGGGCATGCCAGGGGACAAGGGCGCCGGGAGGGCTCCGTGGAGGTGGCAGCCTTTGAGTGGGAATGGATGAAGGGTCCGGGGAGCAGCACAGGTGGGGGGGGTTGCTCAGGCACCCTGAGAACAGCGGCAGTGGGTCGGACCTGGGGTAACTGAGTCGGTGAGCAGGGCTCAGGGAGGAGCGGAGCTGGTGCCCTGGAGCTGTTGAACTAGGCCAGTATGCACAGAAGGGGTGGGGGTACCAGAGCCGGAATGAGGGTAGACAGTGGGAGCCGTGCCAGCGGTGGGCTTGTGGGGGGTGAGGGCCAACGTCACCCTGGGGCAGGCACGTGGGTGTACAGTTTTCCCTTCACCATTTTTTAAAAGGATTGTTCTTTCTCTCCTAAGTGATTCCCCCACCCCAGTGCTGGGGCGGGCCTTTGCCCTGAGCTACGTCTCCAGCCCTTCTTATTTTCACTTTCAGAGTCTCCAAGTTCCAGAGGCAGGGGCTTGAACTCTCGGCCTCCTGCCGCATCCTCCCAGAGTGCTAGGATTACAGATGGCTCACCGAACGATCTGGATGCTGACTTGACCATTACCGTGGTGCGCTGCGGGGGCTCCAGGAGCAAGAGACAGTCCGATGTGAGCTGCAGCAGGGCGGATATGGTGCAGAGCCGGAGAAGCACTAGGAGCCGGTCGGCTGCCGCGGCGGCTGGGATCCTTGGAACGAGGAGGACGTGGAAAGCCAAGCAGCCCCTCTATCAGCCCAGGCCGGTGGAGCGGGACCAGGCACAGGGCTGTGTTTGAGCCCAGGCCGGCAGGGCAGCTAGAATCTGGCCCCGCCGACTAAGTAGGGAACGAGGTTGGGCAGACAGGGAGGAGACAGAGGCAAGCCAGCTTCCTCCACGCCTCAAGGCCCACGAGGGGTAAAAATAAAACCTACTCCAGACCCAGCCACTTGTGAAGTAAGTTTCCAGGTACTGAGAGGCCTGTAAAGGCAGAACAATGCCAATTACAGCAGCATTATCCTAGATTATAAAGTTTCTAAGTGGTGGCTCACACCTCCAGGCAGGCTGTACCTGGGAATCGCCAGGGGAGACTCCCGGAGTGCAAACATCCAGGCTCCAGGAGCCGAGCTTGCAGCCAGGGTGTGCAGAAGCAGGCACTGCCTCCACGGCCTCCACAGAACTGCCTCCATTTCACAAGGACATAACCACCCGGAGGGGACTTGGAAGGAAATTTGTCCTTTGAGGGCTTCACGACTGCTGGGAGCACTAGGTCCCCAGGGTCTCTTTCTGTCCTGTGCCTGGTGCCTTGGCAGTCTCCAGGCCTTTCTTGTCCTTTTCCCTGGAAGGAGGAAGTTTTGGAGACACGTCTGTGATATGCTGCAGGACCTTCTCTGCAGCACCTGAGATGACCATGGTAGGGGCTGACTAAATTAGGATCCATCCGTCCTTGTGTCCTGGGGCAGGTCTATACCACTTGGGGCTGTGTGAATAAAGCCTGGGTACAGGAAGCTATGGGGTGACTCCAAAGCACTTCAGAATCCCGAAGAATCGCACGTGCGCACCCTTTATTTTGTATGTTTGCACATACTACACAGATGCAATAAAAATGAGGGGAGAAAAACATGTCTAGGTGACCCAGCAGTTACCTGTGGGCAGGGGACTACGCTGGAGGCCCAGAGGAGGCAGGTGCATCCCAGGGACCTTCACCTTGCTGTAGCTTAAATGTTCCATGGCCACAGCATGTGCCTTGGCCTCCTGCTTAGCTATGCATGCAAGACTCATCGTTGTGTAGAGAGTGTCTCAGAGCCCTGTGTGGATGTCCCTAGGCTAGAATCTGGATTCAGGGCTGGCCATGGCCCTCAGGTGGGCAAAGGACACTCCACGGGGCTTGGAAAGGACAGAGAGAAGCCACTTAGCTGACTGCACTAAAGCAATACTCACCTCTCGTGCAGGGGCTGTCCGCCAAGAAAACTATTGAACTACATAAAAATCCATCCCTGAAATCCCAGAGGCGTCCTTAGAGTGGAGCGTGGCCTTTAAATTAGATGGGGGTTGGGAAGGCAGGTTTTTCTTATAACTTGATTTCAGGCTTGTTAAGGGCTGGTGGCCAAAGAGCAGTGACTGCCCCTGGCTGAGGCCACCCTCTGAGGTCCTGCTACATTGGTGGTACGGAAATCCCAGGCCCACCAAGGATCGGAGGTGACAGCCACAGGTTCCCATGGAAACTCAGCTGCACAGAGTCCTCTGGAAATTTTCCTGAGGTGAGGGGCACTAACGGCTCCCTGCTTGCCTTCAGGGTGTAGAGGGGAGGGGGGCTGGAGGTCGAGATGAGCAGGAGAGGGCATCAGTGTTCAGCATTTGCCACCCCTGGGAGAGGCCGAGTGGGGATCTGGAAGGTGGCAGGAGTCACGGGAATGGTTCAGATGCTCTGAGGCTCCGGAAGGCTGGTGGGGGACAAACCCTTGGTGGAACAAGACCTCAGGAGGGACAGCAGGTGGGCCCAGGAGACCTGGTGGGAAACCCCACCAGGCAGAAGTAGAGAAGCAAGAGCCAGAGACACTAGCTGCTCTTGCACATGGCACCCTGCGACAAGGTCCCGCAGGGGCTTCCTCTGCATCCTAAGTCTGGGTCCCTCCTCGGGATGGTCACATCCGTCCTTTTTTTTTCCTGTCTTTTTGAGACAGCGTCTCACTATGCAGTTCAGGCTGGCCTTGAGCTCACTTTTGTAGCCTAGGTTCCAGAGGTCAGAGACCTAGGCTGGTCTCGAACTCACACCAGTCCTCCTGCCTCAGCCTCCCAAGTGCTGGGATTACAGGCACGAGCCACCACGCCTGGCTACATCCATCCTTCTTGGCACGTCTAAAGTGCCACCAGCCCCATCGAGAATGCTCCCAGCTCCTAAGCATCTCCTAGGGCCATTCTGGGTCCAGCACCCCTCATCTCCACTCTGTCCCCAGAACAGGCCTGGGCACTTCCCTCCTCAGGCTCCCTGGCCCCCAACGTAGCAGAGTGCCTCTCCACTGCCCCTGCAGCCCCCTTCTCTGAAGAATGGCTCTTGGGGGCGCTCTCACCTGATGCAGCCTGCCTGAGCTAGGGAGTCCTCCATCTGGTCCTCTGGAGCAGTCCTGACTGTCACACAAGCCTGCTCGGGCTGCTGGAAGTGGAGCTGGGGTCTTAAGAGAAGCCCAGGGGCCACTCTACTCTGAGGAGCTCTGCAAGCTTTTGATGCTGGGGGCTGGGGACCCTGTGCTCAGTCTTGGTCACCCTCTAGGACCTCAGTATTTGCATGCTCCCAGTCTTGCCCTGGGGTAGGCTCAGCTCCCTAGCTGGCACTGTCTGTGTCCACCAGAGGGTGACCAGTCAGTCCCCGAGGTCCCCAGTGGCCCAGGGAGAAGCTGAGGTTTTATTCCAAATGAAGCTGGAAGCCTGGAAGAGCTGAGGAAAAACTAGTCCCCAGGGAGGTAGTGTCAGGTCCCCTCTGGCTGCTTTCTCATGAAAAGACTGTAGGGATGGGGCAGCTGTCAGGTGGCGGTGTGGGCGGGGGGAGGCAGAGGGGTCTCCACCCGACACCCCTTACTTCCCTGGAAGGGGTTGAGAAAGCCAGAGTTGCTGCCAGAAGGCCCAAGGGCTACAAGCACAGGGTTCCAGGAGGTGGGGTCATGGGGGCTCCCCAGGTCTGACGGGCTCTGGTGCTTGCCAGCTCTGGTCTCCACCTCTGGATGCTGCACTTGGGCATCCAGAAGGGCACTCTGCATGAGGCACCCCGTTCCTCCAAGCAGGCTCTGATGGATCTCTGCCCTCCCTGCTGGACTCTCCTGCAGGGTCCAGGACCAAGCTGGGAGGTCATGTCTGTCCCGGAAGGCCTGGTGCCACCCTCACAGACTGCTCCAGGGACTTCCAGAGGTTGGCCTGTGCCCATCTCCATGCCAGCCTTCCTTTCTAGCCCTGTGGAAGGCGCTTTCCAGACTGGGCATGTGGGCACACACCTGTAAACCTAGCACTCAGGAGGCTGAGGCAGGAGCATTACACTGAGTTTAAGGCCAGCCTCAACTATACAGTGAGACTCTGTCTCAAAAATCTAGAAACAAACAAACAAACATGACGCTGTCTGAGGACTTCCAGGAGCCTGGGCAGGGCTTAGGGTCCCCTTTCCCTGAGCACATTTGGGGTCTGATACGAGGGTACCTCAGGAAACTTTGGAGCGGCCCAGGAGCCAGGGAGGGAGCAACAAGCTATCTGACTCCCAGAAGGACAGTGAGAAGTCCAAGGCAGGGTCGAGTGGAAAGGGGAAGCCAGACAGCCGAGCAGCAGGCCGCGGAGCCCTGGGGTGGCGTACCTTGAGGTATAAAGTTGACATTTGGGAAAGAAAGCAGAAGACTCTGGGCCATGCGCTGGGGACCCTTCTGCCCACCCTCAGCTCAGCTTCCCAGCACAGAGACCCTAGGACACAGCAAGGCCACTCTGGCAGCCGCACAGGACTGAGGAGTCCTCGAGGCACCTCAGGTGGCCACCAGGTCCGTTCTGGCCTCTACCCCAAGGTGCAGGTGAAGTCTGAGGAAGAACCAGAACAGATAGTCGAGCCCAGAACAGCCAGGCAGAGGGAGCTTTAGGGGACTGGGCCCTGACTGGGGAGCAGAGGGTGACAGGGGGTGGTGCAGTGAGTCCTCAGGGCCAACCCAAAGGGCAACAACAGCCAGGGGTTCCTTGTTAGGGGAGGGAGAGCCTCACTTCATCCAACGGGCTCCTGTGCAGCAGCAGCTGGCCCGAGCCCTATGGCCCACCCCAAACACACCAGGACATCTTTCCGGACAGCGGACAGCGACCCAGCCTGTCTCAGGACCCAGCTCCATCTCACCTGCACATCCTGGGCTGCTGTACCATCCCCCTGACGCCCACAGCAGCACAGTCAGCATTCCCACCCATAGCCCCCACTTTCCTGGGGGCGTGGCCACCCAGCCTGTGGACCAGTCTGGCAGGTGGGAGTCCACAGGGCTCAGTCACAGAACCTGTGGGACCCTTGTCATGTCCTGGGGCTCACAGTGTCCACAGACCAGGATGTAGTCTGGCACTTGGGCTTGGCGCAGAGCGGGGGAGGGAGGCAGCCCCAGGGTGAGGGGGTGCTGCGCAGGACAGTGAGGCATGCAGTGTCTCTGGGAGCCTGGCCCCTGGTTCCGATCCAGTGCTTTGGTGAGAGGGGCTGCTCTGGGCCTCGGGTGCAGATTAGAGCCAGTGGCTCAGAGAGCTTGGCCTAGAGATTTTCATAGACCAGGTTCACCTCTCTGTCATCCTGGAGCTGCTGCCCTTGCTCCTGGGAAAGGAAAAGGAAAAGAGAGAATGAGGAAAGGAGAGGGAGGAGAAGGGGAGGAAGAAGAGGAGGAGAAAGAAGGAGGCGGAGGGAGAAAAGGAAGATGGGAGGAGAGATAAGTGG
Source organism: Myocastor coypus (assembly GCA_004027025.1). Lineage (NCBI taxonomy): Eukaryota > Metazoa > Chordata > Mammalia > Rodentia > Myocastoridae > Myocastor > Myocastor coypus. The sequence continues at coordinate 30 of PVJA010000113.1, read as the reverse complement.
GGAGGGGAAGAGGGGAAGGGAAGGGAGAGG